>VZRM01008837.1:258330-607405 GCA_013397955.1 Grantiella picta | reverse complement strand
GGGAGGGGGGGGTAGTCCTGCCACAGAAGATACGAGAATTTTAGCTTTGAAGTTTTTTATAATTAGTAATTTATCGAATAGACACTTTGCAGCATGCTAATAAATTTTCTATATTCTGAGTACATTTCTACTTCTTTCAAAATCCAGCCTGTTGTTACTAAATCATCTCTGCTATTCAAACCTCTCCATGATCTTGGTATTCCTAAAAGTTCTGGTACTTTATTAATAGTATTATCTCCTTCAATTCTTCTTTTGGTTTGTTGGGGTTTGCTTTATTTTGTTTTGGTTTTTTTCTTATTCAGTTGATATGCTTGCTATAGTTTACTCTTTTCTGTTTTAAATTTAGAGAGATCAAGAAAGACTATAGATGTAATTATGCTCAAGGTCTGTCTTGTGGTTATTTTGTTCAACCTGGAAATTTGAATGCATCCATTAACTTTATCCGTGTACTAGTATGATTTGATATAGATAGATAGAGGTATAGATCTAGAAATGGCTTCTTAATTTGGACAGAATAAGCAAACCTGTTCTGAGAAACTGATTTCTCTTGATTGTATAGTTTTAGTTCTATAAGCAAAACAATAAGTCAGTAGGATTGTCAAAATAATCTTTGGAATTAATATGGTATTTTTGAATTTTAGAATAATAAAGTCAATCAAGTCCCTAAAAATGCCCATGGTAAATAAAAATTGGAAAATATAATTCACAAGTTAACGTCAAATAATCTTTTCCAATTTTTAAAGCTTTTCATTCTCATTAAGAGTTCATTGAGAATGTCTTAACAGAAAACTGTCCTGAGACAGAGATAGCAAAACCAATATGCTGATTGTTTTCTCAATGCACCCAGAGATAGCAGAAAGATCTCTGAAAGGATGCATAGCAATTTCTGCCAGAGGATTCCAAAGTAGAGAACAAATGGTTCTGAATTACCACTTGCCCTAGAAAGTTTGTCTTTGACACTCTTTACCATCGTGTTATTAATCTTTTCAAGTGACTTCCTTCTTGTTCCAGACATTCATTATTTTTCTTACTTGTTTTCTTATCTTCTTACTTTTTTTTCTTCCTGTCACTGGTCTCATTTTCTTTTTATATTAATGGGAAGAAATTTTATCTACACTTCTTAGGCAGCAGTCTTTCATTTTTGCACACCTCATTCTTTTATCTTAATTAGCTGTGGCTTAGCTTTTTGGTTGTCTACCAATTCTTCCTTCATGTTCCTTTATATCTACAGGTACATAAAATCATAAAATGGCATTAAGAATTCCCTGCTTTTGTTTGTTCAGTCCTCTTTTTCAAGATTAGGCTTCTTCTATTATCATTAAAACATGCTGATGATTTAAAAAGTTGCATATTGTAACCTCCTGTGTGAATACCTGTCTGTATCTTACAGCTCTTGTTTGGAAGACTGTCTGCCACTGATAAGTAACAATATTTTTGAGCAATCTGTGCCCAGTACTTGGAGCAAAGAGAAAGAGAAAGAAAATACAAAGCCCTTCTTTTCCCTCAATATATACTTCAGTCCTGAAATAGCTATAATTAAAAAAAGTCATTGAACTTGCTTTTGTGTTTACTGGTTTATATGCTGCCATGTACATTACTGGTACACTTTTAATGAATTGGTCTCTGATGTTTTATAATCAACATTATTTTGTATACAGTCATCAGAACTCCATTTTATTTGCAGGGTCCTTTATCAAACTGATTTCTCATCAAATTGCATCCTCAAATTCTACCATACTAAAGATAATAGAATTGTAAAGATGTAATTTAAAGTCTATTTTGGGAATAGTCTGCTTCCATGGAACTTGCCCAAGGAAATGCTTGACCTGCAGAAACTTTATTACCAGTGATTTTGTTCTTTTTCTTTATTAGGTATCAAGTTGACTTTCAGATCCTGACCTCTTTCCACCAAGGAAATCATTTTCTTACAAACTTGTGAACAATCATGCACTACCAGGCACAGAATTTACAAGATAATTTAGCCATCTGTTTTTGAAGTATACGTACCCTGTCTCCTTTTTTTTCTTTCTTTTTTAATCGACCTTAATAAAACGGCAAGTACAACTTGTATGAGGCCTCAGGCAGGACTAGAATAATAATGCATGCCGTGAAATAAGAAAAAGAAAACCAAGTGCGGTTTTCAGCATTCTGCAAAGCTTTTTCTCTTTTTGCTGGTAAAAGCAGTTGAAAACATGAAATGAAGTAGATATGAGTGGATCTGGTGTGATGCTTCTCCATCACTTCATACTAGTATCCTAGCAAGGATATTTACTCAGCTCAGAATTTTTAAGAGCCAATTTTTTAAATGCATCACAAGATTATACATTCTTCTAAATGGTAATGCTTTGAGCAAATGTGTTAGTAATAACTGTGTGCTTTAGATTTTGTGAAAATCTTGAACTTACACTGTTCTGGAGTCCTTATTTCTTCTCATATTACATTTAAGTCCATACATTATAATGAGTTAAACTGATATTTCAGTCAAATATTTAATGTAATGCCATTGTACTCAAGTCCACTTACAGGTCTCAGATGACTACAAACTGCTGCTACAGAACTTGCATATGTGGCATAAAATTTCCATGAAGTTCCAAATAGCTTTAAATATTTCATCTCTGCATTTTATGTACAGCTGACTGTGTTTTGAGGATGAGCACAGAACGGGGTTAGAAGCAACCATCAACCCATAACTCCAGTCACTCACCTCAGTGACTCAGGCCAGCATTGTTCTAAGGGCCTGAAGTGGCTACTGGGGTGACAGGTATTGCAAAGCTCTTTTGAGCTTGATGTTGAGAGTGGACTGAGAAAAGGGGGAGGAAGCCAAAGGGAGTTTAAGTTTCCCCACTAACTGGTTCCTGGAGCTGTACAACAACCTAAACCAAATTTCCATTTCATGATTCAATGGGGTTTTTTTGTTCCTATGGAAGTACAGCATGGTGCGTATCTGGCTTGCAAGACTATAAACTATGTGTTGCAATTCCTGAGGTAGAGTTGCTGGTCCCTGTCATGTGGACTTCATTCACTAGGTGACCACTGTTTACCTAGGCAAGGAGTTTCAGTTCTACCTCTGCAAGAAAAGAAGTTACACAGTCTTAGTTTTTGTCTGCTATTCAGTGTTTGGAGGGGTGGTGGTTTATAATAAATGGTCTACTTCTGTATAGAGTCAGTGGACAAACATTTGAGTTCCAAAATTCCTATGAAATGATCAAATAATGCTGTTAGCATTGAACAGCTGTCAAGAAAAGAGTCTGTAAAGATCCCATTTAGACTCTGTGATCATCATTGGAAAACACATGTTTTTAAATTCACATAAACTGAGAGTCCCAAGTACAAGTTTTCAATGACAATTTTGTATCTTAGTGCTCTCTTACCCTGGAGAAAGAAGACAGGTGGTTCTTTTCTTTGCTAAAACAATCACTAGTTTCTAATGGGAATTTAGTGGTTTCTAAAGAATTTGCTGCAGTTTACTTCTAGTGTGACTTATACCTTTGTTGTTTTATTTCCTTTCTGACGATTACTGAATGTGTTTTTTGTGTGGTGCTAACCTTGGTCTGTATATCTTTTTACTGAATTGTCTCGATACAACATAGAAAAACTAGAGGAGTGAAAGTAGTAAGTTTGTTTTTCCCCTTGGTACGTTTCACACAAAAACATTTTTGGTTTTGCAGTTGAATAACAGACATATCTCAGTTCACTTTGCATTGGAATGAGGAACTTTAGACAAAATGCAGGCTCTGCTGAAGGAACACATAGAGGTATACATGGGGGAAGACATTTATCACTGTATGACATGACCTCTAATATTTCTTGCTTCTAAGTGAGGTCTTGGAATTTTTTTCATGCAGAGTCTAGCAAAGAGTTCACTGAACTAAAAGTCAGGTACAGGACTTGGTCTCTGTGTAACCTTGGGTAAGATATTTCTTCATCCAGTCTGGCCATGGTTTTAGTGTATTACCCCCAGAAAACTGCTGCAGAGTCAAAACTGTTACCTTTTTTGTTTCACTACAGTCTTCCAATAATGTAAATACTTCAAATAACTGACTAAGAAATAAAGGAGAAATGAACTAAAAATACTTTGAGATAATTTTAAAATTTTTTAAAAATATTATTTATTTTAAATTGAAGACATCTGTTGTACCTAGGCATTTCTTGTTAAATAGAGAATTTGTAGATATGCTTCATTGCCTCTGCAATGGGAAATATCATTTCAAGAAAACACTTGTCTGAAATTCCTTGATTTGAATTTATTTATAGCACATAGATATAAAATAATAATAATAGTAATAATAAAATAAGGGTCAGTAAAAAACAACCCTCCAACCAACAAAGGTCAGTGAATGGTCAGCGTCTAAAGGAGGAATATGAAAACTGGGAAGAACCCAGAGGGGAAGCCATATGAGGCAGGCACTAGTATCTTCTTTCTGGTGACCAGTGGCAGGATCCAAGGGAATGGCCTGAAGTCATGTCAGGAGATGTTTGGGTTGAATATTAAGAAAAGTTTCTTCACATAGTGGGTTTTTGGGCAGGAACCCAGCCTGGAACAGGGCCAGGAGTTGGACTTCAGTTATCTTTGTGAGTTCTCCCAACTCAGGATGTTCATAGACTCAGATTCTATGAATGATTTGATTTTACTACTTTGAATTTACCAATTGGCTACTTTAATTTAACTTAAAAAAAAAAAAATCCCGTGTTTTTCATATGGTTTTACATGTTCCCATCAGGTGCTAGTATAGTTTTCTCATCTGTGTACGTATTATGAGTACTGTTAAATCATTTTGTGCACAGGTGTGTCCAGGCAGTTTGATAAAATCCTGCTGTGATTTAAAAAAAAAAAAAAAAAAGTTGAAAAGTTCATATAGAAAGATNAAAAAAGCTTGTTTGGATTCCCAAAAGGAGGCTAAAGGGATGGCAAGTGATTATGTTGTGTCAAGAAATGTTCGACCAAGAGCAAGTATTGAATTACAGTGCTGTAGCTCTCTGTTTGTGACACAGGCATCTGTCCTGTGACATCGATTCTAGGCTGACTGCAATGCAACATCCTTCATTATTCCGCATCTAATGTAGCACAGTCCTAGCTTTAATATTCCTGCCAGTGTAATGGCTGCACAGAGTTTAATTCTTGATAGCTTTCCCTGAATGTGAACAGGAGACAAATGCCTGGTGAGTGGCTGTATATCATTTAGTCATCTCCCTGCAGAAAACAGTCATTTGAGCTACATTTAAAATTAGAGAAGTCACAGACTTGGGCACTTAGAGAGTTTCCCCTTTACCCATAATGGAGAAGAATAATGAGTTTCAGTACAAATTGCAAGGGCTAAAAATATCGCTTTGTGCAATGAAAATTGTGTTGTTATATATCACCTCCCCTTTTTGCTGACACTTTCAATCAGCTTGTCAGCTTTCACTGGTAGATAATTCGATGAAAGCTTTGCACTGAGTAAGGCTTTTTGCTCAATTGTACACAGCAAAAATACTGCTTGTGTCAGGACCAAAAACAATGCCAAGCATGTTTTCATACATGTGAAAACTTATTACAAACCTTTTTTCCATTAAACACCCAGATCCACGAGAAAAGTCCTATCCGTAGGGACTAATGGCATCTTTTGTGGCTGGTCTACAGATGTTACAGTAGCCAGATGATAAATTTGATGACAAATTTCTGATACATTAGGGTGCCTGTGGAATCCTGGTAACCTGTTAAAACCTTCATTTCTCATGCTGTTAACCATCATGAAAGGCTGCAAAGTTATATATAGGTACTAGCCCATGCTAATGTTTCTCCCTCCTAGCCTTCAAGAAAAAGGGAGCCTGGAAATCAAGACATTTGATACTTAGAAGCTTTATCTATGTTCTCTTTATATTTTTTTTTATTCTTGAGACTACAAATGCCTATGATTTTCATGACATTTACAGTCCAAAGAACATATTATTAAAGGGTATGGGTAAAAATACCTGATAAGGAGAATATGAAATTCATAGGAATTTTCCTTATAATGATGGAATCTCAGTTTCAAAATAGCTGTTTATGAGGCTGATATTATTGAACACCCACAGGATCTTCTCTATCTTTTGTTTACTAAACCTGATATGTGAGCTGGGGAGTGCAAATACAGCTGTAGAGTCCATATCAAGTGTAGAATCCAAACAGCTGAAAATTAATGAAAAAATTAATGTGGTGGACACTAGTGTATTTTGAGAAAAGTGTTTGTTATTTTAGCTGCTTCTATTCTCTCTAACCTTCCTTCATTTTAGATACTAATATTTGCTAATAAGTTATAGAAAGGTCATTTGTTGCTGTGTTAAATAAGTTAGTATTATTAACCAATCTTTTTTCTTCAAAAATTTACAAATTTACCTTTACCGCACATTATGTTTGCCAGGGGAAAATCCTACCTATGAACATATCTTCTTTATTTTTAATTTTGTGATATCTCTAATACAGTAGACCTACCTCAGGAATGGTTAATTATTTATTGATTAATTTTTAGTTCATTGCTATAACTTTCTTTTCAGCTGCAGTCTACATTGAAAACAAATTTAAAAGACAGAGAGTAAAATTCATTTGATGGTCAATTCTGTTTTTTAGCTATTTGGTATGAACTGTAATCAATGGATTCATTGATAAGACATTGTACCATTTACTCAATTCTTAATTCTTTTCACCAGCTCCTGATTGATGTGCATTACTTTATTGCTGGACTTGTCTTCAAGTACTATTTATGGATTAGCTGCATATTTTTCATGTCTGCATTAATTTAATTCATTTTAGCCAGAAACCCCTTCCTACTAAAAAACATGAATAGTCCTGACTTTTACTGATATTTATGCATATTCAATATCTAAATAGAGAAAATTATGCTAATGGTATTTTTTTTAAAGTACATAATTTACAAAAAACATAATAGAAAGAAGTTTGGAGGGTTTTGTTTGTTTGTTTTTTAATAAAAAATAGGATTGCATGTTTCAACAATTGATGACTTTTTTCCTAGATATTTTAACATCCCATGGAGAAATTAACTTTCCATAAAGATATATTAAAAAAAATATTGAAACTATGCAATACGGTCTATTTCACAAGAATTGCGCAAGTAATAAGTATGAATTCATGGTGTCTGACAGCGCAGTAATTTTTTTTATTTGCTTCATTTAAAAATTTCTGGTTTGAGTCTCAAGGGTTGTATTAGGGGCTGGGGTAGGGGTTTGATTGAATACACCCTTAGAAGTGTCATGCTTCATAGGGAAAAGAGGAGTAGATGAATGGATCCACACACAAATGATGATATCTGAAGACTGTCAAGTGAAATCCTACAATGTAGAAGGCAATAATTCTGCTGCATTACTGACGTTCTCAGAAAAGACCATATCAATCACTTTTCAGTGAAAACACCAATTGTTTGTCTTGTTTCTGTTTTGAGTCCCTGCTTTATGAAGTGTTGACTTCATAAAAGTCATTTTAGCATGAGTCCATTTCTCCATCTACAGAATGTGTGCTTAATATATTAGATCTTGCCAGCAGAGAGCTTTGAGATCTGGTAATTGAAACATACAATACAATACCTTGTTAATGCATATTTCTTTATCAAAGGAAAGTGCTTGGAAGGAAAGCACTACCTATAAAAAACCCTTTTGATCTTTTTTTTGGCTGCAGTTGATGAGTCTGTGACTCTTCTTGTAAGTTCTGTTACAAAGGAAATGTAGAGGAAATCAGTATTTCTTCTCTGAATGGCTGTGATACATGTGATACCTTGTTCCATTATTGAAGCACAGTGCTGGGCTCAGAACAGAATATAATCATAGAATCAGTAATAGAATAGTCTGGCTTGGAAGGAATCTCTGAAGGTCATCTAGTCCAACTTCCCTGCAATGAGCAGGGACATATTCCACCAGATCAGGATGCTTAGAGCTCCAACCAACCTGATCTTGAATGTTTCCAGGGGTGGGCCATCTACTTCTTCTCTGGGAAACACATTACTATGTTTCACCACTGTCATTGTAAAAAAATTTCTTCCTTGGATCCAGTCTGAATCTGCTCTCTTTTAGTTTAAAACCATTGCCCCTTTTCCAGTTGCTACAGGCCCTATTAAAAAGTCTGTCCCTATCTTTTTTAGAAGCCACCGTTAAGTACTGAAAAGCCACCAAAAAGTCTCCCTAGAGCTTTATTTTCTCCAGGCAGAGAACAAAGGCATTTTCCTGTCCCTAATTTTCGGGATGTCCAGAAGTTATCAGAACATTATATTCTTAATGATTCTTGCTTCATGGAAATTTATTTGTGATGCAGCACAAGAGGACTGAAGTAAATAGGTTCCTGTTCTTAATTATTTTGGATTTTTTATATGTAAATAGTTATTTTCTTCCACCTTTGGAAAAAAGAATACAAGATAGAAAACATGGAACACCTTTGCCTCAAGGAGAGGAGAAGGAAACATCACAGCATGCCACATAGACACTTGGTTTAGCAAGGGGACAGAAAAAAGATTATGTTCTCCACATACACAGATACGCCATTAACTGAGACCCATCTCTCCTGCTGTGATGAGCAGGCATTATTGAGCTCAGGAGTCCACAACACTGGCCACTGTCAGCACTGGGCTCTAGCCAGCAGCTTGGCACTAACACAAATCTGTTGCACTCTCAGGTCCTTTGCATCCTTGTAAAAGTGTTTCTCTCTCATCTTTGTAGTTTATTATAGCTTACTCTCCAATCACGCAGATGGCAAGGGATGTATGGGGTGTTTTAATGGACAGATTTTAGTACAGGCTGTCAATCAAATCACTGTAGAATACTGTCACAATGCATCCTTTCAGCAGTTTCTGCTGCTATTTTCCTGACAGTTGTCCATGGCACATGCTGAAGCTCATTGTACATTGGTCCTCTTTCTAGTGTTCTTTTGGAACAGGGTTCCAAAATCTGACCTCTGTTTGCATTGTACTCCTGGTCAAGGCAAGGCTATGATAATGCTTAGTCACCTTCTGTAGATCTGTGAGGAGATTTCATGTAAATATTTTATAGTGAGTATATTTGAGACAAGTTAGAAACAATAAGCATTAAGAGGAGGAGAATTCAAGTTTTCTATGCATGTAAGTGCTAAACTGAGCAGCACATGCATTCCAGAGCTGATAATGCTGCACGCAATATCATCTCTTAAAAAAACCCAAGCCTTTTGCTTGGAAATATGGCTGACACAGATACATCCACTTTTTTAAATTGTTTTCCAGATGACATATTAATAACTATTCAGAGCATTTAATAAAATTTCACAATTAATGAAATTCATTCTGAATGAAATTATTCCTGGTTTGTTATAAAAGCATTAGAAGATTGGCAGGCTCCAAGAGAAGCAATGTGTACTAGGGTGCTTTACATTGTGATGCTCCCAGCCAAGTTTTCTTTGTGGATAATATGTATTCTGCATATTAATCCCAATGCATTCCAAGCTGCATTGCTGTAAAGAGAGCATTAGTTATGTATCCAATAAGTTTTGAAGTAGCAGAATTTGAAATCATGCCTTTTATTCCACAAACCCAATATTACATATCACAAAATTCTGACCTTTTAGGTAATATCAGCTTGTTATACTAGATGCACTTATGTGCATGTGTCAGCTCTGAATAAACGCTGTGTATATATATATACATATACACACACACATATAAATATATATATGTTCTGTAGAAAGAATTAGTATGGACAGAATTAGAAAACATGGCACTGCTTCAAAGGCACTTGCTTACAAATGATTGTAGAGTTAATAGATCTCTTTTCAGATTAGTGAAATTTAACATGTATATTGTTTCAGCAATCTGAAAGTACATGTGTAGCATGTAGTTGCATATTTTGCATTCATAATTTTATTTTTTTCTTTTAGTCTAGGAAAAATAGCCTAGGTTTAAAGCTAAATTATATTAAATTATTAAGTTTTTAGGTTAGACACTTAAAAATATATTAATAGTACACTTTTTTTACATGCAGTTTACAAGTGCATTTACCTCCATGTCCACTTCAGGGGTCCTGTTAGTGTCAGAAAAAATTTATATCAGAATAGCCATGTTTTGCTTACAGTTTGAATTAGAGTAGCTTTACATTATTGTGTTGCATTTTATTGCCTGTTTCCTTCATCCTAAACCATGTTTACCCTCCATTCTTCACTTTTTTTATTTATGTCCATTTATTAAGTTTAATTGCATCAGTTCTCTTTCATAATCTGATCAGTATATAAATTTTGAACCTTTATGCAAAAAATTGTTTCTCTGCTGATGCTTATTTCATTTCCAGATTGTTAGTTGTTAAAAGCTAATTTTACATTACAAAGGATTTGATCTTTATTTATTCAGAGAAACTCAATCTTTTAAAATGTAAATAGATTTTAAATGTAAATAGATTGTAAGAAGCATTTGACTGTCTTATCTTGCCCAGAGAAAATTGTTTCCCATAAGATCTTCCTTTTAAAACTAGAGAATAAAAACAAAAACAATCCATAACTTTTCCCAAGAACTCATAATCTATTTGTGTATTTGTCTTGACAAGAGCATCACTCACGGTGATTTGTTAATTTTTCCCACCACAGGTAAAAAGGAAACGGTGTCCTTATTGCAGATTTTTCATGTCTTTAACATAAGTCCTACTCAGATTTGTCTGATATACTCTCGTTTTTTTGCAGTGCTTTCTGTAATCCATTAGTGAGTTACAATGACTGGTCAGGCAGAATAGATTCTCCCAGCAGTCAGCCTTTGTCACCTTGCAAGAGCAAGGGAAGCAAGTGATCTGACCTTGTGCAATAAATAAAATGTAAAAAGTGTGATGTTGAGGTTAACATCAGTTCAGTTCATCTTCGTAGTCAAGAATGGCCTGAGTTTTTCAAGGTACAGGCAAGTCTAACTCAGTGTGTGTGTAAAGGGTACACTTTTGGGGATACAGAGCTTTTTTGACATTAAGTGATGGCAGGGACTTCTGTAAGCATACAGCATTCCCTCTGAATCATACACTGCTGTTTTCAGTTGAAAGTTAGATCAAGAAAATTAGATCAAGAATGCAGACTGAAATGACCTGTGTTTAACTCCTCCTCAGGGTTTGCTGAATTTAAGAGAGAGACTACATAAAATGTAGTGCCTCTCATGTGATTTCTGCTATCATTTCTTCCCTCAAGGATACAATCATGGAATTCGTGAATGTCTGTAATGTGTCCTGCCTCATTGTTTCCTGTAACTGTGATATGCAGCTACAGTCAAGCAAAAAATTTCTGAACCAGTCAGGCTTAGGTAAGAGAAAAAATGTTTAGTAGAGAAAAATAGGAATAGAAATTTCTGCGGGAAAATTTTGCAGACTCAAATTTTGAAGAAACATTTTGCAAGACTTACAGGTGCTGGGTAAATCTATAAGCTCGGTGAGAGTTCCAGGGGCTGGATAAAAGAGGATTCCTAAGCAGGTCTTGGGGATTTTTACAGTATGTTGTAATCTTTACGGGGTTGAATAGGGTGGGGGGCAAGACTAGACAGAGCTGTGATTTGCGAGTTTCTGTAAACCATGGAAACATGGGGATCCAATAATTCCAGCATTTAACTGAGGGAATGGATTTCTATAGGTTGAGATGCTGAATGTTTAAGTAGAAGACAAAGATTGCTAAGAGAAGAGTCAAACTATAAATAGAGATATCATAATGAAGTGTTTAATAAAAGATAAATTATAACCCTGATCTCTGTAGAAACTTGTTTTGTTGTTTGTTTAGATATTTGGGGGTTGTTTGATTGGATGTGTTTTTGGTTTTTTTAATAAAAAATGAAAACAGAATCAAAAAACTTTGAAACATGATACACTGTAGGAGGGGGCACGTATCCTCTTTCTAAATCCCTCTCCTATATAGTTTGGCTTCTTTAGCACTGTCTGCATAAACTGAAAGGCTGATGAAGGGAAGGAAAGTTGAGAGAGTTACCCTCTGTTCTACTACTTGCTTTAAGTTCCAGCTGCAACTGTCTTACAGTGTGAAACTTCTAAGGTACAGCTAAATTGACATGACACAGTGACTTTTCTTTTTCCTATGACCTGTGAAGTTTCTTAAGTGAGACTGGCATTTTACAGACACGGGGAAATTTGGTCCATTTCCCTCAGAGCTGGCAGTAAATGTGTCAGTGCATACAAGAGATCAGCAAACTTAGGACAGGAAAAGGAAAGTCTGATTTCCAAGAAGGATGATGTTACAACCAGCCCCAGAACCCAGAAGGCAAGTGTAACCCAGGTTGCTGTTAATAGATTCCTTGGGGTGGATTAGAGTGAAATGACACTGAATGATCAGTGTTTGTAAAAACAGAAAAAACATTATATATATATATATATATATATATATGATATACATATATATGTAGGGTTTATTTAAGAACAATTTGGTTTGCAATAGAAAGCAGGTATGTAGCCATTTTGGTTATTACTATCTATAGTAATATAGCAATATACAAGCATAAAAATATCACTTAAAATGTATGAGGGAAAAGAAAGAAAGAAAGAGAAAGGAAGGATAATAGTAGAAAGATACCACCACCCATGAATCTACCATAAGATTTGATTGTTACAGAGTGATGGTCGCAGTCTTGTCGATGTGAAAGTCACTGTGTTGATCTGTGGAGGGTAGGGGAAGTCATGAAACAGAATTCAATGGGTTAATACAAAGGCTCGGTGGGAACACCCAAGTACCTCCCTTGGGGGAAGGAGCTTTCAGTCCTCTGGTGAAAGGCTTCAGAAATGAGTCTGGGGGCAATTTGGGAGTCTTTGATGGTTTATGACACTTTCTAAGACATGACAGCTGCCTCTCTGGTCAGCTCAGGTGAGCCAGTTTTGTCAAATCAGAAGGGATGAACAGCCTCAGGGCTGTTCTGTGTGAATGTGACCTTCCCCAAGGAGGGGAATGGGGCACATCCCATTGAGAGCAATTGGCATAATAAAAAGCACTATCCCACCCACCTGGCAGGATCTGCCACTTACCTGCCTCAAAGCTTGTAGCCTCGGTGGTGGGTGTTCACCCCTCTGTCTTATGTGGACTTGAGGCAACCCACTACACACCCAAAAACTCACCTCTTCCTCCTCAGAGGGTGCAAACCTGGCCTCAGCAAAGCACCCTGCTGCCTCCACAAACAGAGTTTGGAGTTCTTAACCATCAACATTTTGGTCTCTCACAGACTGGTACGGTTTTGCAGTTCCTCACTCTGTATCCTGGTCATGAAAATAGCCTGACATTTGGTGACATGGCTTTAAAGCATGCTGTTGTCAAGAAAAAGGTACTACTCAGCTGGACAATCACACTAAAGTAAAATGGATTATTCTCCCTCCTGTGGATGTGCGCATAATTCTTCACAAAAATTCTTCAACAAAAAAATTATATGCATATCAATGACAGAATTTGATTTCCTCCTCTTTCTTCACTGCAAAAACCATGGTTTTCCTCACAATCTGTGGTGATTACAATGACTATGTTTAAAGTATTAATTTCCACAAGAAAATCAACTTTGTCTAATAAAAGTAAAAGTTGTATACATTTTAGGATAAATTTGCAACATATTCTTTTCCAGGGCATTGGTATTGTGGAAGATAGCCCAATTGATTTTTTATTCCTTTGCTCATGCCAATTATGATTTATTTTTCTAGTTTTTCTGATACATGTGACTATCAAAAAATTGGTATTCAACATGCAAACTGTGATAGGTAAAACCACTGCTATTACAATTATAAGCAACTCAACCTGTTGCTTCTAAGCATTTCAATTTACTGACTAATATGATCATTGAAACATCATAATTTAAGCAATGGAGGAGAATTTAGATTTCATGTTATCCCCAGCAGTAGGGCTTGGGTAGGAAAATACTATACAACTATGAAACGTGTGCACCTATATGTTTCTTATGGCACCTGAGAGGTGTGTAAACAGCAGTGCTTTATTGTTGTGTTCAACACTGTCTCCTGATGCAGTTCTAAGAGCTTGCTGCTACACTCTTTCTGTCAACCTTCCAGTCCACCGTCTGAAGCAATATATTCTATAACACTGATATGAATTAGTTATATCAGGGGTCTTGTCCCTGCATGCTTTCTGCAAATTCATTCAATGTAGTGAAGGACAATTTGCCTTCTAAAAGAAAAAAAAGTGGGGCCAGAGAACCACATTAGCAAAAGTGAGAATGAGAGAGTGCAAGCCTGTGGGATGTGAACAGACTTGTAATTATCATTGTAATTATAACTTGTGGGTTTTTTCCTGCCATGCATTCTTTGAGCATCCCTTTTTACAGATGGACAAATAGGGGTGTCTCTGTCTCTGTAGGAGAGTCTTGCTTGAGCTTACTTGAGAACAGATAATTCCTCAACCAATGCCACCTTTACAAGATTTTTTTCTCTGCCTATGTTCATCTTGAGTTGTAGTTTCATCTCTCTGATGTTGTTTTGCACACAGTCTTTAAATGAAATTACATTTATTTACCCCTGAGTATTGATATTACATATTTACTAAGGCTAACAGTTTTTCACTAAGACAGAACAAGTTTGTGACATCAAATGAAACTGCTGATCCACATGACCCAGGCAGAAACTAGAACAGTTGACTTGACTGAATGTTAGTTTTGAGTACCGTTCCTGTCTAATTGTGAGTAGTTCAGATGGGTTTGTGAAGCTTTTCTTTTACCTGAAAGAAATTCTTTTAGACTTAATGGAAACTAGCTTTTTACTTCTGTGTAAGTTTGACTTAGTTCTATATATTTATGCTAATAGTAGTCAACTAATACTTAACTACTATGGTAGCCTAACAGCTGAAGTAGATGGATTGAACAGATTTATTCCTGAACACTATCAGAGATATTAAGCCTATGATATCTTAGGATACTGCTGAGATTCTTTGATGGAAATGGAAAATTCTGAACACACTCTGGGTTAGATTTTAAGGAAATAGGATAGATCTGGCTTGGATGTTGTGGCTGAGAAAAACACTGGGGGAGAACTATGAAATATGAACAGATATCTGATATTCTGATCTGTTAAGTTAACTAAGAGCTGTTAGATTTATGCTAGCTGCACATTTAAAAACTATGCAGGGAGCTACCACATTTTAAAAACCCATTTGGTATATTTTAGTGTAAATTTTGAAGACAGGGGGTAGAAATAAACTGGCAGTGTACTTTTAGTTACTGACATTCAATTTACATCCATAATTGTATTAGACCTTGCTATGGATCATCCTCATTTATTGTGTGAAATAGAACTTGCACCCCTTAGACTCCTGCCAATGAGTAAAAAGGTGTCAAGGCCTTATAAGCCTTCCTTCTCCAGTTGATCCATAAGATCCAGTCAATCTATTCTTGCTGCTTTGGCCAGGTGCAACCTCCATGAATCCAAAGTTAACCAGTGTCCTTTATAAGAGTTCCTCAGCTTTTTTGAGGTGCACTGTAATATTCTAACTAATGTGTCATTAAGTTTGATGTTTTAAAATGACATCATGGGGTACCTATTGTATATTTTGTTTTGTTTTCTGCTAAGTCTTCCAATGCCATTTTCCTTCACTTGGTACGACCTATGAAGTGACAGAATTATTAGCTAATGTTTGTTACCTTCTTAAGCTCAAGTATTATACTAGACTTAATACACGTATAAAAAGCTTCTGAATAGCGATTCACACCATTAAATGCTCTCAAATTGCCATAAAAGGTTTTCCTGCTCATCTCAATTTGAAGCAGAAAATGTTCACTGCTATAATAGATTTTCTGTGATCTACAATGACAGGTTTATAGGTGTTAAGCATCAAAAGGCTTTTTCTAGTTCTGCATTACAAGTATAATCACTTTAAGACCTCTAAAACAGTAAAATTGCTGAACCTCTCATATGTGGAACAGTATTACAGCTCAGTGATATTAGGTAAAATGAGGAACCAAAGGTAGAGTGAACTCCAGGGAGATAATAAAAACTAAATGTATTATTAGGAATTAGTACATACAAACTAATTCTGAACTTCCCTTTGCAGTCCCATCAATAGCTCTGTTCTTGTAAACAGCCATAAGGAATTTATCGCAATCTGTATGTGCCCATTAATGGAAAACACTTTTGCTGTAAGAGTATTAAACAGAAAAGAAAGGTCCATGTAGCAGCATATCCTCCAGAATCTTATTTGTGCACTAATGAAATGTGGGGTATCTGGGTATGTGTCAGAATAACTAGAAAACTTAGAATTTTCACTTATTTTTTTATGGCTTCCTTTAGTTTCATATTATTCTCCACAGACACTTAAATCAAATGGCGTTACCTTAGATTTACTCACCCACTGTAGTCAGGTGGAAGAAAAAGATAATAAAACACTCTCTTGCTTATTCTGCAGTGTATTACACTTTTGTGTCTGGTTTTAATCCCTTTGAAGGATATTTAGTCTTGTAAGTTACTGAGTTTTGCCTTAGTGCCTAAGAGAAAGAAATGTGTTATTTAAACCTTGTCCTTTATCATTAGATAGCCTGTCCACCGGATGGGAACATTAACTTGCTGAAGAAAATTCTCTTAAAGAAAGTTATAGCTGTAGGTTTTAAATGAATTCTCCTCTTCTCGTGATTGTGGTGCCATATTCTCATTCCTTTTTAAAGGTCTTTCTTGAAAACACAGTAATCTGAACCTCAGACAGGAGCTTAAAGGTGAAAATTGAAAGGGAAGGCTGTGAGAGAACAAATGCATTTATATAAACAGTCTTCTGTAAACAAAGAAAAAATAAAGTTAAGGTTTACCTACAGGTACAAGGGTACCATGGTATGTTTATCATTCCTTCTGGCTGTGAATAATTAGCTCTTTTCAATGATAAAACAGAGGGAAGTCTTTATGATAGACACTGGCTCTGAGTTGGCTAAACTTGATAACAGGAATGAACCTCAACAAAACAAAAAACACTTAAATTTGCACCATTATTCCTTTTTTTAACCTTTATATGTTAAGCTTCCATTGCATGATGATGAGAACTTGGTCTAGAGTGAGTTAAGTTTTCTTTAAAGAAAATCCTTCCACATGTTCAGTGACGTTCATACCTCTAAATGTAAGCACAATTACATCACACCTGACAAAGCCAATAGCTGCTACAAGCTTAATCTGTCATGAAATGATCTACCCCTACTTCAGGGAAGAGGATACTTTACCAGAACATTAACTGCATCATCTGGAACACAAGAGGGAGTGGAGCATCTTTGTAAAAAGCACTTATTCCAAGGGAATATATTGTATTTTTTTTCTGAGAGCAAGTTTTTTTTTTTTCCTTTTTCCAAAACTCTGAAGTAGTTCACTTTACAGGAAAAGTTGTATCTCCGCTAATGGTTGAGTGCTTCAGGAAAAAGTTTCAGGTCATGGTCTTCTTGATTCAGCTGTTTAAGGGTATGCTGCTGTTCTTGGGGACCAGCTACAGATGTTACTTAAGAAGCCTAGGTATGTACTTGTAGCAATGTGGTTTTTCAGGATTCCATGAGGTTTTCCCTTTGTTCCTCTCCTCCGTATGTTATTGGTTCTTTTTGAAATATGCACCCTGCCTTATCAGCAATCTATTGGTGTGTTCCCCCACCTGTCTTCCCCTGAGACCGCCCGGGATTGGCTCTGGGGGGGCCAATCCCTCCTCCTTTCCCTTCCCTTATAAGCAGATGCCGGCATAAGCCTTGGGGTCACTATGTTCGAGCTGCCAGCCCNAGCGGCAGACCTTGTTTTGTGAGGCTTCTGGGTTCTGCCACTTCCCCCGAGCGAGAAATCTCATGTACTGTCTACCACTCCCATTAAATTTTACAGCAGAAAAGCTCAGGACCCATTCATACTGGGGAGACCAGAAACTACAAAAATGTGTGCCACGTAGAGCAGGCACAAAGTGCCCCAGCCATTCATACTGAAGGTGAGTTCATGTCTTGGTTTAAGCTTAATAATGATGCAGGTCTCCTTGTTTATAGCTCCCTGCAGATCTCCAACTCTGAACCTTGCAATGGCCTTTGGTCCTCACTGTGCAGAAAACAGAGAGGTTTGGACTTGTGTATATTTTATATACCAGTGTCTGAAATGTGCTGTAAAAGCAAAGAGAAATATCTACACTGCCATTAAGAAACACCATTCTGAAAAAGTCTCCCCAGCAGCAGTGGCTCAAAGTTAGTTACTTCTTGAATGAGCAAATGAAAGTGCTCCAGAAATCATTCAAAGTCATATTAAAAGCTGGACAGAAGATCTGCTCAACAGATTTACCTGAAGGTTGCTTTTTTTCCAGTGCAGATTGTGAAGAAGAAATAGAGTGAATATAACATGGCCAGCAATCAAAACAGATAAATTCAAACTTTTAATCACCAAAAGACACACAGATGGAACTTGCATAGTGGGTAAATGAACGTGTCAAGAAATATCAGCTACATCTTTTTGTTACAGAAAAATTGCTGCAGATTGCTGTAGGTATTTATTGTTCTCCCATAAGTCTGATCCTTGTTGCCAAGCAACCACAGCCATTTTGTTACATGTGTTCCATATGAACTACTACTGTATTTTTTTTCTTGTCTTAAAATTAATTGTAAGAACATTCATCAGCTTAAATGTAGTTCTTTATTATGGTTCTCCTCGACATTACAAATTATCCATATTAAACAATCTGTGTGAAAAAAGTCCTAAGAGCAGCAGAAGGCATAAATGAAAGGCTTCTGTGACAAAATTTAATGTTGTTCAAGTATTTTATGTATGAAATTCTTTAGACACTATCTTTCTGTGCAGAACCAAGCAATAGGTGAGGATAGATAAAAAATCCATAAAATTAGTTTGATATGTGACCTTCCCCTTTACAGGATGTAATGTACATAAAATCAACACTAAACAGCTATAGAAGGCTGCTATTTTTGATAGTATGAAAGTAGATCTGTTAACTTACACAAAATAAAGAGACACTGGTTAATCAGACTGTGTTTTTATTTAGATTAGGTTTTTCCTAGGAATCATATCTGAGAACAAAACACAGCTAAAGTTTGGGACTCATCATACTCTATGATGAACCTATGAGCAGTTCTTGTGACAAATTTGACAAATCTGAAAGACAAATCTGAAAGACAGTTTGCAACACTAAACCCAGTGCAGTCAAAACATGTGGTTTCTTGAGTTTTCTACTACCTTGGAATTAACCTTAAAATACTTTTCTTTCCTTTTTAATCTATAGATGAAACTGAACATGTACTAAAATACCTTCAAGGAGTTAAGTGACCTTTCTTGTTACCTTGGCATTACTAGTGATTTTAAAATCTATGTCTTGAATAGGGTGAAGTTTTTGACACACTCCATTTGGTTCTGATGATTGAAAAGTAAATGGTCTCTCAAGGCTTTGAAAAAATGGTTGGTTTAATTTCCAAAAATTTTAAGGACTTGCTCAGCAGAAGAGAGGGTGTAAGGAACTTGGCTGTAATAGATTATTTTCCATAGAATGTGATACTGGTTCAGTAATTTTAGAGGCTTCTGTTTGGAATCACCAGTGGATAAAATTTTACTATATATTAATATTTTCTAGGTTAACATAGAAATTAGGACTAGAAACAACTCAGTAAAATCTTGATGTGGTATCCTTTCCTCGGTCCTTCAGCTGAGCAGAAAAAATAGGACTTTTTCTAATCAGAGTTTAAGTACACAATTTAGTGCTTCAGATGAGTTTTAAATAAAAAGCAAAGAATAGGGCGAGGGAATCAGTGATATAAAATCTGGAGGAATGTATTGAATGAATATACAAGATAAATTGAGTGTTGCATTCCTTAATTAAGTGTCCAGAAAAGCAGTAGTTCTAGTTACTTCTTTATTTTATCTCTAAACCATAGTACTTAATTTTTAAATTAATTGGATTTGAGGTCATCTCACATTCCTTGAATTTGAAGCTTCCTACTCAGAGAGATTAGGGCATTTGGAGGAACTCTGAGGGAAGATGAAGGTCAAGATTTCATTGAATTGAGTTGCACGTGAGTGAATAAATACTTCTCAGAACCTTTCAGTAGTATGGTTTTTTACCACTTTTAGGGCCAACATTGCCCCAGGCTGCTCCTTTTCTTTCTCTCCTTGGCTTTCGAGGACATTTAGGGTAACTATTAATCAAATCAGAAAAGTCTGCTTTGCTGACAATTTGCAATAGATACTGTTCATCTTTCACTGGATCATTAAGAGATCATTAAGAGTCCACAGTTAGTTCTTAGCAAGACTTTAGATGTCATCATGACTTATCTTGGAGATTAATGATGTTATCCATATGAGATCTAGGTAATCAGTGCAGAGCAGTAAATATGCTGTGTGCCCTGACCTGGCAGTCTGAGGGCTTAGACTCGCTCTGGCCTGATCAGAGTGCCACTGGTTTAACCCCTGTGCTGGGGGCAGTGGCTGCTGCCTCCCCTGCTCCAGCTTCATGTCCAGAGTGGCCCCACTGGGGAAGGGTGACACCCCTGCCTGTCACTGCCTGACAATGCACAGCTCTTTGTGTGCATGGGGCTGGTGTGGGGCTGGAGGCCACTGTCAGGCTGTAGCTGCCAGTCTGGGAGAAGGAAAAGGGCTGTGACAGGGAAATATTTAAAAGAACCAAAGCAGTGACCAAGCCTGAGGAGAGTGAAATGTGACACTTTTTTCTGGTGAAGACCTGAGGATGTTGGCAGCTCACAGTGACCTCTCTGCAACCTCTCACCACTGTCACTCCTGAGGAAGACTGAAGAGTCAACCACAGGATCCAGCAGGACACAAGAAGGATGAAAAAACAGCTAAGAAAAGGGATAGATTGTAGGGAAACTTTATTACATCATGATTTTAAGGTTAATACAGCATTTCCATATTAATTACATGGCATGTGCTATGAGACCTTTGAAACACTGACTTCTAGTCCCCATGTAAATGCTGTTTTCTCTTTTTCCTATGGCAGGGTCTGGAGTCTGACACTAGACTGTCTCTATGCAGAGAAATAGATGTTTTTAGGGTGTGATTCATCTCAAGAAATGCATCTAAAATTATTCAGGTAAATCATGTGAGAGAAGTTCCTCTCTCCTCATCCACCATAAAGCAAATCTGAGTCATCCCATGTCTCTCTTCTCTCAGATAAGTGCCCTCATCTAAGGCTACAAAATCTATACTTTCCTCCTCACTTATGTTTTTCATGAATTTTGCCTCTCTGAGGGACAAAAAGCCCTTTGAGATAGCTGTCTGTTTAGTAGCTGGAACAGTTGCTAATACATAGAGGATTTGGATATTGAGTCCTAGACCTAGAAAAAAAATTAACCTGGGTCTCTCACTGGCTGAACAGTATAATAATTACTTTGTAGCATAAAAGATGAACAAGTGCCACTACTATCACCTTTGTGGAACTGCTGTAAAAGAGAATAATGATGCCTGTTTAGTTCTTTGAAAGTGCAATTGTGCATGTCAACACACAGGATAAAGTTCTGGTCTTCAGCATCCAGGTGGACAGATCTGCATGAAATCTTTATTCAGACACCTGGCAGCTGAGGAGGGCTTAGCATCCAGCTACTGTCTTCCCTGGTTTCTGTTATCTAGCATTGGATATGTTCCGGCTTCTTTTTCAGATTTTGGTTTATTGCTTGAAAATGTTTAATTTCACAATTACTACATAGTTCTTGATCCCATTTTGAGGGGCAGAAAGACACAGTATAGGGATTTGGTCATGATCACTCCAGATTCCCTGAATTATATAAAGAAACAAAAGGATATTAATTATTTAGCAAACTGAACTTTTAGATAGGTATTTTTACAGTGGTTTTTGATTATTTGAAGCCTGGTATATCTGATTATACTTTTTTTCTCAGATTAAGTAAGAGTTTTAAGCCACTAAAGCCAGGCTATTTTTTTCTTTTTTTTCTTTTCTAAGCACAGTGCAACTGATATAAATGACCATTGCTTTTAATAAACTTCATTTGCAAATATATCTCCTCTTCTTGATTTTTACAAATATTTTCTCAGCCTTCATCCAAAAATGATGCATTATTTTTATGACATACATTTCTGTCTTGATTGTTTACATTTTATGGATATTGGTGATATCTAAAGCAGATTAATTGGAGTTTTACATTCACCTTGTTTACAAAGCTTTTTATTTGTTAGAAGATAAATATACAGACTGGTTTTACTACTATGCACATATTGTAAAAAATACACTGGATTTACTCTTATTTAATATAATTTCAGCAATTTAAACAGTCATCATCAGAAAATTATTTAAAAGTTACGACACGTAAATTTTAAGCAGCAGTTCTTCTGTAACCACGTACTATTTTCTAATTTTTATCTTAAAAGGGTGAAGGTGTGTTAGTAAATACATGACCTGAATTTACAGACATCTCGTCCTTTCAAACACACAACAGTGAGGGCATCTTGCTAAAGCAGACTATAGTTTTAGTGGTGTTGCTATTGCAGGCACTGAGATTTACAAAACTTAAAAAAAAATCCTGTTTTCTGCTAGGGCAAGACATTTTTTGTACAAGGGATTTAACATAAGTGATTCCAGAAGTGACTGAGATAAGACAGTGATCTAGAATCTTTTAATAGTGGCAACTTTGCAGTTTTCTTTCAGTTATTTTAGAAAGTTTTCTTGGGATTGAGTGAAATGGGAATTCCTCTTTGTTGACTGAACAGGGTGACAATGTGGTCTAGATCCACATGCTAGAACAGAGGAAGAGAATGATACTGGTTAATAAGGACATCAGCAGAGTGTTGATATACCTCTGACAGAAGTCAGGGCAAAATCTAAGCAGAAAAACAGGTGCTTTTTCATATTTTACGTTAGTTTATGTTTATAATTAAATATGTATGAGAAAACTTAGTGGAGAAGTTGAAGTTGCATCCCCTGGGTAGAATGTTCAGCAGAAATGAATGGTGTACGTCACAACAGTAGCTATGACTGTAGACTTCTAATATGTGGAGATAGACTGTTTACTTGATAAAAAGAAGACAAGACATTTTTCTTGTGGTAGGAGCTGAAATACAAAACAAAGCAGAGGCTATGAGGATGATTAAGGGTCTGGGGCATGTCTTATGAGGAAACATTGAGAAAGTTGGGCTTGTTCTGCCTCGAGAAGAGACAACTGAGAGCGCACCTCATTAAAGTCTAAGAGTGTCTGAATGAGGGTGTCAAGAGGATGTTTCCAGGCTCTTCTCGGTGGTGCCAAGAAATAGGAGAAGAGGCAATGGGCAGAGACTGATGCACAGGAAATTCCACCTGAATATGAGGAAGAAATTCTTTCTCTGTCACTGAAGATATTCAAGAACCTTCTGGACGCAATCCTGTGCCATGTGCTCTGGGATAACCCTGCTTGAGCAGGGAGGTTGGACCAGATGACGCACTGCAGTTTCTTCCAAACTGACCCATCCTGTGATTCTGTGAAAGCTTTGATTTTCTTTCTTTTACAGACCTAAAAGTAATCATATTCACTGCAAAATAGGAATTGAGCTTTCTTTTAATTTCTACCTTAGAGATAAACCATATTAAGTGTAGATACTGTTTTTAATCTTCTTAATTCAGGCTTGATTCTAAGATGCAGCAGTTGCACTTAAAGTAAATCCAGAGCAAGCAGAATTAACTATAAATTTTAGTATGCCAATTTCTATTTTGGCCATTACTTTATGACCTTTCTGAATTAAATCTGAATAAGACATCGAAATACCTACATCTGAACAATAGTACTGGGCCGATTATTTGGAAAACTTAAGGTCCCTGTGCAAAGATCCTTTTAAATACTAGGCTTCTCATTTATATCTTAGAATGTCTAGAGATTACTTCGGTTTCCTCTTCACTGTGGAAAAGCCAACACCATGCAATCAGTGCAAGAAGAGCTACTGCTGTTTTGTATGTGTGAGATGAAATTCAAATCTGCCCCTACTTGTCTGATCTTACTTCAGTGCAAGCATAAGCGTAAAGCTGGAAAAGACTTCTACATACTGAATTAGTTCTGCTGCTGCAGAGTCAGATAGTATAAACTCTTTGAGTGCACTTGCACCTGAGGTCTGATCACACACAATCCTGCCTTTTTGTTTTCACAGTTTCAGAAATGCCATCCATATTCCTCTTTATTCTGAAGCTCTTAACTCTTACATTCCTCTCATCTTAGGGATTGATTCCATTACGATTAATTCCTAATTTCTCCTCGCTGCCCTCTTTCACTTATTATATAGGATCCTTTGCTTCTTTTCTTCATTGTTCTTTCTTATCTGAATCACAATATATTTCCAGTTTCTCAACTAGCATACATCTGGGAGGGGAGGGGAGCATATTATCTTCTACCACCCTTTTCTTTTCTCCATATGTGACTGAATATATTCTAAATTTAATCAGTTTTTCCA
The DNA here is from genome assembly GCA_013397955.1 of Grantiella picta. Classification (NCBI taxonomy): domain Eukaryota; kingdom Metazoa; phylum Chordata; class Aves; order Passeriformes; family Meliphagidae; genus Grantiella; species Grantiella picta. The sequence continues at coordinate 583,099 of VZRM01008837.1, read as the reverse complement.
GCTTTTGATGTTGTCATCTTAATTTTTAAGCTCACAGGAAACTTCATATTTGGTATATGCCTTCTTAACATAGTTGAATATTATGTATTTTGCATGGCTTCTTCAGGAGGAAAACATCTTGTTCTTGCCACGTTAATTGCCTGTGTCATCTTGATAACAGACATCTTTACCTATTTGCTTTTTTTTTTCCATCACAGATAAAGGTGTATGGGTAACTTACTTGTTTTGCAGCGCTGATTGCTATCTAGGTAGCATTTTTAAGTCATTTAGCTTTCAGCCATGCCCCCTCAGTTAGTTTTCTATTTAACTTGATCTTAGGGTCTAAAGTGGGGATCTTTCCACAAATTCTAATTTAGAAAGCCTTAATCTCAACCACCGTGTAGTTACTTCAGAGTTGAATCTGCATTTAACCAAAGCTAATACAGTCAAGCACTATAAAAACACATGCATTTGCTCTGAAGCAACAAGAAGCTACTAACTTTTTATTATTACCAAGAAATTCCATACATGTAGTTATTTTGGAAGATGTCCCATGTCTGCACACATTAATTTTCTCTTCATGATTCATGCAGAATCTGTGCTATAGAAAATTTGTGTGAAGACCTCCTTTTGCACAGTAAGTTCTTTTACACGGGAAATTATTCTACAGTGCTTACATTAGAACTCCAAATGTAAAGTTGAATTTTTCAGCATAGAAATTACTTCAAATGCATATATTGAAATAAATTACCTAAGCAGCACTATAATTCTAAATCTTCCCCATCCTTTGAACTGTCATTTTCCATATAAAAAGGATACCAAATAAGAATTTTGCATTTGTATGTTGCAAGGGACTAAATCACATACAAAACAGGAGGGGAAGCAGCCAGTAGTATTTATTATAATATAGCTATAATTTATGAACCACCTATTTTAAGTTTTGAGTTTAGTTTTTCTTTACGAGGTTATGTGTCATAAATGATATCTACTAAATTTTCTGATCCTGTTTTTAATCAAAGTTTTTTTGTCTGATCTTCAAAACATTCACTGATATTTATGAGTTGGAATGTTGGTGTGGTGTGTGATTCACTCCTTATTTGTATTTTTTAATATTCATGGTGACATTTGTTTCCTTTGTAATCATTCACATTAGCAAATCCTAGACCACTGGAATTTGAAAAGTGAAATAGAAAGTGACACGTCACACGCATCTATCTTTTGCATTCTTTATTGGACATCATTGAAGAAGTGAATACTGTGAATGATTCATGTTTTTAACATTCACTGAGTGTTTTCTTGTTGATGTTTTGTGTGCATGCGGGTCTTCCCTAGAACGAGTTAAGAAAAAATGCATTCGAATAATAATGCATTAGAAAATGCATAAGAAAAGAATGCATTGGAAGCCTGCAGGCTTCTAATAGGTAATTTAAGATGAAGGAAACAGAAATAACGCTCACCAAACTCTTAATTGAGGCTTTAGTATTTCTTTCATAAGACGGCTGCATTTTTACACTGTCTATTTAGGGAAAGGGAAGTAGAGTGACGCAGAAATATTGAACATGGTACTATATGTAAGATAGTAGTTGAAAGAGTCACAGATTGACCAGAAAGAGTGAATGAAGTGTTATTTCAGAGCACCATGGCTTTGCTGTCAGGGTCATTAGTGTCATCCCAATCTGTAAAAAACAGCTTTATAAGGTACAACTGTGAATACTGTTCATGTCTGAAGGTACAACTTCGGTTGGGAATCTTTTCAGGTTTCCTGTCTCCAAAATGAAGACAGATTCTGCAGTTGATATCAGCCTGCCCCTTTGCCACCACCCTGAGAGATGTCATACATAGCTGTGATGACCAAAACAATGTATACACAAGACAAAAACATACATTTGACCAATTTAACTGCAACTCACTGAGCAATTATGATCTTATGCGAAGTCACAGCTGTGGTAAATACAACATACTTACTTATAAATGCAGGATGGATAAAAGCTGTCAATTTAGTGAGGCATGTGCACAATTAGTAGATAAAAGTTATTACCATAAAATATGAGGAACGAGCATAGCTACTGTGCAAGCCTTGCATTGCCGTCTTGTCACAGTATTTCATCAGTGACTGACAGAGGTGGTTTTCATGATGAGCATGACTTGAGTCTGAGGCTTTCACAAGAATTTCTAGAATAACCTTCGACAGGAAGAAGCACACTCCTGAAAATACTTGTCAGCAAATCACCTGAATTTCACCCCCCTAATAGCTGCATAATCCTAAGCAAATTCAAGCCAAATTGCTAAATCACAATGTTTGATCTCTGAATATTTGGGTCTGGAACAAGAACAAATTATTCACATACAGTTCCACTATAGATACCATACATGCATCCTCAACTAGATGCACAGAATAGACAATGTTATTGTATGTGTCACTGTAAAGCAATATTCATGATTGGATAGTCCATGCACTTTCCTAATGATGATTTTTTGACTGCAATAGAGAAACAGAACAAAATTTCAAAACATCCATCCCTTCTACCAGCAGATTTGAATGGATAGAAATAATGTCTTTTTCTGGATTTCACAATGGGTTTTTTTGTTTGTTTTCCAGTTAGAAAATAATCTTGCTTATATTATTGACTTGGTATTGGGGGTAAAGGATGATTACTGACATATTTTTTCTTGTATTTTAGGCTTAAAACCTTGTGGTTTTAGCGTGCCACTCTTGCAATACATTGCAAGATCTTGATTACCTTGCTATTCACATCTATATTTTTTATTTTGAATAAAGAAAAGATAACTCCTTTTGGAATAGCCTACAGTACTGTAAAAGATATGTTAAAGTCATATTATGTACACTTCTTGCTTTGACCGTTGATACTGGTGTAATTTTTAAATAGTTATAATATGCTAAAAATAGTTCAGTCCTGTTTGTTCAAAGTCTAGTCGTAAGAGACTGAAAACCAGCATGTTGGTTTATGAGTTAAGGGCAGAAAACTTGGTTTCTTTTGGATAGAATTGCTTTTCTTCCAGTGGTGGCTCTAATGCTTTCTAGCCATGGGGGTTATCAACATGCAAGCAGTGGAACTAGGCTTGGTGCTGGCTGTGTGCCAGCTGCCAGCACTTTGTAGAAAGGGCAGCAGGAGGGAAAGATTTTAGCAAAGCTTGTGAATTTCTGCTGAGAGTAAGCCAAATTATCCCCAAGGTAAGAGCTGCTCCTGATTTCTGCTGTAATAGTACTCAGTATACTCTGTGTCTCTTATAATACATTTAAAAAGGAAAAAGAACAACCTTTAGCTGAAGCAGAACCACACTGCTGAAGGTTTTCCTGATTTTTACACACATTATATGTATATATATGTTTTATGCCTTCAGTGAGAGAATCTCATCTATTCACCTCTGACTGCCGTAAATGTAACACTTCTCTCCATTATCCATATGTTGATGACCTAGCCCACATGGTGAAAAATCCCTTCTGGGACTGGCAGGCAGCAGTCACGAAAGTATCAGTTAATCTCACTAAGCTATTACTGCAATTAATAGACATAGGCAGTAGATTTGAATTTAAAATCTACACTGCAGCATGAAACAATCCTAGTTTAGAAACCATTAATAATTTTCTGACCATAATAAAACAATTTCCTGCACGAATTACATTCCAGGTACCTCCTATAATTTAAATGGGTTGTTGCTAGAAGACTCTGCCCCTCTTTTCCCTGAGTTCAAGAAGGAGTCAAGACATACTGTATTTTCAGTTCTTTGCAGTCAACATTTTTATTTTTAAAAACTGAAAAATTTATTGCGTAAGAAAATATTATATTTACTTTTTTTTGGTTGTTTCCAACTGTAACTCTTGAACAGAATGAGGTAAAAATGGAAAGTTAATAGAAAATGCAGCCTACTGTCCCCTTCACAGAGTGAATAGGGAGGGTGAGTACAGACCTCACTACCAACAGCATTGCAGACTGGCTGTTGGGCATGAAGGAGTTAATAAAACTTGGATCAACAGACATGACTGAAGCATGTGTGAGGAAAGGAAAGATATACTTTAATTACAGAAAAATAGAAGGAGCTTCCTGGAATTTAGGATCTGATGTTCCATACCTTTAAGGCAGCTGAATTCTTTGCATGTGTTTGTGCATGTGTGTATGCTTGGGCTAGAATTGAAGATATTATGAAATATTAGGAGCTCTAAAACAGTCATTTTTTTCTTTCAGAAGAATTTTGCAGTCTACTCAGATCTGTGGCTTTGTGTAAGCATGAAAAATTAACAGTAAAGAGCATTTATTCATAACGATTGTTTGCTTGAAAGCTACTTGTGGGTTGCACTGGCAACAGTTCTGGATGTTAACCACATTTTATTGTTGTCTAACACGCCACATTAGAGAGCATTTCAACTTTGAGAGAAAAACATAACTATAATTCCCTGCTAGTCATGCAGCACAGACTTCTGTGACAGCATAAAACATGGGTTCACTGTAACTGTGGGTTTGTTATGTGGAACCAAAGGTGAAGCACATCACAGTGAAATAGCTTTGCAACTGTAAATAGAAATAATGGATGGAGAACATTGTTCTGCTCTGCCTTTAAGGTGTTTCAGTTGAAAAGACTAAATGAAATGTATGAAAGGAAATAAGACTCATTTGAAAGTAAACTAAACCCTTTTAAATGGCAATTACAGATATGAAGTAGATTATTGTATTTAAGGGAGTAAAGAATGAAACTCACAGATTATTTTGCTGTGGCTGTTCTTCAGGACTTGCTGAAAAGATTGACCTTATTTTAGAATGCAAAAGAGAGTAATTAACATGACTCATTAAACAGGAAACTTCAAAGAAATTAGATTTTTTTTGAGAAAATTAATGCAAGGAAAAGGAACGCTAAGGTGCTTTCTGCACATTGAGAGTGCAAAAAAAAATACATGCATAGGCCACCTGAAACAGAAATTTCTAAAAATGATAACAAAAAAAGAGAATCATATGACTTATTTTATCCACTAACCCTGCTTTTATATTCTGTGAAATTTCAAAAAAAAAAAATAGGGAGAAAATAATTATTTGTGGTTAGGAGAGCAAGCATGTTTCTACTGTGGCAAGATACCTGTTTCAATTAAGGAATATTTTCTCTTATCCTTCTGTCAGTAATGTCTATGAAGAGCCTGGCTGGAGGCTCAACAACCTCCTCATAAGACTTTCCCCCTCAATGGCCGAACTGAGGGCCCCCCATGCCTTCCTACCACACCCACAGCTCTGCAGTCACTTTTGGTACATTGGGTTGCCTTGGCAGCATTGTTGGTGCCCACAGGGAGGAGTACCAAGGGTTAACACTCTGTGAGCTGGGCAAGCCTTGCTGGTCCCTGTGTAGAATCCTAGATCCTGGCTCTGACAGACAAGCCAAGCTGACAGACAAGCCTCTGAGGACATCAGGTTGGATTGGTGTAAGGCCCCAGAGCTCACTCAACGAGTCTCCTAAAAGGGTTTAAGATTTTTTTTTGCAGCTTGAGTTAGATGCAAGGGAGAAACACTGACAAGATAATCTCAAGAGGTCAAACAAACAAAAACTTTGCTGGAAAACTTCAGAAAATCAGGGAATTTCGGCAAAAGTTTAGAGCAACGTTAAATCAACGTGAAGCATTTCACAAACCATTAAGTTAGCAGACTCTAAGCCCATTCCACTTAGCAAACTCCACCCGTCTGACTTTAAGTTACTCAAACTTTGAGAAGAAGGAATTAGAAGAAAGAGAGAAGAGATATAGGAAAGGACAAATATAGCTACCACTATATTCCAGTGGTGTTCACCTGAGAGAAATTCCAAGAGGAGGTAGGGTCCAGACCTGTGTGTGCCTCGTACTCTGGCTTAAGTACCCATTGGCTTTCCTAGGCCCTTGCCCCAGATGGGACTTCTGGTCATTTGGCCACTCAGGACCTGGGTTAGGGGCTCCAGAGATGTAGTAGGGAGCATTGCCTCCCCTGTGCCAGGGATTAGCAGCTACTTCAGGGCTGGGATGCAGGCATTACAGGGAGTGGGTGTGTGGAGCAAGGCATTGCCTGGCCAGGGCAAGGCCTGACCTGCTCCTTTCCCCACAGGTGGGCTTGAAATGTTCCAAGCCAGCAATTCCCTCAGTCTCTCACAGCTAATGTATTGGTGCCTCCATACCTCACAGAAGGGAGCCTTCAGTAATGGTCTCACTTGTCTTTGCCTGTTCTGCAGATACCAGCTCTGGGCTGAGCTGGCTGTGGGGTCTCCTGAAGAATCTTGTTTGCCTTCAGCAATGCCCTGAGCAGCTGCATGTCTGGTCAATCACAAGTTTCCAGCCTCCTCTATCTCAACAGCCCACCCATCCCCACCTTGGGGACGTGGCCTCTGGCCATGCCTGCTCCCTTTCTGTGTCTGACTCACCTTCTTCCCTGCAAATGTTTGTGCAAAATTTTCCCTGATGGTGGCAGCTGCCTTCCCTGTCCCCTCAACTCCCTCACTGGACAACACAGAGCTGCTGCCAGAGCACACAGAGAGAACTCACCTCAAGCAGCAGCGAGGGGCCGGAGGGAACCGTGGAGCTCAAGGCAGCTGATGGCACAGCCATTGGTGTGGCCATTGGAATGGCAGGAACTGGGTCCTGTCACCAGCCAGGCTCACAGGAGGTGGTAGCAGGGCTGAATGCCCAGTGTGGTGGGCCATTAGCACACCGTGACTGAGGAAGCCATGGCACTTTTTGTGGTGGAAGCTGAAAGGCTGTCCCATGGGAAGCATTGCTCCTTGCATGCTGTTTGTGTCAGCCTGGGCCATGGACAGCCACTGGAAGTCAGCTGTTGGGCCCGAGGGCTCTGCACACAGCCCTGTGAAACAGCCCTTGCTCTGACTTTCTTGTTTTGCTTTTCTTATTTTTTCTTTCTTTTGGCATTATCCAGTTTTAAACAAACAGAAGTGCTTTTTATGATTACAGTTCTATACTGTTAAGAAATGTGTTCCTTCTTAATAAAAATAAATACAGATTTCCAATAGAAAAGTAATTGTTGTGATTTTTCATGACAGGTCCTTTCCATAGGAAATTATGCCCTCTCTTTGCATGTTGTAAGATAGGTCTAATTAAAAGAATAACAAAAGATGTGAAAGATGTGTCCATGAAAAAGAGAAGACCAATAGCTTGAAAAGGAGGATTTTGTTCCAAGGTGTAACATAACAAAAAAGAATAGCAGAGAAAGAAGGAAAGCATTATTATAATCCTCTTTGTGCCTGAGTTCATGCAAACTGCAGGGTGTGCATTAGATATAGAAATATATGACGACAAAAGCTCAATCACTAGGAGTGCATGTTCATGAACATATTAAAAGTTTTTATTATCTCTCTACCTGCCTTTAAAAATCAAGACAGACAATTGTGTAGCTCTCAAAAAGCTTTAAATTTTCAGGCCTCCATTCTGAAGCTGATGCGACTGAAACTCATTGGAATGGAGAAAACCAGTAGGGAGTGGCAAGCATAAATGAACCCTGTCAGCTGGGTTGCAGACCTGCCTGTGTATCTGGTTACCATTGCAGCTGCATCTTAAACCTTTTAACATTCTGACATTAATATGCGGTCTAGTAAACAAGAAGACATGAAGAGCTGTGTACACAGGGGAGCAAGCAAAAGCTGAGAGGATTTTATAGGCCAGAGGACTTGCCTGTTTCTTCGGAAAGCAAGTGTTCGGCATTCAGAGGGAAAGATAAGATACAGTTTCAACTTTTGTTCTAAAGGCTTGGGTAATGACTACTCTCCGTTTGGACAAAAAGCAATCTAGGAAGCCAGCTGTAGTGGTCAAATGAAGAAGCTGCATCAAAGTGCAGTAGAAGGATTATAAGCAAAGCTGATGTTCTATAAAGAGATTACGTACTGTTACAAGCAATGTGAGAATCTTAATAGGTAAAACCACACCAGTGGTTTATGTTGATAGCTGTTGTGGGAAGGCATGGAGCCTATTCGTTATTCAAGTAGCATGTTTCTATGGGGTTCACAGAAACCTGGCCCCTGCTAAATATTATTCAATGCTTTCTCTCATTAACTCGTTCCATATTTCTGGACACAGAGCAATTGCAGAAATTTTACTGCAGATGATTTCTTCAAACAGTTTTCTGTTTAGCAGCATGAATGTATTTCCCAGAAGAAGCCAAACTGGCCTCAAGTCCATGGACTAGTTGAGTGTATTGTCTTGAAAAGCATCATCACTTGCTGCCATATGAAGATAAAAAGAAATGGACCGCAGTCAGAATTAAGTAACAAGTTTTGTCTGTAGTTCTCTGTGCACTCGCTACAATTACACATAAAAAGCTAAAGGTAGAGGCCACGAGCTTGTGCTTGTTCGGTCTTCCTTGAATTTTAGTAGATAATTTAGTCTGGCCTCAGAGTTAGATTCTAGTTTCAGGAATCATGAATAAACTGTTCCCGTAGCCACCTTTTTTTTCTCCTCACAATTACAGATTTTACTCTTCTGTGAGGTCTAGGGTCTCAGATGCCTTGTGTTAGCAAAGCTCTGAAGAGCTGACATAGCTTTGACCCGTTCTCACATGTCAACTTTATTATATGCTGAACAACGTGGAAAAGAGAAACAATCCAGCAGCAGAAACAACCCTACAATAAATCCGTCCCACCTGCAAAATATCAAGAAGGTAACAGAAGGGTTTAGGGCTGCAGGAAGGGGATATTCAGTGCAACTTTGCTGTCTTTTAGCCAAGCTGATCTCCTAAGTGGATCAAGAAAAAGAAAAGGTTAGGTATCAGTATTTCAGGAGTGTGGAGATAACTGAGTGATTTCTTGAATCACCAGGATAAGCAAAAGCTCTGCAGGGGCAATTCAGGGCAAATGGAATGAGGGAAAGATTTAGAGCTCAGGAAGAGTGGGTAGCTCAGGAATGAAAACAAGCAAGGGTTAGGGATTGGAAATAATTCTCTGAAGCTTTTTTTTAGAGAAATTGTCCTGTCTATAAAATGTAAAAAGCTTAAATGAACTTACAATGTATTGTATTTTACAAAGTACAATGCAATACATTATAATTTTTTTAAATTAAAATTTTTTTTAATTAATATTTTTTCATATTTTTTTAAATTAAACTTTCTGAAATTTACACCTATAGGCTTGTAGTACAAAATAGAATTTTGTATTATTAGATACATTTAAAGTTATAAAATCTCTTTTTTTGAAGCACTGGTTATTGATTGGTATTGTTTGACATTTTTGGTCTATTTTACTGCATGTTTTATGTATACATATGTTGCTGATTATCATATTGTACTGAGAATTTCTTAAGAGCTTTGTTTGAGATTTGACCACAGTGACTCTGACTTTGTAAATAGGTTCATGCAAAGTCATGAAAGGATAAAATTCAGCATACTTTTACAGTGATATACAGAAGTTCAATGTCAATAGTTTTTGTTTTATCCCAGTATAATTTTTGTTCAGAATTTAAGCATATATAGTAATGTATTTGCTGATGGAATTGTTGTCACAACAGATTAAAATTTTACCTATTTTGGAAAATAGAAACAGATCTGTGACCTTCAAAGATATTCTAAACCCCTGTAGAGATGATTCAGTGAAATTTGCTCAAAGGGAAATGGAATAATTCACTTATTATGTGTTGTGTATTGTATCCAAGTTCATATTGTTGCACCAACATTATTCACAAGATGGGTGAATGATTAGTATTTCTTTACATTTTTATCAGTTTTACGAAGCTGATCAAACAAATAATTATATGCTGTGAGATTCTACAAGTGAGACTTGAGCATATACCTGCTTCTACAAAAATCAAAATACTTTACTTCTCATGTTACATGTATGGAAGAGGACCCACATTTTTAAGTCCTTATGAGCACGCAAATGTAGTGATCTCAGTTTAAATACTGGCAAGTACGAAACCCAAAGTGCAAGACTGCATTTGTGTATGAATAGGTACCCATGTGCATGCTGAGTACTCTTCCCTTGTACAAACACAGTAAGTAAAAGAGAAAGGAAAGGATGGGAAGGGAAAAGAAGCGACAAAAAAATAAAATTAAGGAAAGGGAGCAAAAAATAGAAAAGGGAGAGAGGCAGAGAGAGAGAGAAAAGGGAGGGAATGAGAAATTTAAAAAAAAAAGAAATGAAATGAAAGGAAGAAAAATAGAAAGAAGAAAAAATAAATTGGAAGAGGGAAAGAGAGNAAAAGAGCCATTCTGCAAGGTCTACCTTGACAAATAGAATGAATGTGCCATTAGTTCTAAGCCTTGACAAAATCTCAAGAAGGAGCTTGATGCAAGAAAAAACAGATGAGATCAAATTACTTTTAAGAAAATACAGACATTCACTTCAAGTTCAGCATTCTCAAATAAGGAAGGAAGGAAGGAAGGAAGGAAGGAAGGAAGGAAGGAAGGAAGGAAGGAAGGAAGGAAAAGGAGGGAGAGAAGAAAAAGTAGAGGAAAGGAGTGGGGGAAGAAAAGAGGAGAAGAAAGAAGGGGACACGGAGAAAAAAAAAAACACAAAGAAACCTCTTTTAAGTGCAGTCATATGTCATCTGATGGGCTTGAAGCTGTGTATTTGCAGAGCTTTTCCATTTAAGAGCTGCATCTGTCCTTGCCAGATATGGCACAGGGTGCTGAATGTTAAAGAGGTTTCTAGATAAATCAGACAAGCTAGATGTAGTCACAAGAGAAATTTTCAGCTTTCACCCCAGCACCACAAAATAGTTGACATATTTATTAGGATGCCAATTTCATAATTAGGTTGTAGAATGTCTTCCTTCCTTTCCATACAGTGTGATTTCTATAAAGACTTCAAACCCATTCATTCTTGTATACAGCTTTGATTAAAATGCCTAACTTTGGAAAAACTGTTGAGCCAAAGCTGCTAGATATGTACTAAGTTTTTTCATCTTTATAGCCTAGTCTTTCAGATCAATACGCCTGGTTTATATAATTTGAGCAAAACCTTTATGTCTAATTTTATAAACTCTCAGTGTTAACTTTTGACAGAAGAAAACTAACAGCAGTTTTCAGATTCATCTCTGAATCCTCGACTGATATACAAAATTATTTTATATCTTTGCTACCACTATCAGAATAGGAAAGTAGTGTGTGAAGAAGAAAAATTTGTTTATATACTGACATGTCTCAAAATTCTATTGACAGATTTTAGTTATGCTCATTACTATGGAGACTCCTACCTGGAATTTCAAGGCTTACATTTGAACATGCAAAACTTCATCCACCTGGAATTTAAGACCTATAATCCTCATGGACTTCTCCTAAGTATTGAACAGAGCCCAGAAAGAATACAACATTTTTTAATTCGGCTTGTCATCAATAATGGTACTTTGCAGGTAAGGCATCAAAATCTCCCACTGAAGGAGAAATAAATAAAAGTTAGAATATGTAAAAATTTTAAATATTTTTTTACTTTTCTTACTGAAGAAGATAGTAAACAAAGCTACAAAGATTCTTGACATCTTAATTATTTTAAGGAAAACAGTTGTCAACATGCTATCTGTTACGTCCAATTCTTGGCTAATATGATCAATATGACTCACAAGAGTACACATTAAACACAAAAATAAAGAATGTAGGTTTGTCTTTACATGTGGTACAAATAAAGTTATTGTATTTTATACCTAAACTAACTGAAGCTCCTCACGTGAAACTTCATTGAAATTGTCATAAGGAAGGCTATGGAATTGAATGAATTGTCATATGAAAATATACCATGTTAGGGAATAGAATGTACCTTTGTCACCGTGTGTCTCTGAGTAGAAATCTTTTACTTCATCTATTATTTAAATCAGAGTTCCACAGGATCAGGAAAAAAAAAATTCTTTGGCTCTCATGGGCAAACTAGGATTATATTTGTTTATAAACATTAAGGAGTATTGTTTATAAACTGTAAGAAGTAAAGTGGGTATCATGGTATATCTTTACCTTTCACAAATTATTCCTTCTTTTCTGAGGAAGAGATAAAGCTTGAGCTTTATGAAGAGATAGGCAGATACTAAAGAGGCTATAAAAAGATACTAAAAGAAGTAACTCTTCTCATAATGGATCTCCCATTTTCCTGCTAAAAAATTCCAAAAGTACCTGTAATTATATTCTTCTGGAAGAACTGTGAAATGTCTGTTAGAAACAGCATATTGGTATTATATTTACCTTCATGTTTAAAGACCATGACCGTAATAAACAGATATATAAACTGAAGATAAACAGAAAAAGAAAAAAAATTACCTTTTACTTTATTTTGTTATACTGTGATTTTTTGTCTTTTATTATATTATGACTATCTTTGTCCAGAACAAATGAGATTAGTCACAGGCAGGAAGTTATCCAAGGTTTAGAAAATATTGACAGCTTTAAGTTCATCTTACTTGTATTCATGGTAAAGTAATGATGCAGAAAAATATTTTTCTAACATATCATAAGCACCATAAAATATGAAAGTGTTTTAATTGACACAATTCTATTCAGAGATCCCAGTGTGCCATGTTAAAACTAATTGAATTCACTTAATCATTTACAAAGCTGGTCAATTAAACGTAGATTTAAAGCCCAATGAACAAATGGTTCTAAGCTCACAATCAAGCTACAATTACAAGTAGACAAACCATGAAATCAAGTGCTTGTTCACATTAGTATAGGAAATTAAATGGTGCTCCAAAATGCTAAAGCCTGCATGCTACATTACGTGTTTGGAAGCGTAAGGAAGCCATAAAATGGTAAGTAAAATTCACCCATGGCCAGTGTTAATTTCAGATGGGTTGCAGATGGTCAACTTCTTTGAAAATCAGACTCATAATATCTGATTATAAATACACAAAGATTAAAGCATTTTCATGCAGACTGGGAAGCTTATATGTGTATTTGTGTATTTCTGGTACAATAGACTTCCTGATCCAGAACTTTTGATGAAACATGAATTTTCTTTGATACACATAACATCCTTCAGGCTTTTATAAAACCATTTATTACTTTAAAATTCAAGTTCCTAAGTCTGCAACTGTGTAATTATTGTAAATAATGTAATTAAAACTTTTTCCCACTCTGTAGTACCAATATTTATGTGATGAAGCGGCAGAAGTCAAAAACATCACTACCACTGCTAGAGTGGACGATGGACACTGGTATAATGTGCAAATTAGGTAAGTTTACTGTTGTCTGTTTTATAGGTGTTTCAAAGATTATAAAGTTTGGATAGCTGGTAAATTCCACAAATATTATATCTCATTAACTATGAATGATACCTGAGTGTGTACAGTAAAATCATGTTATGGCAGTGTTGGCCACAACATACACTTGGAATAAAATGTCTGTAACTACAGTTGGACGGTGCTCATCACATCCCTGATGTGCTTAGTGGAAATAAGATGAAATTTACTGTCATTGAAATCATTTACTGTAGCAAACATAAACATTCATTCAGGGAAGATGCTATGCAGTAGGTCCAATCTACTCAGTCCAGGAAACAGTTGAATTTGCAATAATAAGGGTGTGACTAATAGAAAAATATTGGAAAATAAAAACAGATAGGCAGAAGTAACACCATGGCTTTCATTGGTATCACTGACTTGCAACTCATAATAGGATATATAATGCCTATAAAGGAACAATACTTGAAACTGAGGGAGAATAAAATTGAAAGGAAATCAGTTACGCAGTAGGATTTCCATGTGCTTTGTACATAGATACATCTAATGACCAAATATCCATGCTCATAGAATCCACAGCCTTGGAAGTGAAAGTTTCGGGTTCACTTTATAGGAAGGTTAGGTGCCTAGTGAGCTCTCTGGTGCCTAGTTCCTATTAGGTAGCTTAAAATAGGATCAATCATCTTGTCCAGCAAGAAGAAAGCAAGCTAGCCGTCTGCTTGTTTCTCAGGAGTAAGTTACTCCTTAAAAAGTTTGTGGACGAGTGCAGAAGGAACAAAAATCTTTTACTGGAATAGCCTTTTATAGGTATATATGTCCAAACATTGTTAAATGAAGTTTTGCAGGGCAACACTGTGTCTCTTTCCTTCTATGGGAAATGTAGTGGAGTGTGTATCCATTATACTGTACCTTGCTGCCTCAGGTGTGGCAGTGAGGAGGACCACAGTTTGTTACTGCATTTCAGCTACCATTGCTATTATCATTTTTTCTAGCAAGTTAAACTACATTCAAAGTCTGGACCACTCAGTAACATACACAAATAATGCAAGGAGCAAAGGCCAGCAATCCACTGCGGTTGTGCTTATCACCCAAAAAAGGGAACACCATAAACCAAACCATGCTAATGGAAGCTAAAAGCAAGTGTAAGCTCCTCTTGGACCAGGATGAAATAAAACACAGTATCTCTAAGACACTTATAAAAGCAAGATTCTCTAAAATCTAATAACATGCAGAATTCTGTTTATTTCCTGGTTATGACCCCCTCTCCATATCAAAATAGAGAAAGTAAATTGGAAAATAGTTTTTAGAGAAGCTGTATAAAGATGATAAAATCATTAAGCAGCTTCTATATGAATAGAGACTAAATACTCAAGTACTCTCAAAGTCCATTAAAGGCAACTAAGAGAGGATGCCAAAGAAGACAAATCCCAAGTGACACAGAGAAAGGGGATAAGGACTGGAGACATAAAATTTCTAGTTAATTAGATAGTTTAAATCCATTAGAATTCAATTGTTATTCCTTTTTTGTTTATTTTAAGAAAGATTTAAGATCCTGAAGATAACAAAAGTATGAATGTCTGAACACTCAGTAATGTGGGAGTCTTTATGAAGAGCAGCCTTTCCCCTGGTGCTGAAGCATTCGAGCTGCCGTGTCATTGTCATCCCTCAGAGATCCACTAATTACCATGATGCGAGTACACTTATTCTTATGCATTTTTCTCCAACTCCATCAACAAGAAAATAACTTGAGGCTGTAAATCAGCCCATAATAATAGCCCATGACAAAAGAAAACTAACCTGATCTCTATATTGTACTTTTCCTTTTGAGCCTAAAAAGGAAGGAAGGAAGTGTTACCTTCTTTCATTTGCAGGAAATTGTTTCAGGACAGCTAAGGAAATGAGCCACATGTATTTTTGCTTCTGAAAAAGAAGAAATGCATACCATTTATGGGTTTCAGGCTAGTTACTGAGCAATTAATAATCATTCTACTCACTTTAGAAGACTGGAAATAGTTCTGGATATTGTTTTAAGATTATATTCTGCAGATGACACCAAGTCATGTGAGAATGTTGATTCACTGGAGATTAAGAAGGGTGCAGAGGCATATGGGCAGACTGAATCAATGGGCCAAGGCCAGTTGTGTGAGTCTTACAAGAAGTGGCTGAGGGAACTGGGGCTGTTTAGCTGGAAGAAAAAGAGGCTGAAGGGAGACCTTATAGTTCCCTACAACTCCCTGAAAGGAGGCTCTAGAGAGGTGGGAGTCAGTCTCTTCCCCCAGCTAACAAGAAATCAGACAGGAGGAAATGGCCTCAAGTTGCACAGGAGAGGTTTAGGTTGGATATTTGGGAAAAAAAATCTTCACGTAAAGGGTTGTAAAATACTGAAAGAGGCTGCACAGGGAAATGGTGGAGTCATCACCATTGGAGATATTTAAAATTCATGCAGACATGGTAGTTAGGGGCATGGTTTAGTGTTGGACTTGGCAGTGCTGGTTTAACAGTTGATCTTGATGATCTTAAAGATTTTTTCCAACCTAAACAATTCTCTGATTCTATGATTGTAAGATTTAAAATCTTAGGAATGTTGATGTCAGAAAAATTTGGAGTTGCTTTTTACTGTCATCTCGTGCATTTTCTCATGTGCCTGAGTTAGTTAAAAAATGTATACCCTATATATAGGCTTAACATGACTTTTTCTTTTATTGACAATTAAATATATATTGTTGACAGGTGTGATAGAGTCAGTCTTGAAATATGGGTTAATTGTTTTGTAAAGTTGCCACTTCATTTAGTCAACTGCAGTGTAATACGGAAAAATAAAACATAATAACTTTGATGAAAAAATGCTGTAACATATTCAGAAACTTTCTGGAGGTTTGCAAACATTTAATCTTCTCAGAACTGATTTTCAGTGAGATAAATAAGTTAAGTTTTGAACAATGGTATCTGAGAAATGAGCGAAGTTAAATGGGAATGTAGCAGATACTGCATATTATAACATAGTGGATATGCACACAGAATTTTCTTTGTTGTGCATATGTTAAGTATTATGAACAGACACTGTGGAAAATAACAAAATTTTTTTTATTCATATTTTTGAAAGAAAATGCTAATTCTTATTACTTAATGTGATCCTAATTGTTTGGAGCCCTTTTGATGTAATCCTGTGGTGGAAAGGTTTTTGTCTTTTCAATTCAGGAAAAGAAATGCCCTTCAGCTCGTGAAGATAAGCCATCTTGAAAGAGTATACTGCCTCTACAATATCATATTAAATGAAAGAACTGGACTTAAAAGTAGTGAATGTTGATTAATAGAAGCTTAAATACAATGAAAATTAGATGGTGATAGTGTCTTCCTTTTCTGCTTAAGGAGAACATTTTACTGCATCCTTTATTCCACAGAAATAATTCCTAGTGTGAATAAAAGAAATATCATACAGTCTAATATTTGCAAATAAGCATACATATTACTGTCAGACAGTGTGCTTTATCCAGGTCTCATAGTTCACCAAAATATTCATGCTGAAAGTAAAATAGCAGCATTGCTGAAGTACATTTTTCATGATTATGGACTGTTGTGACTACAAAAAGGATAATAATTTAATAAATTTGGATACAAAGTAAAGACTGTATTTGCATCAAAATCTGGGATAGCTTGGATAATTTGGGTTAGGATATAACTTTTTGTATCAGATTAGTCTAATTTATGTTATTGGCTGCTAAAACCAGCATGTTGCCAAGGTTTTCCTCAGAGCAGTGCCTGAAAGTTCCATTTTATGTGTAAACTACCGTAGGTGTGTACTAAGACTGTTAATGAAAGTTCATTGCATCTGTTTCACTCACAATTCTGACTATTGTTTTGGTTTTCTTAAGCATGTTATCAGGGAAGTGAAATAGCTATGGTGAAAAATGGATATGGGCAATGTCCCACAGGGATTAGATTACTGCAAGATATTATGAAGGGAAGGAAATGTTAGATTCAAGCACTGGAAGGTTTGCATGTTTGGTTTTGTAATGAAGGTACAGTTTTCTTACTGGCAATGCAGGGGATGTTTGACCACAATCTTCTCATTCCAACCTTTATAAAACTGCCTCCATTAACTGCTTTAAGATTTCTCTTCTTCAATATTTGTCATCAAAACAAGTTGATAAAATAACATGTATTACAGAAAAAAAACAAACTGCAGCAGCAATATTAGAAATTTGCCTTTTTTTGGTCCACTATTCTGTTTCAATACTGATAATAATAGTTTCCTCAATTAAATGAAAACTATTTGTATTTTAATTTTAGTCTCTGATCACAATTTTCAGTTGCTTTAGCAAATCTGTCCCCTTATAAATTGATTATGCAGTAGATGTCATAAATACAGCTTCATTCTTTAATATGAATCTATCCACTTTGAAATTTTTGTAATTGTCAAAGATCATTAGGATCAGAAATCTGGTGTAGGTGCTCCATCAATTTAGAAACTGACTGCAGAATCTGGCAATTGCTTTTCAGAGAGTGTCTTATTCCTCTCCTTTAACTTTTGTTGTTTGTAATTCGAGATTTGCACTAGTTACCTAAAGGGCTTTTGATGATTGATTGTCTTGCTTTTCAGATGCAAAAGTTTTCTGATCCTTCTAGTCAGAAAATGATCTTTCTAATCATGCCATAATGCAACAATGCTCACTCAGGAGCTTATATATTGCTTGGTTTTGACAGCTTTTTATGAAGGTCTGAGATAATCCATATGGTGTAAGCTATGCTGTATTTATTATCCTTCAGAACATGCTACAAACCTCATATTATCCCTAGGGCTTTCAGGCAGGTAAGATAAGCAGATTATAGATAAAGTGGTTAGCAAATGCTGCAGATGCCTCTCTGTTTTGTTTGTCTTTGGTTCTTTCTATCACTTTTATTGTAGATTCCTATTTTTATTTTATCACAAAGGTGCAGAACTTTGACCTTCATTTTTAGCATAACAGCATATCAATGAAGAAATCATTCATTTATTGTTTCATGTACCATGTAAATGTCATATACTCTACATAACGACAACATGCTTAATGGGCCATATCCTCAAAAAACACTGTATGTGAAAAGGTATTGTTAGCAATGGCTGCTGCTTAATTAAAGAAGTGTATTCAATATTTATAAAATGCAGTAAGAAATATATTCTTGATGTAAAATAGCTTCAGGGTCTTTTCATTTCCTCTCCCAAGAAAGCTGTCAATGGACTTGCATCAGCTGCAAGAGGTTTAAGTACTTGGATGTAGCAGGATTAAGCCTGTTTTGTATATGCTAGCAATAAATAAGGTTTAGGAAGTTGCTGGACCCCTAAACTGGCTATTGAGAGGATCCTCACATACATGCTTTCTTAGCCACCCTTGTGTTGGTCTTTTTTTCAGTCCCTCCTAAAGTGCCTAATGTAAAACTAGGGGTGAATGAAATACAAGTGATGACTCATCTAATAATTTCTAATTTTCATATAGTCTGAAACTTTTCTCAGAACATTGGTGCTTAATTGGAAAACGTTCAGTTTATTTTATTAGTCCAATTTATTTATGATGTATTAACATTGGTAAAAAACTTACCTTTGTATTTTCTAAATTTCACTGGACTGAGGTCCTGAGTAGGTTATGTCTGCTACTTAATGTCCAATATACATTGCAGAGATGCTAACTCAATGAAAACAAATTGGCTTGAGAATACAGCCTAGATATAAAGGTATCTTCATTTAATATGGAATAAAATATTAGTAAAACTTTGTGAATATTGATACTGATGTCAAGACCTGGATTTGTAAGGTGGAAAATAGGAATTACTTGATCATGAAATACTGCAGAAAATTGGAAGGATTCTTCTTGTATTTTGGTTTGGGGATTTTGGACAGAGATATAAAGAAATGTAACATAAAATATGTGTGGTAACTATTACGCAGATGAACAGGAAAAATGAAAAATATCCCCCCAAAATGGTATTATGAAATGCTTCTGAAAGGAAAAAGATACTGACTTTGTAACAGCAGAGATTGGCAATTGACAAAAGTAGCTCAAAAAGTGGACAATTAATTTTTAGGGGCTGAAGATTTCTGTTACATTGTGACACTGTTACTGCGCACTAGCAGAGCATGACAGTACCACAGAAATGGTAATGCTGGCTTGAAGCAACAGAATCAAAGGAGACTCTGATTTATGAACTGTGAAGCTGAAGCCAAATTAGAATCAAAAAACACTAAATAGAGAAAAAGTTTTGAAATCTTGCTAGTCAGAATATATATGTTTTCCAGTTCATTCTGCTAACATGCACAGTACATTTAGAGAGAATTAATTTGATTTTAATCCTTTCAGGGATAAGTAGAGGGGAACCAAGCCAATAATATTCCCTCCTGTGACTAATTCTATTTTTTACTCTATCTCATAAATACTTTATAATTTAAATGTACTTTAATGTATCTTTCTATTTGGAGGTCAAGTGTTTAAATTATGGTGCTTCTTAAGAATAAATGTTCCATCAATAATGGTTTACAGCTTATATTATACTTTTGTCCAAGAACCTAATGAGTCTGGACATGAGCCAGTCACAACAACCCCAGGCCTTGCTGCAGGCTTGTGGTGACTGGAAAGCCTTCCAGAGCAAAAGGACCTGGGGGTGCTGCCTGGACATGAGACAAGTGGCCAAGAAAGCCAATGGCATCCTGGCCTGTATCAGCAATAGTGTGGCCAGCAGGACAGTGATTGTCCCTCTGTACTCAGCACTGATGAGGCCACACCTCGAGTGCTGTGTTCAATGCTGGTCCCATCAAGAAGGACATTGAGGTGCTGGAGTGTGCCCACAGAAGGGCAGTGGAGCTGGTGAAGGTTCTGCTGCACAAGTATTTCAGGTAGTGGCTGAGGAAGCTGGGGGTGTTTAGCTGGAAGAAAAGCAGGTTTAGGGAAGATCTTATTGCTCTCTATAACTACCTGAAAGGAGGTTGAAGTGAGGTAGGGGTCAGTCCCTTCTCCCAAGTAACAAGATGAGGGGAAATGGCCTCAAGTTGCACCAGGGGGAGTTTAGGTTGGATATTAGGAAAAAGTCCGTCACAGGGTGGGTTGTTAAACAGGGAAAAAGGCTGCCCAAGGAAGTGGTTGAGTCACTGTCACTGGAGGTATTAAAGAAAAAATTAGAGCTGGCACTTAGGGACATGGCTTAGTGATGAACTTTGCAGTGTTAGGTTAATGGTTTGACTTGGTGATCTTAGAGGACTTTTCCAACCTTAATGATTCTATTATTCTATGATAATTTTCCCTTTTCAATGACTTAAAGCATTGTGGAAATAATGACTTTGTAGATGCTAGAGAGGAATAACAGCATCTCACTAAAAAACACAGATAAGCAGACCGATCCATACACAGGCTGAATACTGAGAATCATTGATTATATCTGCTGCTGAAGAATTATTAAGGAAAGAGATAGACCATCTATGAATTTATACTTACCCAGTTTCCTTCGCGAGTAAGCACAGATTTCTGTAGCTGAAGATCATTTTTGTGCACAAATACCAGAAATAAGTTTCAAGTACAGTGTATCACTTCAGTAATCTTCTAGTAATCTTAGATATTTTTAAAATACCAATTAGATTAATTTTTTTTAAGATAGCATCTTAAACTTCAGTAGTAGAACTCCTGTACCACAACTAATGGTTCTACTATTCTTTAAGGTGTCTTTATTGTGAAAAAGAAAACTATATTTTAATTCTAAAATCAGGTATTATTAATTTTCCGTACTAAAAATTGCCTTTCTCTGTCTGTCTTCATTAGAAAAAGTAAAGAAACACATGCTTCTCTTACTAACTGCTGCATATCACTAAATGGCATATCTGTTAGAGGTATTGTCTCAACAATTTATGTATTTGCTGGAGGCTTTTCCTCTGGACATTTTCTTGCCTGGTTCTCTGTTTAAGAGTATTTAAATCCTGTTCTATTCCATGTGATCAATACAGTAGTTTTTAACTCTATTCTTCACATTATTAATTTCACAGAACATTCAAAATTTTCTTATCAGAATAACTCAAATTCCTATTTAAAAAAAAGTAGTAACATTATCAACCTTTTAAATAAATTTTAAATATTATTTCCTTATAAAAAGTAATAGATCATGACAGTATCCTATTTCTTAATGGATTTGTGATGTAGCAGGCTGCAGGGGGGCTGCAGGAGCCGGCAAAAAGAGGACCCTGGGGCGCATATCTCCACCGGCTTTGGGGCGCGCAGCCCCCGGGGTGCTCTCAGCGAGGAGGGGGCCTCTGAGCCACAGAAATTCTGCAGGAAATGCAGTGAGACGAAGGAACGAACTGGACCCATCTCTTTTCTGCCAGGGAGGTTTATTTGGGGTAAGGGGAGAGGGTTGCAGGGAAAGGAGGGGGTTAGGAAACCGAGGATGGGGGTATGAGCTGACAGCTCAGATATAAGACCTCAGGCTGACGCAGACACTGGCTTTTAAGGGAAGAGAAAGGGGCGGGGCTGGCTCTCTCAGAGCCAGTCCCAGGAGGAGGAAGGCAAGACTGGCAAGGGGTACACACCAATAGGTTTCAGGTACAGCAGAATGCATATTTCAAAATGAACCAATAGCATATAGAGCAGGGGAACAAAGGAGAGCCACATGGAGATCTGAAAATCACATTACTACAGATTTGGGTTTTAGGAAAGCAGTCCTAACATATATAGTACACACAATCCATTATTTCCTTTTAAACAGTTCAGTGTGCTGAGCTCTTTGATTTCCTTATTTAAGGGATTTTCAGAACTCAGATTTTCACATGTGATATCAATACATTTTATACAATATATGCATGTTAGTGAGGAGTAAATATACTGGCTATCACAAAGGAAGCTTAGTAAAAAAACAAAACCAAAACAGCGTAGGTTTTAAAAATATTTTATAGAACTTCTTTTTCTATCTATGGATGAGCATGATTTGAACACAGCAGCATAAGGTAACATAAGCTACCATTTTCATTTAAGTTAAAATTTCTAAAATTTCTTGGCTTTAGATTTTTCAGGCCAGAAGGGAACACTTAATTGACCCCCAAGGGACCACTAGTTTGACCTCTTCTGTATCTTAAATGATGAATATTGTGTTGGAAGTCTATGAAAAACATAGACTTAATTTAAATCAAGCCCTTCTATTTCTTAAATATTTTCCTAAGTTATACTTCTTTGTAGTCACCTCTTCCTAAACCCACAGCATTGGTGGGCAATTTATATATACAGATCATTCTGTCTGCCAAATCCCAGCCAGTACTTCAGTAAAAAGCTGAAAATGAAAGGTGGATAAAGATTCCCTTCTGACCCTGCTAACCCTATGTCTCAAGTATTGAGGTAATGGTCAGGCCTGAGCAAACAGCACCGATATGTGAGAGGTATAATTCACTCTCAACTCAAAGATCTTTTTATCTGCTAAATACCCTTTCACCATTCTGTTATTTGAGCCATGTCCCAGGAAATGGAGCAATGAAAATAATTAGCCAGTTCTGTAGTGGGAGAAAAATGCTGTTGGGCTCTGCACATTGCATCGAGAAACCTGAAAGCATAAGTTTTTATTAAAGTTGTCGTACTGCAGCATGTATGAGTATTTCAAAGATGATACAAGCAATCCTTTTCTCTGCTGAATAAAGTGGGATATGCAAAGAGCAGGACAAGCAGTATAGCAGCCTTGTTTACTCAGACAGTGCTGTGTGAATTCTGTACTCTGTAACTGCTACTTAGTAAGAAGGGAGCTGACTTTCTGCTTTATCCCACATGAATCCCTTTCAGTCAGAGTTATCTGGAGGCAGGAAGACTGCACCTCTTCTGAAAGCAAATAAGCTTTTTCTCCCTGATGGCCAGGATGGAGTTTGCAGAGAGTCTGCAGCAACAGCTCAGACAGAAAATCCTGGGAAAAAAAAGGACAGAGTCTGCCTGCTATAGATGGCAAGCATGAAGGTGAGCCTTGTAAGACCATGGAAGGAAGGAGATTTTGTTAAGGACCAACTGTATATTAGTAGAAAATTTATTCAAATTAGAGAATAAATTTGCCTTCAAGGCTTTTATTTATTCACTCTTATTGCTACATTTTTTTAAATTAAAAAAGCAACCTTTTAAGAATCGAGATATGTAGTGTGCTAAATAAAGTCTATCCTTGAAGAGGAGGCTCATTTGTGTCTTTTTGGATAAGTCATTTTAACAAAAAGGAGCTAATTCAGAATACCTTCAAAGGGACACCTTTGGCCTCAGAAGGCTTGGTTGTTTTTTCCAGGTTTAAACCACTTTATTCTTCTTTCCTTTTTTTTTTTTTTAGCGTTTGACTAATGTTGCCAGGGCTTAAAGTCATTTGCCTAAGCTTCTGCCAAGCCACACCTATGACTATATAAGAAATGACAGTGAGATTATCCAGGCTTTCTGATATCTACTGTACATATTCACAGCCCTCCCCTATCTTCAGAATATCTTTAAAATGTTAGCTTGAAGCTTGTCTTCTTAGAAACATCAATTTCATTTTCTTTCAGAAACAAGATTTCTGACAGTAAACAACCATGGTGTTTTACTGATGCTATATTATGTGATACTCCTTTGGAACTGCGTAGGAAAGATCTCAGTCCTGCATTGCCAGACATGGCAGAATACCTTTTGCTATTCTGAAGTCACTACAGCAATTACTTTTTTCATTCAGCAAGACCTAAGATTTCACAGAGAAAGCAATAGCGGAAATGGACAAAACCTAGAAATTATGACAGAGAAACTTGATATTTATATTTTCATATCTTGCAGTTAGTTTCCAGAAGTTGAGCATATTGAAAGTAGACTTTCTGCTTACAGAGCTGAGTATATGAAAAAAACCCCACCCTGCACTGACCAGATCTTCTAATAAAACAAAAGTTTAAAACTTAGCACTCTTTTTTGTAGCTAAATAATGTATGACATCATTTAACATATAACATATTTAACATCCCAGCAATGTTAAAAAAAAGTCTTTATTGAAATCAAAATTCATTATGAAATTGAAGCTTAGGATATTGCACATATTTTTTAATTTTCCAGAGTGGCTATTTTTCACAAACTTCTTATGAATAAACAGAGAATAAGCAACTGCCTTTTCCTAGCAATGTCATTGAACGCAAAGGATTTAATTACACTAAATTGGTCATAATAACAGTTAATAGCGATTTAATACCACCAATTAGTTTGATACAAAATGTTGTTTTACAGCCTCTTTAAGTTAAAAGCTTACTTAGTCATGCCACATCTTTGGTACAAATCACATTCTACACATTCTCAGAACTCTACCATCAAAGCAGACACCCAGACATTAAAATTTAGAAACATGAAAGTGACAAATCCATGGTGTATAGTGATGTTTTCTTGCTCAGATTGTTTAACTAAATAAATGTTAAAAATGTTTCTGTCATAGCTGCTTTCTTTTGCTTTGGATCTCAGAAGAATCATTAGTGTCACTTATAAGAATGAGAATTTTCTACGTTATCTTCTGAAACAACTTACGGCAGGGGCAGAAACATAAAAACAGTAAAATAGGACTCTTATAGCAAGCAAAAATATGTAAAACTTTGTTCTATGTTATTTTCCATGGAACATCAAAGGGTACTTATGGATACTAAAGTGCATTCAGTGTTTTATGGCTTGCTTTGGCCACATGTCATAAGCATTGAACTTATATTAAGGAGGACACAGATAGGGTATAGAGACCAGAAATAATGGTGGCCTGCAGAGTCGATGTAAATATGAATTCCCACAATTTACTATCTTCTTATTCAACACACTCTTTAAGTTTCACTTAAAATTACAGTTTTGCAGGTGTAGATCTAGCTCTAAACTTTCTACTGTCTGAATACTTGAATACAGTACTATCATTTGAGCCAAGCTTTTCGCTAAGTTGCACTTCACTTACATCTACATCAAATTTCAATAAGTACACGTAGTTTTCTAAGTTTAATTTCCATAAGTATGTCTATAGTTGGTATGATGTAAGCAGCAAGAAACTGCAAGCAGGAAACTGCAAAGATAGAAAGGGCCAGAGGCATAGATAATTGTTTTTTGTCTAGCTAAATCTGTAATAGTAAATTAAACTGAAATCTGAAGTCTAGTCTCTGGACTGGGGCCACCTGGCAGGTCTCAGGTCATGTCTATAAAAACACTTATTGTAAAATAGTTTGGTAACATGACTTTGAAATGATTCCTGGATTGCACTAATCAGTGAACTTTTTGAGTTTCAGAATTGGAGGTAATACCTAACCTCTGGGGTAACTGCAACAGGAACAGTGATGACTTTCTAACAATATGAATGATTCCATGTCAGGATTTGAACTCATGTTGTGGACCAATTTAGTGTAGTAGTGTTAGTGTACCCTCTTGTGGCAGCCCACTGGGCTGAGGCTGATATTAAAATCCCAGCTACCAGATTGGGCTGCGCTCTCCCCTCCCCTGCGTTACTTATATGGTTTTATTCTAGAAAGTTCGCCTTTGTTTNTCTGTGGGAAAAAAAATAAATAAAGGGGTAACTGTATTTATTTATTTATTTATTTATTAGAATATGAAACAAAGTTTATTTTCTCCCCTCCTTGTATTGTTAGAGAAATTGTCATCATTAGCTTCATTGTTCTTCTTTGTTTAGTTAAATCACAGTCTAATACCAGGCAAGAAATCAGCTTCAGGCCCAGGGAATAAGAGTCTACTGTCAGAGAGAATGAGAAAAAATATGTTGTTCGCTAATTAGTTTATCCGCAACATGAAAGTGTGTGTTACCTGGTGTCTCAGTTGGGCAAAGTCCGCACCAACAGATAAGAGTAGTCTAAAACTGGATCTTACTGCAGAGTGAAAATGTAATGACTGTGAGTGAACTGGTATATATTCTATCTAAATCTACTGTGGGCTATAGATTCTGCCCTATTCTGTAAATGTTATTAGTATGGGATTGCAGGGGTTTTCTGTGCTGAAGGAAGGTGTCTCAGGATTGTAGAAGTGTAGGGTAATTCAGGCCAGAAGGGACTTCAGGAGTTCTTTAGCCCAACATCCTGCTCCAAGCAGGGCCAGCCAAGAGGTCAGACCAGGTTGCTCAGGGCTGTATTCAGTCAGATTTTGAAAACCTCCGACGCTGAAACCTGCAAACATCTCTGAATAAAGGTGTCCAGAAGTTCCATTCATAAAGTTGCTTCAAATGCTCTTGAAAAGCCTTAAAGATTGCAAAACCAGTACTAGGTCAAAATTGATCCCACATTTTAAAGTGCATTAAGAAAAAGTATCTCTTAATTGTAGTGCCAGTAGGTTTAATGTTTTGTTGCAATTTTACAAAATAAACATTCTACTGCAAGGAGCAGTTTGAGTATGAAACCAGAAATTATAAATCTCCAAATACTGAGAAAAAAACAGGTTGTCCTTCTTTAAGCTAAGAAATGTATAAATAATAATTAAGCATAATGAGAGTGAAATATGTTCTCAGCTTTAATTAAACAATTGTCTTCAATAAAATTGGGGAAATTAGGGATTTTAATTTTTTTTTAGAAAATATAATAAAATTTCTTTACTTCTGGTGGTTCACAACTCATATTTGGTATCGAGGTTTCAAAATATCTTGTTGCTTTTGTTTAATAGACAGAATGCTAATATTACATCCTAAATAGTTCAACAGTGTTAGTGAATTACTTTTTATTATCATTTAGCATGGTCACATTCATGTGAAATTTCTAGAGAGATGTGACATTTGTTTCTAGAACAAAAGATTTCTCTTTTCTATCAGCAAAAAACTGGTTAAAGAATTTTTATTCCCAGGAAGGCTGCACAGCATGACTGACACAGTACTTTTTCTGGACATCCCCCTTTCCCTCATCCCCCTCCACCATTTGCTTTGTTACCTTTTTACCATTTTATGGTAATCCTAAAAATGTCGTTTAAAAATCACTGAAAAATGTCAGAAAGTAAAGACATTATATAAAAAGGATTTGGATTTCATACAGACATTGCCATGTTTAGGGACTGTTATATCAACAGTTATCAAAATATTGTCTGACCTTTCCATCCTTCTAACCTGCGAGGCATTGAGCAATGGATTTAGCACTGTTTAGACAGAATTCATCTTTAGGTTATAATTAATAGGCCAGTATTTAATCACTACATTTGTGTCATTCCAAATGAGGAAACTGTGAACTATTACTCCTGGCTTGGACTGAGGCACAATTACTGGTAGCTTACCCAGCAAAAGTGCTTGAGAGTTGCTGTATGCATTTCCACATTTATAATTATGCAAAAAGCCCTGTCATCTTACTTGACCTTTAAAGCACCCAGTGTGCTGATTGTAGGAAAAGTATTTTAAAAGCCTGATGGAAATTTCATAAAGTGCATATGTGACCCAGTGATTGTATCATCAGCAAATGCTAAACAATAATGGTTTAAAGTCATTATTTGGCCAGACCCTGCTAGATTCAATCAAACACAATCAGAGGTGCATGGCTGACATTCTAACAAGCTTAGGGCAAAGGCAGCTCATGCTTTGAATTGCATTAACTTGTTTTCTGACATCAAATACTGGGTATTAATTTCAATTTTTTTTAATAGATGCACAAAAAATACTTTTATATATCAATCATATAAGCTATTAAGGACATGCTAAAAATATGTCTAAAGATAATGTGAAAAGAACTACATCAATATGGTGTTAGTGTGATAGACGTACATACATGGCCATGTAACTAGTTACAGCATTAACATCTCAAACCATGTAGAAGAAATAGTAATTAACAGAAAAACAGAAGAGAAGTTGTTTGAGCAGCTGTACTTCACTTAGCACATCTGTCAAATAGTAAAAAAAAAAAAAAGCTTGTCAGTTCCTCCCTGACCCTTTCCACTCCATCTTAAAATTGGGCTGCATTAAAACAAGTCTGATTTAAAATATTTCTGAAATATTGCTACCTTATTATGCTTTTATTCATGATTACAATATCATTTTATCAGGAAGAGAAGAAATTTTAGACATTTACAAGATCAAATTTTTTTCCTTTGAAGTCTCACTGCCACTTTCTTCCACAGAATGATATATTCAAGATGTCACACTGGGTTCAAGCAGTAGTAAAAATTTCTTGACCACTGCAAATAGAACTACAGAGAATGATTGTGCAAGTTACACACATTATCAGCAAACTTTGTTTGTAAGGCATTAATGAAAACTGTGTGCTGCAGAACCTAGTGCGTGTGCTTAGACATACAGCCATTGTATAAGATCTACAAAACGTGGCAGGAAAACATTTCTTTCCTTGATTCTGGATATATTTAGCTCCTTTTTCTGATTCACCTTAGCTATTAATTATCAAGTTAAAAAAATCTTGAGGAGAGAACAAAAAAATCTCTTGAATCCATCCCTTGAAGTGTTAGTTTTTAGTCCACAGAATCAAAATCCCAATTTATTTCTCTTCTTTATTCTTGAATTTAGCAACAAAACAAAATTTTTACCAGAGGATGGACAGACCACTTTGCGTACACAAATATTTATAGGCCTTTCTGTAAATATGTATCACTGTGTTTTTGCATGTAGTTCTGAAAGTATCTCAAAACAGAATTGCAAGGAAAACATAGTTTTAATGTTTGCAAATGTTGATAATGTTAACTCTCCATTCTGACAGTTAAAACACATGGAGGACCTTATGAAATAATATTTCAGAATTCATATATTACCATATGACAGAAAATAGTTAAACAAACTTTCTATACTCTTTTTTGTAAGAATTTTCAGAAGGTAATTTTGTATTCTCAGAGATAAACTGAATTCATACTTTACCTCCTGCATCCTACCCAAATTGTTTTTACAGAGGTGTGGGTTGTTAGCTTGTTTTTTGGTTTTTTGGTTTGGTTTGTTTGTTTGTTTGGAGGGTTTTTTTGGTTTTTGTTTAGTTTTTTGTTGGTTTGGTTTGCTTTGCTTTGTTTTGGGGGTTTTTTTGTTTATTTGTCTGTTTCGGATTTTTGAGGGGTTTTTTAATGTGCTATTTTTACATAGATTTTTTTGTGACACCCATATTAAAAAGGCACTCGAATATCTTTAAATATAGAGCTGATAGAACTCTGATTCATTTCATGTACAGGGAGAAGGATAGGGTGGAAGAAATACCTCCATGAGAGACTGGTTTAGTTCTGATATTTCTTTGCTGTGCTTTCTTACATGAAGATAAAGTGATTGCTGCCAGTTGGTTATTGGAATGCAAATGACCTTTACATCATTAAAAAAAGTTGAAAGAAACCAATTTGTTTGCTTGGTACCTTCTGTTTATTGTTGACAATTTATGTTGTTAATGGCAACACTTTTAAGAGGGTATGCGGATGGGGGAGGGAAATGGGAATGTATATGTTAATATCAGGGCCTAATATTACTGACTTCAACTTTAGGAATGACCTTTTGAAGATAATTATTACAGATTATTATAGTACCTCTGTGCTTTCTAAAATGCAGCTTGTTTTAAACTGCTTTTGTTGTTTGTATTTTGTGTGTGTGTATGTGTGTGCATGCGTGTGATGAGAAAGGGGGATATTTAAAATACTTCAGTTAAATAGGTGTATTTTTTTTAAATTATAGAGCCTTCTTGTTATTGTTAAAAATGGTCTAACTCTTTTTATTCAATCATTATTATGAGCTTTGGCATTTTTAGCAATTACACTGCCCAGATTTACAGTATGGCTTCATTTTAATGGAATTTCAAACCCCAAAGACATGTCAATTTACAGCGTGTTAAACAGCTTTTATATTTATAGTTCTATAATATAAAACAGCTATTTACTTGGTTTTCTTTCCTTTTCGGGTTACTAACAGCCTAATTAATTTGTCAAATAGACAGTAATGTAAACAATGTATGGTGGTAAAGTGTGCCTATTTCTGAATTTGTGCAGGCAAGGCATGGTACCATGTGAAGCAGAAATGTCAATCCTGAAGTTATCTTCAAATACAAGTATAACTAGAAATTTCTCATCCAGTTCTTATTGGCTTGAAACGGGATCCATCTTTGTTGGTGGTTTGCCTCATCGTTATGCAGCAAAGCAGGTATTTATTATTGCTGTTGTTGTTGTTTATTTGTATGTAAATTTTTATTATTTTTAGGGGTGGCATGTTGAATGTGATAAAAGTGAAGAGATTTAAACCATGCAAAACATAAAAATTACTTACATCTTTTTGAAAGTTGCATCTAAGGGATTACTGTAGTCCCTTGCAGAGTATTGCTCATGTGTGAGACTTTGGTAAGTGAACAAATAGAGCATTATGGTCTAAAATCAGGATCTGAAATCCTGTTTGTCTTGAGTAGGCAGAATAAAGGAGCAAATATGATCAAACTTAGAGGAGGTAGCTGTTACCTCAGGTGCTAGTTCTAAGAAAATATGAAAGGTATAACTGCACTGGTTTCCAAAATGAAGGAGGGTCTGTTTGCATCCTGTGCTGGCACAGACAGGTGTGTGTAGAAATGGAGCAGGGGAGAGAAAGCTAACCTGTGAAACTTCATTAATGAATGAAGGGGAGCACAAGAGCTTGAATTGGTTACACGGATAAAGACCCAGGCCCTGTAATTCGTTTGAGACTGGCACTATACATCCAGAGCACACTCAGCCCAGCTCCTGGCAGCATGGCCCTTGTGCAACACAGCTCCCAACGCAGCTGGCTCAGCCTTCTACATCTTCTCAGGTGTCTGAGTACGGAGCGTACCTCTGCATCTAAGGGACTATTGTCATAACTATGTATAAATTTTTAAAATTAAATTGTTGACATAAAGTGCCAGTGGCCTCACTAGTCATATAGCTCCAAGTCAGTCTCTGACTTCCCCTTATCTAAAGCCAGCTTGTATTGCTACCTGGACTAATTAACTCCCTTCTCTCATTCCCAAATGTGTTTCCAGAATGTAAAAGAGTTTACCGTTACATAACAGACTATCTGAGAGTGTTGGTATATTTACCTCATGTAGTGAAATAAAACAAACTGTTAGCGCTGAGTTGGTGTAGCGTGGGTCTCGTTTATCTGGACAGGGATCCTTGGATAGGTGTCACCCCACAGCTGTAGTGTAGTCTGCAGGAATTTTCCCAGTGCAGAGCAAAAACTGGGCTATGTAGTCCAGCTGTCACTTTTTAAGCCATACTTTTGGGTAGGCTTCACCCTGTGCAATCAATTAAGCCTTTTTATTCTGTTCCATTCTTCAGTAAGTTAAGGTCATCTTACCATGATGAAAAATAGAGTAATTTCAAGCACCGGCGTGTTTTTGATGCTGCTACTTTAAAGCAGCATTTCTAGATTGTTTTCACCTTATAATAAATAGCACAGTAATCAATGATGTGACATAACTGTTGAAATCCAGCTTAAAAGTTCTTATGAGTAAGTGCTTTTTAGGCAGTAAAATATTCAGCCAAAAGTGTACTTCTGAGAAGCTCATCCTGACATTAAAAGAACACATCAAGTAGTATTCACAGTTACACAACTTTTCCCTTAATTCAAATGTTCATAACAGGCAGTATCTTCATCTGGAATATTTTATCCTGAGTTGTATACAGAATTTTATTTACTACAGAAATGTAACTTCAAGAAATGTTTTATACTAATGAGATACACGAAAATTATATTTTCAATGTTTAAATGGCCTTTCTTCTAGAAGCTAAGAGAAATTTTTTGGGGATATGCCAAAGAATTTATAGTGAAGGCTTAGAGAAGATAAATTCATGTTGAGTATTTTGGAGCAAGTAAAGAAGAAGTTTGAGAGATATAGTAATAATGTGTATATGAGAATGAATTTTGGGATAATAAATAGCTCTTTAGTAGCTAGAGGCCAAATAAAATCCAGAAAAATAAATTTACCTTAGAGAATTTCAAACAGCAATGAAACACAATGGTTTAAAGGTATTTTACTGCTAAAAAATTTGCCTGTGTATGTGTTGGATTGTCATATCAACATGGGCTTTCTTTCTTTGAGGATGTTGCAGTTCAATTCTATTCTTAATGCGGGATTAATAGGTGAGATGTTGTGGTTCATGCTTTTTATCTAAATTAGGTAATGGATGTGGGTCATGTACAAGTTGGTGATACTTAACCTCTGTTAGTACTTGGAAAGCAAATGTTCCTATAACTTCTCTGAAAAGGCAAAAATATATCCTCTACTCTCACTTGCCTCTCTAGTTTTCCACTGAGATTTCTTGCAGGTCATTTCTTTCTGTTTGAGATTACCTCAGCCTTTTATTTTACTTATTTTCTTTGCTTATCTGTGATTTTTTGTGTTCATTTTCTTCTCAGTATCTCATTTTTCCTAATTTTTATGTTTTTGTAACTTCAGGCAAGTTCAATTTTCCTTGGCTTCCCTGTCAGAGTCTGTAGGCTCCAAGACAAATATAGTCTTTAAAGGCTGGTTTTTTTCCTTTTTGTCAGGGAATGGAGAACTGCCTGTCCAAGTACTCTTTATATGGGCTTTTCGATCCCAGCAGTAGGAAACCACTCCAGAAAGTTTCTTTCCCATCAGCTTAGACCCAGGTAGTCAGGCTTCTATTGTAAAACCTTCATCATTCCTGAAACAGAACAGGTCTGTTTCTGACCTTCGTCCTGCACTTTGCTTCAAGGGAGATTTCTGCTCCAGCTGAGACTCAGCTTTTTCTGACAAGTGCTCTGATCACTCTTGGAGTCAAGTCTGATAATGACCCTTGTGATATCCTCAGTATTCACCTAATAAAAAATTGCCTTGTTTTAGCTCCTTCTCTCAAAGGAGTAGTTCACTCTGCTGTTGGCTCTCCTACCTTGCAATACTGTGGAATTTGCAGAGAACAGTGACTTTGGACCCTAGACTCCTTCAGTTTCTGACTAACAGGAACTTCTAGCTGTCAGTACTAGAAACTGTTGACACAGGAGTGCCGTGTTACTGGAATTGGGTCATGTTAAATGATTAATTTCTAGGCTAGATTCCTCTTCCTTTGATTTTGATTGAAGTTTGAGATGATCTGTGAAGCCCTCAGGGTAAAATATTGTCTCCTCAGATGATTTCCTATACATTTTCCTAATCAGCTCTGAAATGTCTGTGCATTTTTTCCTCATATTTCTTTTTTTCTCTATGTTTATTATTTGGTATTCCTTATTGTGAAAGTGCCCTCAACATGTAAGGCAAGGTGGAACAATTCTATTTATTTCCCTAGTTGCTGCCACAGCTCTCTTCAGATCAGAGCCTTACCCTCAAGCAGTGATGTATTTAAAAGAATATCTGTGACATCTGGGGAAGCAATGCCATAATGCCCAAAAGATTTCTTCACTATTCAGAGGATCTCAGACCTCCCAGTTCTCAGTCCTTTTGTCTGTGGTTGGTGGCAGGAAACGCTAGAGCAAGATGAAGTTATGGATTACTTAAGTAAACCAGACATGTAAAGTACCATGGATCCAGAAGGATGCTCACAAGCAGGCACCCCTGCCTGATGCTATTGCAAGGCTACTCTCCATTACCTCTGACAGCCTAGAGCAGTCAGAGGAGGTCCCTGATGACAGGGAGAAAGACAAATGTGATGGCATGTTCATCTTCAAAAAGCCAAGGAGGAAGATGTGTAACTGTGAGCTGGTCAGGTCAAGGGCACAACTATGTTCCTGAGACAAATATAGAAAAAAATTAAGGACAAGAAGGTCCTTGGGAGCAACCAGCATGGGTTTACCAAAGTGAAACTGCCTGACCAGTATGCTTACATTCCCTGTCGAGATGACTGGCTCTGTGGGCAAGGGGAGGAGAGTGGATAAGGCTTTGTGTCCCAGACTCAACTTCACTACCAGCTTCTCTATCTTCTCCCTCTGAGTGGCACAGGAAGATGGGGAATGGGGCTTATAATCAGACCATAATGATTTCTCTCTGCCACTTCTTCCTCCTACACATCTACAGTTCTCTTAGCAATCCACTGGCCAAAGATGGAAAAAGTATTTGCCTTGGTATGAATTCTGGAGGATCTGAAGGTGTGGGTAGAAAACAAGGTAACAGATACATGCACTGAAACACCTTGAATGAGTTCATCCAAGTTCAAGCACTGCAATCTGTTGCATGCACAGCAAGAAATTGTTTTTATAACTCTGTAAACTGTCCTTTGCAAAGTTTAGTGGATTCATCTGAAAGTGTAGGCAGGCAGAGCTGAACAGTCAGGAAGAAATCTAAACTATAAATAGCTGGCTGGCAGACATCTTGTCCTGCTCTCTCTACACACTGAAAAACATCCCCTTCAGTTCTGTGTCAGCTTTGTTTATTAGTGTTTTTTATAGTCTATCCTATTTCTTTGATGAAGAATATGATGGGAATACCTCAGAATAAATGGAAAAATCAGTTAAACAGTTAAACAACATCATCTTTTTAGAGCATTGGGCTTTTAAAGCTGTTTATGATCACTGTTTTTTAAGACATAAAAATCAAAAATAGAGGAGGAGAAACCGAATTACACACAAAAAAAAAAGTCTTTTTGATCAGAGGCTGAAAAAAGGTATTATTTCAGAAACCTCAAGACATGTTTTAGAATAATTAATTTCATGCTAGCTTTAGTATCATTAATTGTTTACAATAGCTTTTTCTCTGCAGAGAAGATTGGTACACTCAAAGGGAAATTAAAGATTGTTTTCAAATACCTACAGCAGCAGGTGATTGCAGTAGTACTGTTATTTCTGCTGTTATAATTGCTCCAGTAATTTATATTTCCAGACTTAATAGTATTTTAGTATTGAGAATGTGAAATCTCATTATATCTTCATATTCCTTTTCAACTCAAGCAGTTCTCTATAATTAAATTTTGCAAGTATTAAAACAGGGAAGTTTCAGGAGGAAAGGATCCTTCTCTATGCGTAGAGCAATCTTCTAAATAAAGATAAAAGATTAAGCGGGATGTGTGCAAATATGTAGGTGAGCATCACTATGGTACCAATGGGGAAATGGCAACAGGTAATTGAGTGATATGCTCAGGATCATAGTGTGTTAATTTTGTAACTAAGGTGAGATGGAAATCATTATACATCTAAAGACAGACTAGGAGACCATAGTAGTCTAGAGGGAATGTACTTTAATTACAAATGTGTAAAATACTCTGTGCATATGTGAGAAGACATATAGTTTTCCTATGAAAAAGAGATAATGTGATATCCCAATCATATGTGCTGCCCAGTTTTAAGCTATTCTCTGGTATATACACATGTGGATGAAAGTGGTTTAAACATTTTAATAACCAACTGCTAAAACATACAGAATTTCATTCTTTCTCTTTTAATAACTCATCCACAGAATTCAGTGGAATTGAGTGAAGAAATGGACAATGTGAAACAGGTGTTACAAAATACAGAATCAGAGCCTTAATTTGGAATGATCCAAAAGCGATTTGCTCTATGTTACAGCTGCTGAGCTTCCATAGACTAACACAACAGTAATCCCTCTGTAACTGTCTAGTTAGAAACAGTTTATGATCCATTTCCCTTGCCAGAGCATTTCAAAGCAGTGGGAGAATTTAGTACAATCTGTGCACAGTGGTTTAGATTTGATTATCTGGCATTCACCTTATCTTATAAATCTTGGGCTCTGACAGCAACTTTCATATTATAATTTATAATAATATTATATGTACATGCTGCTTTAACATTCTGCTGCAATAGTCGTTGCATGTGAGCAAATTACAGTGGTCCTGACCGAGTTAATGCTCCCTGGGCTGCAGTTTCAGCCTGAGAAGATTCCTGGGGAAGCCAATGAGGGAAAGAACATCCAATCTGTCACAGGATTGCAAGGCCTACTAGGCTGTTACATGTTTGCAAGTGTTTGCTACAGTGATATAAACAAGAGTGGGTAGGTTGAAGCTTTAGAAGGGCCAGTTCTTGAACATCCACATATTTCCTTGGTGTTCCACAGCATATCTGAAATTTTCATACTTAACTATTAAAAATTGTATGTTTTGTAAAATCATTTTTTAGGCAGTCTGGTTATAATTTTTTTCTCCCCATTAGATCATAAATCTGCCTAGGAATTGTCCGAAGGATATTTCATATTTGCTGTAATTTAAAGATTTATCTGATCCATTGGTTTAAGCTCTAGCTCACAATAGACTAAGTGGAAGCCAGTTACCAGGCATTAGTCTTCCCTCTAGGTATAGTGAAATACAGGTGTTTAGCTTGTAATAGCTATGCACTAGAGTTTAAGGTTCTGCAGTGGTACAGAAAATGCAAATGAATGGTGTTGACTCTTTTATCCAGAATCTGATTGTGCTTTAAGTGCTACGTTGCTGAAACTGTGAATTGTTCCAGTTTCTATCAATTCCAGAACCTGTATTTTTTTAAAAATGGGATGAAATTGTTTGTCCTTATATTAATGCCATTCCCTTTTAATTTGACTTTCCCTACATCCGTTATACATCTTCTAAGTCTGCTTTGTTGTCAGGTTTGTGATTTGCAATATTCAGAAATGCTCTTTCAAGAGTGTTTGTTGATTTTAAATGCATTTTACATCCTGAAGAGCATCTGACTCCTTTTTGAATCTTGACATGACAGCCTTAGATCCTGACAAGTATTTACTTTCTAATGTCCTACTTACGATATGCTCTGATTCTGTCTTTACATCACCTGAATGCTTATCTTAATTACGATCCCCACTTATTGTTAGTCAAGATATTTTATATTTATGCACTTTTATACACAAAATAGGTATTTGTCACATCATCAAAAATACTTCTACATGTCAATGTTTCATTGGCTACTATCACATGTACTGGTACTTCTTCTTTAGATTGATAAGTCATGGTCTGTGGGCTCTGTTCTTATATAAATAATCATTTCCCTGAAATCAGGGGTCTTGTCTCTGGAGCGGAGAGATGTTTTGACTGTTCTGAATAGTTTGTTGTGATCAGCAAGCTTTTGAGCCTCAGTACTTCTTATATAATATAGTTATATATATTATACTTATGTAGTTATTATATATTTATATTATATGTTATATAATATTTTTGCACAGTTCGAGGCTTCTAGTTTTCACATATTAGAAAGTTTTGATGAGCACAAAACAATCTTCCCAGGGAGATGGCAGTGTCCCTTTCACTGGAGATTTTCAATACGTGATTGGACAGGGTGCTAGATAATATCACCTGAACTCCCTTTTATGTGAAAGGTTGGACCAAATGATCTTGTGAGATTCCTTCCAGCCTGCAATGTTTTATGATTTTATGGCTTAAGTACCTTTTTCAGCATAAAAAAATATATATTCCATAATATTTTAAAATATGCATAATAGTATATTTAATTTATTAGATATTACTCTTTTAAACCTTAACTCTTATTTTGGCTTGAAAAATGTTGAATAATAGTCTTCTTTATTCTGCTACGTGGACAGTCAATCTCTCTTTTCTTTCTTTTTCTTTTTTTTTAAAGTCATGCTTGATTTTTTTTTTCTACTTGATCGTATGTAGTTACTGAACTCTATGGAAGTGTTCTGTAACCTGCAAGCATTTTACCCATTGAGCTTTCCATTTGTTTTTATCCTTACTAACCTTGTCCTGATGCAGTTAAACCTTCTGGTGGATTTTTAAGTGTGATTTGCTCCCAGGAGAACACTGAAGTTGAGTATATTATAGTCAGTGTTTTTAATGTTTTGGGTTTTTTTGGTTTTTTTAAATGATTGTATATTGAAATATTGAAACATATTCCTTGCCTAGCTTAATATAAAACCAATAGTTATATCTCTTGCAGTTTCTCTAATGGTTCCAAGAAACCATTATTTACAGCATCTGAAAATGTAGTCCCTTCAGCATATTTTGTCATGATTTCTTACCAGACTGTTGGGAGTAATTAAACTCTTTTATTACTGTCTTCTCTGCCTTACCCCTTCTAACCAGCTTTAGTATTTAATAAATGTTATCATCACCTTGGTGATATATAATATAGTTCTAATATAATATTTTTCTTTCTGCATGAAATTTTAGTGCAAAATAATTTGTGTGAGTATGTATATATTTATTTGAATTCTTTTGTTATATTGCTTTTTTCTGGTGCAGTCTACACCTTACATGATTTTTACTCTTGCATCATAATATCCCAGTGTTAATATCCCCATAACCATCAAGATGCTTATCATATTCTTATTGTTTTACTGCTTTGTTTCCTTTTTGGAATTCGAGTATTTTTCCATAGGCTGTTACTTTTCTTTTGAAAATAAATAATGTCTTAGTGGTTTGCCAGAAAGAGAGTTGTGTTTGCACAAATGTTCGTCTTACAATTTTTGTAATATATTTAGTTCTGTCATGTATATTTTGAATATGTTTTTTTAAATTTTTTTATAAAGGTTTTTCCAGATAAAGAGAAAAATGTAATGGAGTTAGACTGGTAAATCAGTTTTAATCTAATTTCAATATACTGTAATTAAGTCTACTATATAATGATAATATACAATATATAATGTATAATATTATATATAATGGTAATATACAGTCTTGCCTAATCCATGGCTCCAAAAGGAAATACATATGAGGCTTCAGATATTTTCCTGAAAGCATCCAGTGTTGCCCTGTAGGAGTCTTTGTTACTAGTGTGCCAGTAGCCCTTACCATCTAAGAATGTGTTCTTGTTAGGTCTTCAAGATTAAACAATACAGAGAAGTGACACCATCAAGGAAAAGCTAAAACATTCCTGTAATACGGTATTGCTGGCTTTTGTTATTCTTTTTAAAACAATCTGTGTTGAAAAGGCTGGAGATCATGATCTTGGACACTGCAGCATTTGAGGTATTAACTTAAAGAGGTGTGCACAGGGTGCATTGTAGTGAAGAGTGACACATTTTATTCAGTTTTTTCTAATTAGATTAATCAGTATGCATATAGACATATTATTGGTTTGCTAATTATTTTTCTTATATTTGAGTATGTCCATATAAGTGTTTTTGATAGTTCATTACTGATTAATCTACTTGAAACAAGTTTGACTTTCCACTGTGGATCAATATTAGTACTGTGTAATCCTTAAAGAAAAAAAAACCCAAACAAGAACAGCTTATACAGATCTAAAGTAAGTAAATCTAAAGTAGTAAAATCTAAACCTAGACTATTAATGAAAATGTACAACAAATGTTTCTAGTATGTCTAATAAAGTCTAAATTTATAATTTTAAAAAGGTAGAATGGAAGACAGAAAATTAAGTATAAAGGTTCTTCAATACTATTTTCTGAATGCTTCTTGATAAGTCTATACTGAAAGGTTATGTTAATTTGGGTGATTTTATTACTTACAGGATGCACTTCATATTTTATTAGGAAGATATTAGGAGAAGAATTTTTTAGATTTATAATATCAGACATTGATTGTGAAAATGTACATTTCTCCAGCTGTATTCTGTGATATTTTCCTACTGTTTCGGCGTTAAATTTCAGTAGACCTCCTTTAGAGAAGCTAGAATTTCACATATGCATGTGTGTATATATGCATGTATTTAATAATATATTATAGAAATAGTAATATTAGTAATGCAAACACTGATATTATATTAATAGCACATTTATTAAACTTATCAATAAAATCTCCTAACACTATAACAAAATAACTTCAAACCAGAAAGCAAGAAATATGCTTCACTGTTTTAAGTTCACAGGCCAGATAGCATTGCTAGTAAGGAATCAAGGTTTTTTCTCACTGATTATATTCTGTATCAAAGTAAAGGGGATACTTAATGTTATGTAAATTGAATCATTTTGACAAGGCTGTGCTTCACAGAAGTGCTAAAATCTCATAAATATCAACATCTCTACATTAAAAAAAAAGCATTTGCATTCCACATGTATAATATATCAGCAGTCCACAATATAAAGTGATTACTATAAATAAGATTAAAAATGTAATTCACTCTCGTTAGATAATGCTAAAATGCCAAGATCATTATACTTATTACAGAGCTACAGCTCACCCGAGCTGGTGATATTATAGCTACACTATATTCTTGCTGAAAAGAAGCCAGTGAACTTTTAGAAGTTCATGGCCCAGGGCCAGGTGCAACAGGCCTTGGGTAAGAGCAGCCACACTGAATCAGAACATTAAAGGCAATGGGTTTGCACTCCAAAATTCTGAGCAAAATCAGGATGTTGAGCCAAATAGATTATTCCCATTTCTTGTTTATATGAGATTCTTGATATGCATAGCTTGAACTGTGTTCTTTAGAAGCTCTTCTATCCAGCTAGAAACAACCAGAGCTCTTTGTGCTTGGGGAAATCAAACTCCTGAAGATTCTGAATATGAAAGAAAGAGAAAAAAATTGCAAAATATTTTGCTGATCTTAAAGGATGCTGGTTGCAGCACTGTCTCACTGAAATCCCTTCAGAATTTGGCTTTATGGCAGTATTTTTCTCAGAAGCATCTTAATTGTTTTCATAATTTAAGTGCCTGTACTCAGATTGGTGTGTGCTGAATGCTTGAAGCTAACCAGATAGCATCCTCAGCAAATTAAAAGACTGATACCAAGGCTTCACTGAAAATTTCTCTATCTTGTTCTCTTGAGATCATTTCTAAAAAAAACATATGAGGTAGAGGAATGTAAACAAACACTGTATTTGGAGAATTTAATAAGAGATTTGAGTTCAGATTTCTGTTTAGTACGGACGAAATACTTCCTTTTCTTTTTGACTAGTATTTCCTACAGAGGGAAAAAACCAGTTTGGGAAACAAAAGATAAATTAAAAGGAAAATAGTATGATATAAATCAATTTCTAAAGGCCGCTGGTGGGCATGCTCCGATTGATAGATATACTGTAAAAAAATCTGTTTGATAAGAACTGCATGTCATGTATTCCTGTGTGATACCAGAAGTTTTTGCTATTCCAGTACCTCTAGGGAGTCTGTTCAAGCTCTTTCTCTCCTCTTAGTCAACATGTAAAATACAAGAATGTCTGCAACCTTTTCACACTGCACTGAGCTGAAATGCTTGACAATAAATACCAGACCATTCTGCCCCATGAGTTTTTTTGACTGGAAGGAGCACCTCCTGGGAAGTGAGAAAGAGTCCCTTTCCCTCTCCTCTGTCAATGATGTGAATTGGTACAGAATAACATTGGGGTCCTGGCCATGCCTCCTCCCAGCTATTACAAAAAGCAGCCCTGTTCTGGCCAAAACCAGGACACCATAAGACCAGTTTTCAGGAATCCCAGGTCCCCAAGACCAGGGGGATACTCTAAAGCAAGGAATAGTTACCACTGGTGGAGTCACCATCCCTGGAGGTGTTTAAAAAAAGACTGGATGTGGCACTTTTTTGTGGTTCTAGTTCTTTTCTGGTGGTACAGCAGAGCTTACCAGAGAGTGTCTCTGCCCAGCCCAGGTAAACACCTCAGTGCACCAAACCTTCCCTCCCAGCACTGGTCACTGCACTCTCACTGGCCGGGGAGCCATAAGGCTAGCTCTGGTTTTGTCTGCTGTTCACAATGCGATGGCAGAAAAGGAG
This sequence comes from Grantiella picta, assembly GCA_013397955.1. NCBI lineage: Eukaryota > Metazoa > Chordata > Aves > Passeriformes > Meliphagidae > Grantiella > Grantiella picta. The sequence goes on along the minus strand of VZRM01008837.1, from coordinate 541,590 downwards.
GAGAGAAGGGTCTATGCATGGTGGCCATGGGAGTTGCTTATTCACATGGTCCAGCAGAGGCCAAAGACATCCTGGGGCAGAGACCCTGAGATGCAAAGACCTTGTGCAAAGACATCCCTGGTGGAAGGACCTCGTGGATGCAAAGATATATCATGGCAGAGGGTCAGGAGTTTTCTATAGAGACAGGGGGGTGGGGACAGCACATGGCCCAGTGATCTCTGAGCACAGGGGCAGTACATGGGCAGAGTTAGGGTACAGGAACCAATAGGGAAAACCGGAGGGAGCGGCCCGGACCATGTGGGAAGGGAGGACATTTAAGGAAGAAAAGGGGTGGGGAAATACAGAACTCAGTATCAAGGGGCAGACTGCAACAGCACTTAGCGCCATGGTTTAGTCAATAAGGTGGTGTTAGGTCATACATTGGATTTGATAATCTCAAAGGACTTTTCCAACCCAATTAATTCTATGAGAGGGACCAGGTTAGGGATCCCTTAAACACACAGGTCATATGTAAGTCTCTGGGGTTTGATGGGTTGCATCCAGGAGTGCTGAGAAAACTGTCGATGCCATTGTGAGGTCACTGTTAATTATCTTTGAATGGTTATGGCAATTAGGAGAGGTTTCTGAAGACTGGAAGAGAACAAATATCACAATCTTTGAGAAGGGCAAGGAAGATCTGTGGAACTGTAGGTTAGACAACCTCACCACAGTCACTGGGAACATCATGCAGAAAATCCTCATGGAAATGATTTCTAAACACATGGAGATCAAGAAAGTCACTGGAAGTCATCAACATGGATTTAAAAGAGGAAATTAAACTTGACTAACCTCACAGCCTCTGCAGTTAGATGACTAGTTTGATGGACTGGCAAGAGCAGTAGGTGCTGTTTACTGTGACTTTAGTAAAATTTTTGACACTGTTTCCTATGACATTATCATAAAAAAACTGACAAAGTACAGGTGTATATAGAAGTTCACAGTGAGATGGATTTAAAAAAGTGAATGACCAGACCTGATGTGTTGTGATCAGCGACACAAAGTCTTGTTGGAGGCCAGTAACTAGTGAGGTGCCCCAAAATTTAATAGTGGGTCTAATAGTGTTCAACATCTCCATTAGTGACCTGGGTGATGGATCAGAATGCACCCTCAGCAAGTTCTAAGATTGATTCAAAACTGGAAAGTGACTAATTCTGCAGAGGGTTGTGCTGCCAACCAGAAGGTCCTCAACAGACTGGAGAAATGGGCTGCCAGAAATCTCCTGAAGTTCAGAAAGGCAAAGTCCTGCAACTGAGAAATAATAATCCCATGTGCAAGTGCATTGTGGCATCAGCTGACTGGAGTACAGCTTGGCGAAGGAGAAACTTGGATTTCTGGTGGGTAGCAAGCTGTCTATGAGCCAGTTATGCTCCCTCACAGTGTGTGGGTGGGGATTCATCTTCTCTATTCAGTACTGGTGAGGTTGTATCTGAATTAATGTGACCAGTTCTGTACCTGTGCAGTACAAGAAAGATCTGGACTTACTGGAACATCTCCAGTAGAGGGTCACAAAAATTATCAAGGAGTTGGAACATCTTTCATATGAGAAAAGACTGAAAGAACTGCAATAGTTCTTTTGGTTTTTTGGTGCCTTCCTGTCAAATTACCCCAGGCCTTCTTCTCATTAACCCTCAAAGGGACCCTATGCAAAAGTACCCTAATTTTATCAGAAAAAAAAAATGCTGTTTTGGTGATATGCAAAGATATTATTTGATTATATGCAAAGATACAATTCTGATTCTGTGGAGATTATTTCCTTATTTTGAAGAATATTTTTAAAAGGAATGGCATTGTTTGGAACTTCAATGCAAGTTGCTGTTATGAATTTGCCAGCTCAAATCCAGGTGATCATTTGTCTTTGAATATATTGGCAGGCCTGCAAGATCAGTTTTTGTCTTTCATCTGTGAGTACTTGTATTTTCCCATAGCTACCAGGTTGACTTCAGTTTGTGGTTGATGTTGCCACTTAATTAGTCCACAGTTCCTGTATGTTACCACAGGATCCTGGCAACAGCTACAGCCCATTTTTGTTGGCAAGATATCTCCTTGATGCCTTATCTTGATGTGTGCGCTGGTATGTGACTTGTCCTGGGATAAAATTTTCAGTGTCTGCATGATGCTTTCACTCTTTGACAACTAAGATCCCATTAGTAACATTAACTATTTGTCTATTCTTCTTATTCAGTGTGCAAAATCCAGGGCAGTTACAGACGTTTGGGATGACTCTTTCTGCTGATCATGTTCAATTCTTTTTCTCCAATAGCTTCCCATGTTACCAAATTTCCTGATTTACCTGGAAGTCTGGTAGTGTGTATGTGCATTACACCTTCTCAGATAACTTGTCAGGTGCTTCAACTTTTTTGTCTATTATTCATTTTCCAGTCTGGAAGCTCGTTTTAAAAAGTGATTGCTGCCTTGAAAGTAGCATTGTGGGGATGACAGCACATTCAAGCAGCCTGCTACTCAGGATCTGGAGTGTTTGATGGAGCTATGCCTGCACACTGATATCTTAAAAGTTGATGCAATTCAAAATAAACCTATCTTTGAGAGTTGCAAGTATAGGTTTACCACCTCATATTATGCAAAAGACAAGAGGAAATAATTGCTGTTTTTCTGAAAGACACAGATCTCAACAGATGGCATCATCTGTGAAGATGGCATTTCATTAATTCCTCTGTGTGACTCTTTGAGGTCCCTTTTTGAAAATTTCAGCAGGTCTGGTTGATGATAAGTGAGAAGTAAGGCTTGAGCAGTTAGCAGATGACTTTCATGAGCCCTTAGAGGATGTGTTTGGTATCAGTCCATTCCAGCAAAGCTTAAAGCTTAAACTACAGTGAAGTGACTTAATGCAACAATGCTCTTCAGTGCTTGCATCCCAGACATCTGTCATCTAAACACTTTGAGTTCCTTCCAGACACTGACTTGAACATTGCACTTTTTCCAAGCAGAGTCCCAAAACTTGGGAGGAAAGGCTGTAATCATTCATTGAATAAGTGTACTCTGGGATCTTCTGTAACAAGCTTGATGGCAGACTATCTACTTGGACTAAAAAAGTATACAGGCACACTTTCTTCCTAAAAAAAGTTTCACACAGAAAATTTGTGTGGCTTATCGGTCTGGTTTATCCCTCTCTTTCAGTCTCTTTTTTGAGGCAGAATTATATCTAAGAGTCATGAATGGTGGCCACTACACTCCCTACAGGCAATGAAGAAGAGCTAGGATTAACCCCTGGGAAAAGGTAATGGTTTGACCATGTACCAGCAGATACCAGTTTGTGGTCTCTAATCTTCCTTTGTAGTTCTTGAGGTGATATACCTGATGGTGTAAACCTAAAGGGGGATTGTGCAAGAGCAATTACTTCCATGCAGTTTAGGCTGGACCCTTTCAGCTTCAGGAGAAACCAGACATTTGAGAAAGGCAGATATTTGACAGCATGTGTGTACTACTCAGGCAACGAATACAATGATTACCCAAATGACCCTTTCAATCAGCAGTTCCCTGGATTAGTTGCCCACTCTTTCCTTCTGTGTTTGGTAACTGCAGGTTGATCTCTTGCAGACTGGTTCTTTATGCTATTGATGAGACTGCAAAAATATTGCCTTGAGTTTCTTTATGCATTCCCTACAACACACAGCTAAAATCAAGAGCTGATCTCCTTTAACTATCCATTTACTTATCTGTTAACTTTCTTTTTTGATAAAGGTAAATTTTGAGGCATCAAGCATAGCAATCTAACCACAAAACTCAATCTACATAAGAAAAAAGCATGTTATGCAAAATTCTGATCATGTTTTAATAGATAAAACTGATCTGAATATTCATCTGTTCCTATTTTATATGTGTGATTTTTCTCAAAGTTTTTTCAGCAGCAGAGAGGTTGATGCCACAAACCTGGAGTTTTGGGTGTGTAACTTCATCCTATTAAAATGCAAATCCCTGAGTTTCTCTTCAGGAAAAAAGAAGACAATTTTCTGTTAAATCCCACTGAGAATTACTTTTACCGATTAAAATTCTGTGCTTTGGATGACAAGTGGAGAAAATCGTTGCCATTTCTGATAAATACAAACTCAGTAACCAAAAGCGTTCATGTTGCTAGAAAGTACACTAAGTAGTTTATTTAATTTTCCATAACCATATAGTGCCTCCTGAATTGTTAACAATAAAAAAAAAAATCTTTGCTCTCGCAGCTGTGTTTTTACAGTATTCTGGTTCAGTAATTTTTGGGGTTTATTTCTTACCTCTATCAGCATTTTCACTAGTGTTTGTATCACTGCATATCTGGGACATCTTTAGCAGCTGTTGTGTTTCCATGCACTGAGTCACAGTAAGCATTGCATCCACTACAGTTGTAATGTGTCTGTGAAATTTTGTATGATAAATGCAATGTATCAATATGTATTGATTCTCCATACTGGATCTGGCAGGGATGCAGCTAATTTTCTTCACAGCAGTTTGTATGGTGCTGTGTTTTAGACTGGTGACCCAAGCAGTGTTGCTAATAGAGGGTTGCTTTGCCTGTTGCTGAACTTTGTTTACACAGCATCAATTCCTCCTCTCTTTCTTACTCTTACCCCTCAGTGAATAGACTGGGTGTGGTCAAGTGCCTGGGAGGGGACACAGCTGAGACAGCTGATCCTGGATGACCAAAAGGATATCCCACACCATATAGCATCATGGTCAATGATAGTTTTTCCAAAGTAGCTGTTGCACAGGGATTGACTGGGCGCCTGCCTGCTGGTGGTGATGGCTTTTGCATCACTTTTTTTTCTGTACTTACTAAACTGTCTTAATGTCAACCCACGAGTTTGTTCATGTTTTCCTTTTTTCTCTCTACCATCCTGATGAGGGGGTGGGAGCAAGAGAATGGAGGAATATTATTTGCCAGCTGGGCTCTACCACTACATTCCCTTAACTACACTGTCACTTCAGAGGGGCCTCTGTGGCTAATTTGTGTCATGTGCTCACAAAGAATCACATACTGTATTTTCTCTTATACTTCTGTTAGGTATCATTAATAATTTGTAGGCCTGCAGTAGACTTTCAGTGTGCTAAAGGTATTTCGAGAAGTGAGAGCCCTGCCTGACTAGCTGGTGAGAACCATTCCTTCCACATGGAATAAATATTTTTATAAAGAAATACTAGGACAGCCAGCAGAAAGTTCTGTTTACTATCCAGATATGTTTCAGCCTGGCAGCACTAAATGAACAGCAGCATTTCTGAAATTAAAAGAGCATTAATAATGCTTTGGGCAAGATCTCGAAGTATCTATTAGTAGAAGTACCTAGTTTATAAATTGCAGGGAACTATACTGAAAGGTATTCCAGCAAGAAAATTGTCATATGAGATTATATACCTTTCCTAATCTTTTGAGTGAAATGAATATTGAAATCTGGGGTTTTCTCATGGAATCTTAACACAAGGATGCATAAATACCTTGAGCTGATGGCCTCTTGATCTGTCCTAAATTGCAGAAAGTTACCTGGGCATGGTATTCTGCATGGTTTTCTTTAACCAAAGAAGACCAAAACTCTTCAAAATAAGTAACATCCCAGGCTTTGGTAGACTGAAAACTAGAACATTTAACTTCTTCATAGTAAAAGCTTAGTATGAAGTCAGACAAAGTAGAAGAAAAATGGCTAGACAAAACCCTTGCCCACCAAACACGATCTTGCAGGTGGGTTTTTAGTCTCTCACTGCCTTTCTGAAATTTATTAAATTTGCATCTTCTTTGGTCCTATTTTCTTCTGCATTATCTCTAAGCCCATGATCTGTGCTCTGTTCTTCTAAGAGTAGTTTCTGTTTCTCTGCTTAAACAGCAGTCTGCTACTTTCTTGCTATGCCTACTGTCTTCCATCTGGGTTGTTACGTAGAAACTTTATTTCTTTTTAATTAGAGCCCCCTCTTTGGCTCATTGTGGAAATAAATCATATTTTATCTTTCTACCAATGTAAATTTTACGCCTAAGGGAGCATAATGATAATTTAAAATAGAAGCAAATGACATATTCAGCTTATTACGAAATCACACTTGTACACAACTGTCTAGGAAAACCCTATGAGTGCTTTTCCAGCGTTAACAAGACAAAAGGTTTTGGTGGCAGCTGCAGTATTTGTAACTTGATCCTGTTTGTCACTTGTAGTCTGTCACTCTTCTTTTCTCTATGTGTTTGAAACTTGTGTAAGGTCTAGCTCAGTCTGAGTTTTGGCAAGTTTTATTTCATCTTTATGCTTTCTACTTCCAACATATATTATATCCTTTGAGGTTTCCTTGTGTGTGGGTTTTTGTGTATTCATTATTCACAGTACTCTCTTCCAGCAGGTGATTGCCAGACATTCCTGCCATTTTAATTAAGGAAATTTCACACCTTCCACCTTTGATGTTTTCAGCTCTTTATCTGATCTCTTTAATTTTGTGATTTTACCTTCCAAAAAAGAAAACTGTCACTGAAGATGTAGTTTCATTTGTCTAGATTCTGTTTAAGTTATGGTGGTTCCTGTTTGCTCCTCCCAGAGTTAATCTGGGTGATTAGCATTTCTGTAGTGTCCTTGACATTTATCAATCTAAAATGTAAGGTTTGGGTTTGTTTTCTTTTAGGCTGAGTGTGTATTTGATGAATAAAAAGACATCAAATGTTTTGTTGAGAAATACAGACTACCAAATTTAAAAGCATTTGGTTTCCCATTCTGCATGCTATGTTAGTCTCACAGTTATGTGATTTCACCCAGAACCTACTTCTCTAATAATATCAGCAATCTTTCTCTGCATTCATTCTGAGCACAGGATCTCCCCTTCTCATTGATCTTCTAAATACAAGTTTCCATTATTTGAGTAACAATGAATTGACTTTGTGTTTCTTGACAGCTTTGACATTTTGCTGTGTTGTTTCATTCCTTTTCCCAATAGCAAACAGTGTAGCAGTGGCAGATTTTACAGAAAACTGTAGTAAATGGAGGCCATTCCTGATCCCTGCCAAATAAGCCGTTCAGTGCTGTTTGCTTAATGGCTTCACTCTAAACTAAGTATCTGAATGTACCTATTGGGCATGCAGGGAACATCTGAGCCTGAAAAGTGGTCAAACAACACATTTGCCAAACCAGCAGGAAATGCACTCTGCTCTGAAAGTAGAGGATGAATAACCTAATGTAATATAAAGAAAGAGTCATTATTAAGAGAAGGACATGATGATCACATTGTTTGTAAATTTGTGATTTTTGGTGTGCAATTTAAAAAAAAAAAAAGAGAGGAACAAAGGAACTGGCAGCTGTTCTACATTGGAAATGCAACTATTATTTTTTGCTCTTTCATCTAAAAGAAATCAGGTTTGGAAATGAAAGAATAGATGATGAGGAGGAATCAATTAATGAAATGGAACTTTGAGGATCATTAGCACAAAATCTTCAATTTCCAATTTTATTAGTATTAATGGTAATTTTTTTGAAAGCAAAAAGGAGTAAAGCTAAGTGACTCTGTTGGTTCCTGTCACTCCCTTCTGTGGTTTAATACTCTCTCTTTACCTGGATTTTACTTACTTTACTGTGCTTGTGATTACACATTTCTGGGAACCATAAATACAACTGCAGCAAGCTATTTTCTCTGTGTATAATAGTAGCAGAAAAAAAGCAATATGGGATTGTGTCATGTCTCACTATACAGTATCCCAGTCCAGGTTACAGAACATATTTTTACAGACAATTTTTCACAGAAAAGGCTGAATAGTATGAACAGAAAATAAGAGAGGAAAAATTGAAACCAAGTACATTTATAAAATGTATTTTAAAAGTAACACAAGTTAATTATGAGATGAAATGCCAATATAGACCTGAAATAATAGGAATACCCTGACTATTCACTTAAGCCTATATTGTTTGGCATTTGTGAGCTCATAGGTAAGCAAGATCTCTGGCTAGAGAAAAAGCTGTGTGCACTTTGTTTTGATTTCTTCTTAAATATGTTATCACAGAGGCATAACCACTATCTCTTATTGGCCCGGCCTTGGCCAGCAGCATGTCCATCGTCAGAGACGTCAGAGATTGGCTCTGCTGGACATGGTGGAAGCTTCTAGCAGCTTCTCTCAGAAGCCACCTCTGTGGCTCCCCTGCTACCCAAAACCAGGCCAAGGAAAACAACACGGAGGGTGTCTGAGCACTGACACAAGTTGCTCTGATTGGTGTGGGAGTCTCCATTTATGGAGATGTTCAAAAGCCGTGTGGGCCTGATAACTGAGCAATTGGCTGAGGTAGGTGACACTGTTTCAGTCGGGCGTTGGATAAGGTGACCCCCAGAGGTCCCTTCAAACCTCAGCCATGCTGTGATCTGTTTACTGTTCTTTTTCCTAGCATCCTGTGTTGGTTGCTACTATTGGATATACTATTGGAGATATAGGATACAGCTTCAGTGTCTGGGGAAGACGGTTCTTTACCCTCATATAATATTTTGGTTTCTAAGAGAATGGTAGGAGAAGAAACCTGAATTATTTCACATGGTCAGATGTAATTTGATGTAGCAGTAGAAGCCTAAATGGCTGCAGAATAGTGGAAGGGAAGATTCGGAGTCCTCTAAGTACCAGATCTTCATGCTGTTATTAATGATACTTGTAATCTCTGTGAAGACTGAATAGAAAATGAAATTTATCTTTTAAGGATTTATATTGCTTGAACATTTTTTTTTTTAGCCTCATTCAAAGGGTTTTTATTAGTGTTCACTTTTTTTGACTTTTGGAAAGTTTTTTTTCAACACGAAAGAATACACATGAGAAACTATACAAATGCATTAAATCTCTGGAAAGAGAAAGTGGCTGACCTTGTGGTGTTTGTCCTGCATAACAGCCTGAGGTATGTTGATAGTAAAAATGAAAAAGGTAAGATTTCATCTTGAGAAGAATATAGCAGGTGAGCATTGAGGCTTAAAGTAATGTTAGGGAGGGAGAGGAGGGAACTTACTTTCAGGATCTGAGTGATGGAAGCAAGTAAAGAAGCAGTTTAGAATCTGCTATGCATGTTTAATTATTTTAATATGTGAGGGGTTGTTTTAAGTGAAGAACTTATTTCAAACTTCCAGTTTTTAGAACATAGGTTGATTTCTCCTCCAGATTGTCTAGTGCTTAGTGTGGTTTCATGTGAATCTGATCTTTTTGTTTATTCTGGTTTAGCTGGAGATCATCAATTACAAATAAAATGAGTAAATGCTTTAGGTAAGGACTCTAACAACATGAAACTCAGGGAAAGCATGAGAATTTCAGGATTAAGTGTGTCTTTTGACAAGTACATGAATAGTATACAAGTCAAGGTGGGGAAAAACAAAATGTAGAGCTAGAGCAAAAGGAAATGCTCCACTGAAAACAACATCAGCCTTTGGCAATGAGTACGTAGAACAGTTCAAAGCTTTGGGGAAACACATATTGTTGTAAGTCTCTCAGGGCTCTGGCTTTCAATCAGGCTAAACCAAAGAATTAGGTAACCAAATCCAACTGCTTGCCTCGCTCCTTTTCTAAAAATTCTTGTTTCTTCAGAAGAGATAAAAAAATAGATTTTATGTCCACTTCCCAGTTGTGCCAAGTAAAACTGCCATTAATCTAAATCTATGTTATAATGATGGATTATAGATACATTTTAATGCTCTACTACATTTGTCACAGGGGCAGTAACACTGAACTGAAAGACAGAGCAGACAACAGAGAGTAGTAACCTGTCAGTTGTTTCATTAAAAATTAACTAAAGTTTTAAATTTTTAGTAATTGGCAGAGTTTATTTGATTTAGAACCCAGTAATTCATATTGTTTTACTATAGTAAGATAATTAAATGCATTTTGGAAGTCCATGGTTTTGTCACCTTCTTGGCACATCATGGTTAACATTTTTCTGTGATCTGTCTGCTGTAGATACACCTCTGATCACATAAATACATGTGAGTAACATCTTGGTAACATTGGAATGCCCACATGCTCCTAAAAACCTTATTATATGTCAGGCAGCTCTCCTTGTTACCATGTTCCTAAAACTGTAAACCGCTACTTCTCACCTGGTGCTGATATGTGCCTTACTGGATTCTCTGGAGTATTTTGGGAAAGGGAAGGCATTTGCTGAAAGGCATAGTGTGCCAGCTGATACATTCCTTACCTAGTGTGTGAGGAGTGCTGTGTTACCTTGCAACACCTCTTGTCTTAAGAAATTGGACTAGGAAAAAGAATTTATTCAAAGTGTATGAAACCAGACAAACCAGTTGCATATGTTTCTAGAAGGTGTACTGGCATGATACAAGAAAAGCACAAATCATGAAAATCTATGACGAAATTTTCCTCCTCTCTCTTTTCTTCAGCTAAGAATCTTCAGGTTTCTTAGAAGTCTGACAAAATAATATTTCTGAATACCATAAACCACGTATATTCATTAAAGAAAAGCCATTTTATCAGAACATTTTTATGGGCATTTTTTCATTCTGAAAAATATACAGATGTCTTTGTTTTATATAAGGTGTTATCTTTTCTCATTCAGACAGATGTATAGCTTCTTGCTAGAACTCTTCCCTATTTTGTAACTCCACATCTATAATTCACTAAAAGTGTTTCACACTTAGATATAGAATATCCTGACTTGAAACTGACCCATAAGAATCATCAAATCCATCAGCATGTAAACTCATATGCTTGATGCAAACATCTCTTGGGTTAAATGTAGATTTGAGTGATTGGTTATTAATTGGACAAGAACCAGAACTACAGAAGCTGACTGATTTCAACTAAAAACTAGTTCATGGTGGTAGACTCCAAATACCTTTCCTTAAGTGCTGTAATACTGTAATATGTTAGCATGGTGTTCAACATGTGTAACTTCAGTGTCACTCTGAAAAGGTGAAGCACAGGGAGATGAGCTGATTTCCACAGTTGATAGAGTCGGCACTATACAAGAGAGATAAGTCCATTTTCCAAATTTCACTTTACATTTTCTAGTACTCCCAGGCCAATATATTTTTCATCTTTCACTGGGGCAAGGTATTGTACCACATTAAACAGAGAGCATTGACAAATATAAATTACAGTAGTTGAACTTACTAAAAATAGCAATAGCAAATATAGTTAGTGAATCATGCATTACGGTTATAAGCATAAACACTGAAATTGTTTAGAAAAAGGGCAGACATTACTATCCATAAAGTTTAGGAAGGTCCTTCCTCACATCAGAGTCTTCATATCCCTTGTGAAATGCAACATTGCACTTGTTTAAGTGCAAGCCAAGAGCAAGTTTAAAATATAAGGATTCTGGCCAAGGATGAACTTCCATAAAAATGGTAAGGGAATTTCTCAGTACTCTTGAATCTTTCAGACTTACTGATTTTAATTAATCCTTTGTGGTTTAATGAACCATTCTGAGCTAGAACTGTCAGAATTATGGAAAATTGACAGTGAAGCACTTACGCTCAAGTTTTAGACTGGCAGTCAATTTAGATGAGGAAATGATGCAAGAGGAATGTGAATGTCTGTTATATGGTGAGCTGGTTCCATATGAGGCTGGGACCAGGCAGATAACCAGTCTGGCTTCCACTGTGAAGCATAGCAATGCAGGAGGTGGTTTGCTAATTCAGATCCAGTATGAGAGGATCGTTTTAGTTATCTGCTCTACAGCACAGGAGACTGGAAGAATTATTTACTTGCTGATTTCCCATAGCAGAACCAGCAGGGTTACAAGTTTTGCAACCCCTGATTTGAGTGGGTAAAACAAATGAGAAATGAAGAGCAGAAATGTAAACCTGTACCATCCTAGGCAGTTTGGGCTTTTATTTTCTCCCCCTCTGCTGCCTATTTTGTTATGATTTAACATTCTTGTTTCATGAAACTCTAGTGATAGGATTCAATATCCATGGCAGATACAATAAAAGCAGATTCAGGATAATAGCAGTAAATTGTTTAAAAAATTCAGTAGAGGTAGTTAGATTTTAAAAAAATCTGGATTTCACTTACGTCTTGAACCCTCTTTTAGTGTAACCTAATTAAAATTATTTTGGGATGTTTGGCTCAGAATCACAATTTCAGTGTAAAATCATCTATTATATTAAAATATGAATTGAATGAAACTTTGGTGTTATGTATAGGTTTACATAGTATTTCATTTCATGGCCAGTTGAGTCAGGATGGAGAGGATTTCAGTTCCTTTGTGTTTCAGCCAATTTATTTATATGATAGCATGTAGGCAATTTTAGCAGTACATATTCCCATTTGTCCTTCCGATTTCTATACTAGTACTGGGACAGAAGCTGAAAAAATATTCCTTCTCCCATATTTTAAGTATTTTCATTTATTACTTTTGTTTGAGAGCTATTACTATTTTTCATTTTCCTACACATTCTGAAATGTCATTAAACTCTTTGGCTTATATACCTTTATCTAGCAATAAAAATGCTTGTGGATTAAAATTTGAACTGAGTATGGAAAGTATAATTAAAAGTAAATATTAGAAAATGAAGTAATGAACAGTATAGATATGTCAAAGACACACACTCTCCTGCCCCTGTTACTTCAGCAGGACTTCTCAAAGGGAGGTGCATTTCTCTCTCATTAGTAGCTATACAAATTAACCAGACTAGCCTTGTCCATTTTGCTTGAACTACCACCAGAGTTAAAATTAATAAGTTTTAATTTTTGCTAATTAATTTTTTTAAAATTTAAGTCAGCAAGAACAAAAGTGTTACCTTTTTTTGTCAAGGTGATGTCTGAGTCACTAATGTTGATTTTTAAGAAAGCCTTGAAAACTTTTGGACTTGAAAAGAATACTTATCCCATATGTAGCATATTGCCTTCAATGCAGACAAGTTTCAGTGCTCAGTAAGTGAAATACAAAGGCAGAATAAGGTCCTGTTGGACTAAGCACATTCTTACTGCCTTGCTGCTAATTTGGTAGTCTGTACAGTTCTATTTTGTGCTGTATGTAATTCAGTATCGAAGACAGGACAATAGGTTGTAAAGAACATTTTAAAAGAACAAATTCCTCTTTAAGGGGAAGCATCACCACCAGAACCCATGGAATTTAGATGTGGTTTTGTTTGGGTTCTTTAAATATTATTGGTCTTCAGATTAGGTTTTTTTGTGAGTTTGACATTGAAGTTCAGTTGAAGTAGGCTTCAAGCAGGTTAAAACTGAGATGGTCAGCCAAATTTGTGTGGCCAGTTTGAAGAGAATACAGAGGTGAGATTATGGCTTGCTCAATTTCAGAGTTCATTGTGACTGTTTCATATAATTCTAATCACGAGCAGAAAACAAAACTGGAATAAAGAAGCTGTTATCTAAATTGAGGGGATTTTTGAGTTATTTATTTCCAAACAGTTCACCATGGTTCTAGTAAATATAAGTTAAAATTTTGTTAGAGTATTTAGAACTGTGCATGTGAGTTATTTTATTTAAGTTTGAAGTATTGCATTTGGAAAGTTTCTCAATCTATTGAAGAGTTCTGCTAATCAGACTCCAAAATCAGCCATATTTCAGGAATCTTTTTCAATATGTACATTTCAAGATGTGAAAGACTATTGAATAGTGGATTCTGGTACATTGTAATATCTATAGCGACAATTTTTAAGATATATAAAATTTATCTTGAGTGGAAAAAAAATGAGGAAAGATTGTGCTATGCTTTGTTTTCTTTCCTGTTAATCATGTTTTTTTTAAATAAATGCTCAGCTCGTAAGCCAAAACCTCATTATATTATTTATGAATCTGTAGCAAAATGATGGCATATAAGTTCATTTAATTAGGAACTCATTCTGGGTTAATTCTACCTAACAGAAGCTTAATTTGGGCTAGTCAGTAAGGGATGTTAATAAATTATTTGGTGTATATGTGTGAACTTTTCCTACAAGGTAAGTATCTGTACTCATTTTTGTCAAGTATAAAGGGCATTTAAAGAGCATGGTTACTATATGTCAAACATATCTGAATAGATTCTGAGTAGTGAATTTATTAAACTAAATTTCTGGTGTTGCTCTGACCCTGACATTTCCAGGCAATTTAAGTGTTACAGTTTGCCAGCATGTTAATGTATTTTTCTAAATGGAAGGGAATTTGACTGCATGTGAAGTCTACATTTTAATATTCTGCTAAACACAAAAAGTATCTGTTCTCAAAAATAGCAGAATAAAATCTGCTTACTTTTGGTTTTATATAAATCAATAGTTCTTATTACTATATATCTCTAAGATATTAACTTTTTGTATAGAAGGCATAGCAGAACAAATGCAAGTAATTGTTTGACCAAAATGTTTATAATGTAGTTATTATTAAAAAACAAAGAAATATTTTTTTAAAGATTGCTTTAGAGGAATGCATTATCTTCAATATATGCACACTGGAGGCCAGCCAGTACTGAGGGGAAGGAAACCATGTTGTTAAAATATTCACTGTTTTAGTGCTTGGGGAAATATGCAGATAAATGTTGATTTCCAAACCAAGTGACTAATTTGCTCTTCAGTGTGAAAAATGGATCATAGACTGACTTAGTGAATTTTCCCTATACCAGAGTCTTGAATGAACTTGGCACAATTGTTATCATAAAATCATGTTGTATTTGTCCTTTGAATTTATTGATTTCTTTTGTTTTCTTTTTTGTTTGTTCATTTTTACAATCCCAAGAAAGACGACTTTTGTTGAAAAACATGCATGGTATGACTGGGACAATCATAAGAGTCTCAGGGAGAAAAAAAGGAGCAGATATTTAACAAGTTGATTTATACAGGTTATATGAAAACACTCTTCAGTTGTTCATTTTTGGGGGTGCAAGTTTACAGGTCCCATGTAGTTTCCAACTCAGATTCCTGTAACCATTTCTGTCTATGTTCATAATAAATTTGCAACAGATCCTGCATCCTGTTAAATTGAAAATTATTTTATTTACTGTTCATAAAAGACAGGGGAAAATAACAAGCATTTCTTATAAAAATTAAAATGTGAAGCTTAGTAGGGCAACATATCTTCAAAGATTACCTGGTATATTTTGTTATGATGATGGCAGGAAAAGCAGACTGCTGAGTGTAACACTTGGCAGTCCACCACACTTATTTCTGTGCCAGAGCAGCTGGCAAAGGAGTAAGAGAAAGAGTGTTCTATTGTCTGTAATCCATATCAATAACCTCTGCCAGCCCTTGTGGGGCATCAAATAATATTTTTTTCTTAATATCCAAAGTTAACTTGGAGGAGAGTGTTTGCATCCAGGTCTTGAATGAGAATTTTTTTTCAAGTTCCAGGAAGCTTCATTGTAAACCTCTGCATTTGTTCCACAGAGAAACCATCTTCCCTTTGCCACACTTGAACTTTACTGGCTTTAAATGCCACCTTAGAGTTACGTAACCTTCTGCATTGTTGCAGTGTAATAATATATCTCTTTTAAAGTCTTAACTTCCTGTAAGCCTTTGCTGCTAAGGAAATAAACAATGAACTGTTAGTGAACTTCTTTGAGCCCTCCCATGAGTTGGAAGGCCAGTTCATTCTGTTTATAGTGTATGGCATGCCACGGTGTGTTATGTTCCAGAGTGGTTGAGCAGTGCAGAAAAAAGCAATTCTTCATGCTTCAGCCGTGTTGTATTTGTGCAGCCTATCTCTCTGCTGGGAGGGAGACAGCTCTTCTTTCCCTTTAATATGATTGATTTTTGACTTGACCCCATTTAGACTTGTACTGTCCACAACATCCTATGGCAGAGTTCCACAACTTAATTTTGAGTTGTATGAAAAGCAAACCCTTTACCTTGCTTTCATCTTCGCACTGATTAATGTCATTTCGTGTCTTTTTGATCCTGTATTTTGAGAAACTGTGAAAACTCTTTGTTCCTCTGTTCTAGCTCTCATCGACAGTGAGCTTTCCTAAGTGAAGATTCCTGGTCTATTCCTGAAGAGCCCTGGTTTAGAAATTCTCATATGTATCATCATCCTTACATACCTTATAATTTTGCATATTGTGTCATTTTGCATATTGTGAAATCCTATTATCAGGATTTTGGTTTTGCTATCCTGAGTAATTCAGGAAACATTTAGTCACTTAAATACATTGAAGACCACAGACCCTATTGTAGCAATGTGGGTTTTTAGGATTCCATGTGCTCCCTTTGTTTCCCTGCTCTGTATGCCATTGGTTAATTTTGAAATAAGCATTCTGCTGTACCTGAAAACCTATTGATGTGTTCCCCCTGTCAATACTCTCTATCCATCTCCCGGGACTGGCTCCAGGGGAGAAAAATCCCGCCCATTCTCTTCCCCTTATAAGCCCGTGCCTGCGTCAGAGAGAGGTCTCTATTCCATCTCTGCGCTGCTAGCCCTACCCCGTCCCTGCTACCTTCCTCCCCTTCTCCTTTCCTGCAACCCCTCTCCCCCATTACCCCAAATAAACCTCCCTAGCAGAACAGAGATGGAGTCCAGTTCGTTCTTTTGCCTCACTACATTTCCTGTTAGAATTTCTGTGGTCGGAGTCCCATGCCATGCAGAACGCACCCCGGGGGCCGCCCGACCTGGACTTGGTGGAGATACACGCCAGGGGGACCTCGTTTTGTGAGGCCGCCGCTTCCTGCAGTCCTGCCGCAGAGAGAAACATCACCCTATTGCAGATTTGCAGAGGAAATTTCTAGAGGCTCTCCATATTGAGAACCCTCTCAATTCATTCACAATTTTTCTGCTCCTATTTTAACCATTCTCTTAATTTATTGAAGGCCTTTCTTGTTATCCCAGGGTGACTGAGTTACTTTAGAATCTTTTAGTACAGAAATGTGTTAAAACCCTTTGAAAATCCAAGGCTATGTGCCAAGACATGCTTTTTCATAGAGTCACTGTTCCTCCTGTGAGTTACAATTTCCCTTTTCAGAAATCATCTCACCTATTCCCCTGTATATTGCGTTCATTTACATATCTGTCAATTCTGTTCTTCAGTGTAATTCCTAATCGTTTGTCTTGAATGGAATTGGGACTTACTGATCTGTAGTTTGAGGTGTGTCCTTGCATGCCCTAATCTTTTCTTGGTTTTCAAAATCATAAAAAGCAAAAAACTCAAACACTCCTCCCCTCCTCCCAGAAATCCATATCTACATTCCCATAGTTTGTATGCCATTTTAAGTGATGACCACAGTAATTTCCCATAGGAATCCCAGGCAAACACTATTTGATCTTTCTCCTTTTTTCCCACTGTTAACTTTTTCGGTTTTTTAGAAAACATCTTCCAGTAGTAATTCAATTTGAGACAGATCTCTGATGTACCCCAACTAAAAAGGTGTTCTGCCATGGGAACCTCCCAGTACTACCCTTCATTAAATTTTGATTTGATGAGTCATTTACATTCCATGCTAGAGTGTCTTTGAACATTCCCTTTATATTTAGATGGTCTATTAGCCCTGAGGCCTTTCTGGTAGGCTTAATTCTCCTGTTGGGTTTTAAAAAGCATTTAATACTTGCCATTATGCTTTCAGCAAACAGTTCCTCAAGATATTTTTATTTTTCTTTCTACAAGTATATAAACCTGACTTCATGTTCAGTGTTAGAAATGTGTCCTTGGCAGTGCATAACAATTTACTGTTCTCTATGGTTTCAGTGCCCCTGCAGTGATTTCCCATTTTTAGCAGGTCCTTAGGCATCTTTGAAACATGATTAATGGTACTAGAATTCTTTTGAGCAAGGAAGTAGTAAACTTACAAATTTCAAAGATTCCCTGTTTACCATTCCCCATGACCTGTATTTCTCTATTAAAAAAAAAAACAACCCATACCTAATTAAAGTTAGAGCAACAGACTTTTTACTGCTGTTTAACCATACCTGTTTTGCTGTCTGCATGTCCCAAATGGTTTTAAAGTGCATTTGTTAAGTTTATTTTTAAGTCAGTACTGCCAGTCTTGCAGTGATTTTTTTCATATTCATTTTTTTCAGTGAAGCTTCATTAGAGAAAAATGGAGACCAGGAGGGTTTTTCAGGAGTAGATATAATTATGCTAGAAATATTTTCATGAAAACTTCATTACTTTTAAAATTGATCACAATGACAACAGCCAAAAGAACTGTGTGCTGTTTTTCTTTGTAGATTTCCAGACCTGTCTACAATTTC
Source organism: Grantiella picta (assembly GCA_013397955.1). Lineage (NCBI taxonomy): Eukaryota > Metazoa > Chordata > Aves > Passeriformes > Meliphagidae > Grantiella > Grantiella picta. Next base: position 523,502 of record VZRM01008837.1, on the reverse strand, counting down.
ACTGGCTGTATAAAAGTTGTAGAAATCAACGATGTGGGACCTTTCAGCTTCTCTAACGCTGTGGGAAGAAGTAATGTTGACAACTGCAGGTAAACTGCTCTCTATGCCTTTACAAATCAGAATAAATTGTTTATGCTGATTTTGCTTTCTTCCTTACATAGGGTGACCATTTTAAATCATTTCAACAATGGTTCAAAAAAAATACAAAACCCTAGAAAGACAGATATCTTTCTTTCTTTCATGCTTTTGAAACATTTTCTCTGTGGAAGATTCGTTTTTTCTGCCAAGTAGTTCAATTAAGCTTGACAGCTTATTTAGAGTGAGTTGTCACCCCCTGAATGCTGAAACAGTGTACTAAGAAAGATGATCTGCTAAAAAATATAGGAATGAGAAGTGGGGAGATGTGCTGGTTGTGTTTTACTCATGATTTTGGGACTCCCATTAATCTTGTTACAAATATGCATGACTTGGTGCAGCATTTACTATACAAGAGATTGTGAAAAATGCTAGAAAGCATTGTTTCTGAATACTTTAAAAATACCAGTTAATTTCAGTTTTGTATATTCACATTGCTGTTGGTCATGCATTGATTGAAATAAAAGGCTGTACAGGGGCAGTGATGTATGTTAGGATTCTACTCTGGAGTATAATAAGTTTGAACATGGAAAAGTGGAAAGCAGAAGAAAACAGAGGTGAAGTGCATTTGTAGATAATGAAGCCTTCCAGAGCAGAGTGTCATTTCAGTCATAGGATGTACATGTCCTAGATTCCTGGAGAACATTATATATGGCTTTTTTTCCCCTAAAATTTACAGAATAGGTAAAGTAATGCTCATGCACCTGCTTAAACAGTGTCTTAGAAAGCTAGTGGTAACCTGCTGGATCATAAATTAAAGATCCATGAGATCTCAACTCTGCACTCAGCTCCACCACTAAGCTCTTAATGAACCTCTACACATCCCACTCAAAATTATGAGAGGAGTGTAACCCATTATCTAAGGAACTATCTGCCCCAAGTCCTAGGCATCTAAGGTTTTGCCAGTAAAACTTATCTGAACACAACGTTCAGTTTGTTACTCCTGCACAGACCTGCCACCATTTTTATTTAGAACAGCAGCTCTTTGACATCTGCTTATCCAAACTAGATGAAGAAATTAATCTTTGCACCCTTTAAATTCCCCCAAACATGTTTTTTGTAGCATGTTCTTTAAGTGCACTTAAAAAATGGTTGTGGATCTAAGCCTTTCACAAAATAGAAAGCCCTGGCCTCTGTTGGGAGAAACCCCAGATAAGAAAGAAGCAATGTCTCCTCGCTTGTCTTTCTGCACAGTTTCAGTTTTTCCTAGTCAGAACTGTGGTGTCCTTCCAAGTGAGTTCCACATACTCCTGTCTGTGAAACTACACCTCTGTGCAAAAATAGAATTTCGTAAGGTTGAAAGCAAGTGAGGAAGTTACTTCATGTCTTTCATTCAGGTATTAACTTAGGTGGCTTCAAGGGGTATTTATATATTAGAAATTAAGTAATCATGGTGAAAAAAAGTCATAAACCATCTCTGGTGTCTCCCCTGGTTACTAGATTAGGAAATTGTTCTCCATTTTGAATATGCATTAGAGCTTTGATGTCCCACATCCTAGGCAAGAGGTAGTTCTGGTTTTTAAACTACTAGATAAAAGTGGGATAACTTAAAAATCAAGCCTGTTACCATCTTTTCTACAGTCTTTCACCCTCCTTAATAATACTTTCACTGCTACAAGTGCTTACATCCTTGAGCTTTTAGAAACCAGTCTTTTGTACAGTTTTTCCTATTGAACAGTTTATATAACCATTCCATTAAGTATCAATAGCGTTCATGTAACAAAAATACCAGTGAGAATAGATTTGTCCAGTCTGCATATTTAACACAGAGAGGGATATAGACAGGAAAGAGGTGGCTTGTTAAAAATTATCTTTGTTTCTTTTAAATTTTTATTAGTATAGAATGCTATGTTATCTAATATATGATAATCTACAGAATTATATACCAAAATTTATTGCATTTTGTACTGATTCTGATACTTCCCTTCATAGTTAATGAGCATAAAAGTATGGCTTATATTGTATAATATAGACATTAAAGATTGCTTTATTTGAATCAGAACTCAGTGATTACAGTCTAGGACTGTTTCTTGCAAGTACTTCTGTGCATATGTTGCTGATTAGGTGAGTAAAATGGCATGATTGTATAGATGAACTATGGATATAGTCTTGAACATAAAAGGATGTTAGAAGAATGTTTGGCCTTCTCAATCCTCTATGTTTGTTGTTGCAAGATGTTCCTTTTACCTCCCTGCTTCTTCAGAAAGCTGTGGATGAGCCTAACAGTATCCAGCACCATGCAGTCTACACAGACCCGGCACCATCCTGGTCCAAATCACAGTTATTCCTGTCTGTGAAAAGCTGAATTTCAACAATGGAAATTGTTGTAATTAGTCTGTTGGAATTCAGAGTAATATCAACAGATAATTTAAATTATTCTGAATTTCCCTTGGTGGGGAGGGAAATATGTAGGAATGGACTGCATGGAAGCCTGGCAAACATTCTCCTTACTCATTCCTGCCCTGTGACACATGAATTTCACAGCTGCTCACACCTGGCAGCTAACATCACTGTTTGCTTTTCGCTTTAGGTATAACCCATATTTATCTTGACATCATCAGTCTTTACATATAGACTGCTTCCCTGAAAGCACCTAGGAAGCTCAGATGTCTTTCCCCTTCTGCAAGACAGGCTTCTGGGGAAAATGGATTTGTTTTGAGAGGGAAGGAGAAAGTGGTCGAAGAAAGTAGTTTGAATAGAGCAATAATGGATTATATATTACAAATATGAGTAGCTAGTGAATACTAGAAAGCCTGGTGTACTTTATATTATATTTTTAGAATTCATATGGTTCTGTAGATGCATTATTGCTACAGTTGGAGCTGCCTAATAGTAGCAGGGAACTCTACAGTGTGGCAGACAAAGCAATCCAGTTTCTTCCTGCAGGAGCATCCCTGTATTTGTCACTCAGTGGCATTAATCGTTTCTTTTCTTACTGTGGTAGTTTTTCTTTAATTGACCTTCTACTTATCATCACTTATTTGTCGACTTCCAATCCTTTTGAATGCCCTGCTTTTGCATATTTAGCATACTGTAGTAGCATTCATTTACTCTGCTAGGTTTTGTCCTCCTTGGTGCCCCAGATGCATGGATTACCTCATTATTGTTGACATGGTGACACTTCTTGAAATGCATGGGTTTGTGAGTAAATTTTAAGCTTATGATTTTTTAATAGGTTTGATATTTACTCAAATGTGTTCCACCATCTTTTTAACTGGATCTATTTGAATTTTCAAATATCAAAAGGATGATCTAATATGTGCAAGGAATATAGAAATCTTTCAAAAATGTATTTTAGAGATAGTTCATTAACCTTTTCAAAAGTATTGACATCGCTACTTCGGGACAAGACAGTACCTTTCATAGGATATTATATACTGCCTGTTCCTTATTTCAGAGATTTACATTACTGTTTAAAAAATGTTCAGAATTAAAAAATGTAAGAAATTGCACAATAACATTAGTTTCACTGATATGCATATCTGACTATCTACTGTCTAAAATGCCCTAAATATATTAGGACAAGAATGCTTTATGTTCCTTTAAAATTCATATTTTTCAATGCAAATATTGTACACTACAAGGGAGAGTGAACTATTTTAAGTGGGCAGAATTAAATTGGACATGGGGGCTACATGGAAATTACCTCGCATGTCATTTTGGAAGCAGATATTAAATTTTGCTTAAATTCGAGAAGATAATAGATACAGGCAGCACCAGGCAATTGGATAAGATTGGAGAGCAAAAAATTGCAACAATTCTTACCATTTTGAAAAATGCAAGATTTCTGTGCATGCTCAGAAGCACTGAGATTTCAGGCTTGAGGCTTTTACTCAGTTAATCTGTCCCAGATCCTGCTGCTAGGCACGTGCACCATTGTTTAAGCATGCAGCTCATAAGTACACTATTACATGATTATTACAAAGACAGAGAACAGGTAGGAGGAATGCACTGCACTGAGGGCTCATCAGAACTTCCTGCCGTTAAATGTAACCAAGGTTAGGAAACAGGAAATGGCAGAATAATGGTATGGGCAGAGGAATGAGTTTGGCTCTCTGAGAAGAGACTGGCAGCCATAAAGTACTCTGGGCTATGCAGCTTTGGCTTTCAGGAAAGGCTATAATGGAACTGTATCAATTAGTAAAGGTAAGCCTCCAACAGGTAGTTTTCTAGAATTATGCTAGACTACAGTTATGTAAATCTTGTCAAAGTTTATTTTGAGATTCTCTTTAAACTATACCTGTCTCAGAATTATGACTATACAGGCAATTTTGAAAGAGATTATATAATGACAAATAGTAGTAGTAGTAGAATGGCAATTGAAAATAATGGATCTCTGATAACATTTCTTGAGAAATTAAATATCTCTTTTTTTTTCCTTCTTCTGAAGCAAGTAAGATTCTTGTGTTGTGTTAATGCAATATAAAGCTTCCCTAAGTGTTTCAGAAAATTTTACTGGAATAGATTTGCAGGATAAATGGCTATCACTTCCAGATAGAGTTCAGATGACAGATATAAATGAAGCTTTGAGTCTCAGTATTAAAAGCTGGTGTTTACTGCAGTTCATTTCTGTTTTAGTGTCTGGAAGCCATGACTGCTATATATTGCTTTAAGAGTTTACTGTAACAGTTTACTGCCCTTACTAAATTCAAAGGTTCTAAATACACACACACACACACACACACACATAAAATATATACATATATACCTGTACCTGTTTTTTTCATTTACAAAAAAAAAAAGAATCCTAGCTAGGAAACAGAAAGATACTTTTACTATTTTCCTAAGACAAGTCTTATTGATGGATGCAAATGTACAAAAGTGAATTAGGCTCTCAGAGAGTAGCTAATAAGTTCTCCATTACTGCCCATTGGACAGATTTTCAGTAGATTATTTGGAAGGTTTTACTTGCCTATTAATTTATCTTAAAATATGTTTTCGAGGCTGAGACTGAGCTTTATTTTAGCAAAAACTCTGCTATTTGCATTTTGGAAAGAGGCTCTTGAAAGTGCATTACCCAAGTTCGATTCCATCAAGAGGACTGATGGGTTTCCTAATATATGGCAATTTTCTCAGGAGCTATGCAATACATTTTGGAGAGCTCTACATGTTTTCAGCAAGTCCTCAGTTCCACTTTCCCCTCACTCGTGCACTTTCCAACAAGCTCCAAATCTCCTTCCTCATGTGTGAATACTCCCTTTTCCATTCTGCAGTTTTCTGTGATATTTTTACAAACATCCCCACAGAACCCAAGACCTTTGTCAAGTCAGTCTCATGCGCAATTTCTCAGCATTTTTTCCATTGTGGAACTTTCTGTTTTTCAGTATTTTATAAAACATCACAACTCAGAGCATCTGACACCAGGCATCTGAAGGTGTTTGACTTCTGTCTTTGGAATGAACTTCATACTTTAAAAAGGGGAAAGTTTATCTTCTAAAAGTTGTTTTTCAGCCAGTTGTGAAAGTCCTCCTGTTACCATTCCACTTTCCAAGGAAAGTGTTTATGCATACTGTATGTTAGAGTTCATCCTAAGATCCATACAGTACTCAGGTAGGCGTAAAGAGTTTCTTCATTTTAATTCACCTGAACTGAAAAATTTAAAGTCATTTAAACATACAAGCTGGCTCAAAACCAAAAGAGCAATCACAGAGTTCCAAGCTTAAGCTCTTCTGTCCACGTACATCTTAGTTTATGAATAAATGCAAGATCCTATTAAAATCATTCGGCATCTGTTATATGTGAGAGACTACCAGTTATATTCTTATATCCCAACATCAATTCTTACATTAGCTCTGTCGTATTTTCTCCTTAGCAGTTTAAAGTTATGTGCTTAATTCTGAAACATGAAAAAAACTGCAATAAAGAATATACAGTGCCCACCAACACTGTAGAAGAAAATGATTGAATGAAGAATACCAACACTACTTAGTTTTATTTATTCAACAGGTTTTATGAGTTTTCTCTGGTTAACATGGAGATTGGACTAAATGTTCCTGAAATACAGAACTCAAAATAAATCTTCAGGAATATAATTCATTTGTATTCACCACATACATGATGCTTGATGTTATGTTAATAACATTTCTGTACAATTCTAACATAGTGATAACAAGAATTTGGTCTTCTTTATGCATTTATGGTTTTCTTCTTTTCTCTCTCATCTATTGCTTTTGCTGGCTGATAACCTTTTCTGTGTGTTTGTAAGTATCCCTTACTCCTTTTCCAGGCCCTAGGTTGCTTTCATATGCCTTTATCCTCTTTACTTGATTTGCCCTTCTTGATTTCTCTCATCTTTTAAATTTGTTTGCAATATTTTTTTTTCCTTTGTGAGTTTTGCTGTCCTGTGCAATTTTCTTTCTGCTCTCTGTGTGTACAAGAATTCTATTTTTCTGTTACCTTTTCTTCCTCTTCTGGCATTCCTGTTCATATAATGACTTTTCAGTGATAGACTTCAGTGTTTAAAAAAAAAAGAAAGAAAGAAGTGACAGATGTAATCTTTCCTACTGTTATAAATCCTAAAAATCACTGTAAAATGTTATACAAGCCCTTTATCTCAATCTTTTGAAGTATTCTGTGAAAATTGTTTCTGATGGATATTAGATAAATCCGTGTGTCAAATAGGTGCAGGTGAGATAATCTGTGTTTCTAAACATTACATTTCTCTGCTTGTTTCTGGAAAAGATTGTCTCTCATCAGCATACCACAAAACTATTATTAATCTTCTTTGGGAAAACCCTCTCTTTCTAGATTAATAACAGTATTTGGTGATGTTTATTTTGACCTTGTTTATCCCTGTGTAATTTTAGGCATATGCATTCATATGCATTATATCAAGAGAAGATTGTTTCTTAATTCTGTCAGCAGAATTCAGTGGCAGTCACTGTCTATTAGTTTGTGTCTGTAATAATTGTGTAATGAATTATTGTAGAATAATTGTAATTAAACTGTGATTTCTGCTGGAATTGCCCGGTACTCACATGGAAACAAATAAGACAAGTCTTAAAGGATACCATGCATTTTTTCCTTTCATTTTTATTAAGGAGGCATTTGCAAGTATATATGCTGATGTATGCATACAATGCTTAAGTCTGAGACAGTGTATTACCAAAAATAAATAATATCTCAGTTAAATATTTTGGAAAACACTCTGACACAGTTATGCAAAAAGGAAATAATTTTATGAATAATACAAGTGTTTTTTAATGAAATTGTCTTTCTACTACTACTCATGTGTACTTCATTATTTTATAAGGTATTGATTTCATGTGCTAAAAAAAAAAAAGGCTCCACAGCTGGAGTGCTTTTGCACTCAAGTCACACCTTTGGATCTATTTTTGTTCATTTATATAATATTTAATGTCTCCAGTTACTCCAGTTACAGATTCTTACTCTAGACTACTAAATTTACTAATGGGATTTATAAAGCTTCTTCCACCTCAAATGCTTAACCTTTGCATATAAACTGATCCCTTCATGCATCACAGAATCACAGAGTCAGAGAAACACAGGATGGTGAGGCTGGGAGGGACCACAGTGGGTCACTTTCAGCAGAACACTCATTATAGAACCGAATTTGTTCACAGTAATGCATCCAGCTCTGGGGTCCCCAACACAAGAAAGACATGAACCTATTGGAACAAATCCACAGGAGGGCACTAAGTTGATCAGAGGGCTGGAGCACCTCTCCTATGAAGACAGGTTGGGAGAGTTGGGGCTGCTCAGCCTGGAGAAGGAAAGGCTCTGGGGAGACCTTATAGGACCTTCCAGTATCTGAAGGGCGCTTCCAAGAAGGCTGAAGAGGAACATTTTATGAGAGCATGTAGTGATAGGAAAAGAGGGAATGGCTTTAAATTGGAGGATACATTTAGATTATGTATTAGGAAAAAATTCTTTTCTGTGAGGGTGGTGAGACACTGGAACAGGTTTCCCAGTGAAACTGTGGATGCCCCATGTCTGAAATTTTTCGAGGCCAGGATGAATGGGGCCTTGTGCTATCTGGTCTAGTGGATGGTGGCCTGGCCAATGTCAGTGCAGGGTTGTTGAAACTTGTTGGTCTTTAAGATTCCTTCCAACCCAAATCCTTCTATGACTAACTACTTTAGAAAGGAGGAATAGGTGTTAAAGACTTCTGTTACAGCAAGAGTCTTTATCTGCTATGGCCTCTTTACATTGAGTGGTAGATTCAAAGCCCCACAAACTGACTGGTGTATGAAGTTGCTGCATCCATCTAAAGCACATTTGTAAAGCATGGAAATAAGAGAGATTGCCTGTCAGATGCCTATTTAGTAGGTCACCACGAATTATTACATAGGAGATAAGAGAGTTAAGGATGTGACAGAGCTCTGTGGACCAGCATGGGGAAATTCTGAGAGGCATTACAATCCAAAGGAACACAGCGAATTCTTCATACTTGCAGTTTCCTCAGTGTCAGGACTGATCACAATTAGAAGGCTGCTGAGATAGTTTAAAAGCCTTATTGTACCCTTTCAGCCTTTCTTACCTGTAGATTATATGGGTATTTAATGGTTGGAAAGGTATAGGATTTCAGCTGTATATTTTTAGCTCCAGCCAATGAGAAGTTTTACATCAAAGATCGTAGTTCCAGGAACACTACAAGTTGGGTTGTTCTAACTTACCAATAGTGTTCATTTTCTTTTGCCAAATTGCTCTGAACATTTATAGTTCCCTGGAAATTCTGTCATCCAAACAAGCACTGTTTGTGCTTGAACATTATTAGCTTTTGAAATTTAAAAGCATAAAAAAACACTGGAAAATATATTTTAAAGATTTATGATACTCTTTTTTTCATTAATTAATGTAACTTTTTCATTTTACATTCAGCACAGCTTTGCCCAAAAACAAGATAATATTATTACAATGAAAATAAAAGGTGTTTCATATAAATAAAAAGAAAAAGAAGTTGAGAACATACCAACTTTCCTGTAAAACTTAAGCAGATTCACAGAATAGAAACTAAATTTAAAGGCATTTTTCAAAGTGCTTAAAATTTTACTACATATGTTTTTCACAGCATTAATAATATCATGTGTCATAGCCATTGAAATACTCTGTGGAACCTTTACCTTAATTCTTAATAAAAATTGACTTAGTGACACAATACATCAAATAGTATGGTTCAGTAGCTTCCTGAAATAATCATTTTGGCTTCTAGCCAGATGGGTATGTGGATAATAAAATCATTTCCTTCTACTCTCTTAGAATAGAAAAAATAATCTCAATTTTTTCTGTCTATGTAAAACTTGCTTTTAAAGATGGGTGCATGAATAGTTTGACAAAATTTTGCTGTAAGAATATTTCCATATATATTTACTCTTACATCTGTTATGAGCAGTGGTTAAAAAAAAGCTAAGTATATAAGATGAGAAGTTGTCTAAAAACAATCAGATGTTAAAAGAAATTATCTTGCATGCTTTCTCTATTGAACTACAGTCACACTTAACTTTAGTGCTAGCATTTGCTGTCATTCCAATTACAGAAACCTGGAAATAGAGAAGAAATGTTTTGTTACATACTCAGAAATAATTAAACTTTGGAGCAGGTTTCCATGACTTCAGAGTTATGTGCAGAAAGTGCCTTGTAATGGAGCTGTAGTTGCTCCTGCTATTATACCAGACTGCATTGTGAAGAGAGGCATATTAGAGAGAAAAAGCGAGAATGAAAGTCACACTGAAAGAAATAATTTGCCTACTGGAAACTTGAATTGGTAAAATACTTTTTCCTTGACTTTTGAATTTTATAGAGAAGTAATAAGAAATCTTCAGAGTTGCCTTCAACTGCTAACAGCCAGAATGTGAAAAGTTTGGAAGTTCAGTTTTATTCTATCTGACAGCTTTCTGCTGGTATCCGTTCTATGTCCTTCACTGTCTCAGTGAATTGACTGCAGAAGTCATGACTTATAAGGTATTTGTGGGTTTGTAAAAATCTCATTTAACAAAAGTAAAAGTGAAACAACCAACATCATAAAACCGTGTGTCATTTTATAGAAAATAAAATCCATTACAAATAATATTCCACTTTTTGAAAAATATTTTGCATATTTTCTACAATTAAAATGACTGTTTGAGCTTCTCTTTGGCAGAGGGCTTTTTATAACACTTTGTTTCAAATCTAAACATCACCAGGAACCAAAATTTTAAAAGCAGGGGTTTTTCTAAAGATGTTCCTTATATTCTTGAGATCAAAAGTATGTTCTTTACAAAGTTATGTATTGCGAACCTATAAATCAAATTTTGATACATTAATATGCAATTAATTTTTAAAAGATATTTAAATAAAATAAAGCTCAAACATTGCAGCTTTAAACGTTGCATTGAAAAGCCTTTAATTGAAAAGCCTGAAAAAAGGCAATAGTAGTAACTTTTTTGAAACTAACTTTGTACAAATCTTCATATTTGAGTTACTTTAAACAGGCCAAACCACACAGGGAGAACAATATCCTGAAGAGTTACTTTTATTTAATTAGACAAGCATCTCAATGTAAGCTTCTGGAGCAAAAATTATAAATGTGATTTCTGTGTGTCTGAACAAGAAAGGAGGAAGACAATTTCATTTCTGTGTACACTATTGATTGTGATATTGGTTGTACTGTATTTCATTTTGTCCTGGTGTGCAATGCAGCAGAACCTAAAATCATAAAAGATATAAAACCATAAAGATATGATTCAAAAACCCTCGAAGAAATTGCTGATGGTTTTTATAAAAAGGTAAGCATAAAGATGCTTTAGTAATTCAGTGTATCAGTTTTTTTGCTGCAGTGCAACTGTGGAGATTATTGTGTATACAAAGGCGGCACATATGTTTAATTAGGAGAAGCACAGGATGCAGAATAGGTTTCTTTAGCTCAGCAGAGAACAATGTGTTAGAACCAACGGCTGAAAGATATAACCAGAAGGTCTACAATGGTAATAACCCCCCAAAATAGTTGTGGTGTAAATTAATTGCAATTGGAACAAACTATCAATTGAAGTGGTGGCTTCTTCATGTGATGCTGTGTTAAAATTATACTTCATGTCTTTCTAGAAATGGTTCTCCAGGCAGCCATAACTTAGCACAGTTGTAAATACAGGAAATACTAAGACCTGAGATGAACAGAAGAGATGGAATTCTGATGTAACCTGCATTAAAAAAAAGGGAAGTGATTATGTGCAGAAAGGAATTAAAGAATAAATAAGCAGTAAAGAATAAATGCAAAACACAAGATGCAGACATGGTTTCATATCTGCTGTCTGTTGCTGAGTCATAAATTGTCTTACATTCTTATTATCAGGAAATCTCTGCATCTTAGATGCCATCACCTGGCTCCTATAATACAAAATATTAAATAAATGGAAATAATAGGTAATTATTTCTTTAAAAATACTATTATTTCTTACTTTAATACATTCTTACTTAAATCACTTGGTGAATTAGGTAACATATGTATAGGCTGATTAATATATGAGGAAGTTATTATCTACAGTGAATAAATGGGCTTCTCTGGAGAGCTGCTAAGCCGAACTTTATTTTCTGCAGAGGATAGGGATTGTTTGTTTAAGGTTGTAATATTAAGTAATCCAAGACTAGAAAGATATATCATCCTTCAAAGGACCTTGCTTGTAAAGTTAAGGAAATAGTCTTATCCCTACAACCACTTGATTGCAGCAGAAAAACAAATATATTAACCATTAAAAGAAACATGAATTTCCCTCCAAAATTCATAGAAATATTTTACAATTACCTAATTTCTCAATACCTAAATCGATTATAAATAGTTTATATGTTTTTTTCTGAATCTGGAACCTGCAAGACTGTTAAATCATATCCTGTCTGACTCTTCTCTGCAGTTCTCTAGATAAACAGTGCATCAGTGCCCCCTGCAGCCTTGAAACACTAGTATAACAGTCAAAAAAACCCCAACGCTATTGATGTTTGTTGAAATAACTATTGAGAAAAATAACAGCTTTAAATCCTGTTGTATCCTTTCCTTTTTTTCTCCTTCCTTCTTTAAAAGTGAAATTTCAGCTCTTGGGTAAAGAAAAAATTCTTCAGAAACATAACCTAAATTTCAAGACAGACGTTAATATATTTATGAGACTAAAAAGTCCTTTTTTTTACCTTCAAATGCACTGGCATATGAAAAGCAGAAACAGATGCATAAGCAATTCAGAATATATGTGTAAACTTTAAAATGAATAATTATAAAAAAGAAATTCTGACTCTCAGAAGACTAATTTTGTAATGTGTAGAATGTTCAGAGTATAGAGAAATAATGCTTTATATGTGCTAAACTGTAGGTGTTCATGCATTTTCACTTATATTTTTGAAAATTTGCTCCAAATTACACATATAATACGAAGATAAGTCTGTGGGCTCTTTCCTCTCATTCAGCTCCTACTCACATATTTCCAAAAATCATTGCCAAATTTCTAGACTCAGTATTATTTATGGGTATACAGATTTCTTTCGAAACTCTGAAGTTTCAATGAAGAAATGGTTGGCAATAGTAGAACTCTAAAGTAATATATCTATGTGTGAGGAGAAGGAAGGTTTTCAGTTCATAAAACCATGACCTGTTAAAATTGCCAACAGTACCAAAAAGAGGACATGAACATAAATAATAAGAATTCTAAAAAAACACCTGTCTCTATGCTGTGCATGAATTTGTTGAGATATATGTGCTTCAGACCATTTTTCTGAAGCCAGGTTTTCCCATTTCCCTCTCTAAATCCATGCTAAAATTAAGAGGTTCATGGGAGAAGGTGCTGCACTGCTAGAACCCATATAGGGTCCTACTCGACAAAAGTGTGACTTGGCGTTCCTTAACTGACAAAAAAAGTCCTTATTGAGATAGCAAGATATAATGTGAAATTTTTACATCTATGAGGGTGAAGACTGGAGTCTAAATGGCATTAGTCAATTGAAAATGCATTAATTTCTTAGAACTAACTGTCTAACATATTTCGCTGATGTTATAAAATTGAGTAAGTATTGTATGGAAATTATAGGAAATTATTAAACCTCTTCTGGGCACTATAGACACAAATGTGACATCAGTAACTGGCTTCCAGAATTCATCAATTATAAAATCCATTTCATAAACCAGAAGATATAAAGTATTCTTGACTGAATTAAAGTGTATGAAAGAAAGTCACCAGCATTCAGAACTCTTTAAGTGGTGAGATAGTTCTGGTTGCAAGTGAGATTAGTTCTATTTACAATAAATAATTTTTTCCCCTCAGAATAAATTTCTAATATAAACAGAGTAAGGTCTAATTTGGGAATATGACCATGCAACCTTTGACAGGTTTTCATCAAATTTGAGTAATTGAATAAGATTACTGGGTTTTTCTTAGAAAGATGTATTTGTTCCTCCTAAGCCCCAATAAGCCCTTTGCAAATGTCAATGCACAATCTACTTGCCATGGTGGGTTTTATGTTCATAATTTAAATCTATAGCTTAGGTATTGTAAGTCTTGATTACTAAATAAGTTGTCTAAATTTTTCACAAGGAAACAAAGTTTTTTTAAGAAGGTAAGCAAAACATATCTTACACATCCATCTTACAACTTTTTACCTCCTGACTGCATTCATAAAGTAGTTTTGTTGATATTATGATGAGCATTTGGCTGATATTTTTAAATCTGACCTGTTTTGATATACTGACCCTCTAAAATCACTGATATCAATGCTTTAAATATAGCTGCCTGTCATGATTTAAAGTTACTCAAGAAAGAATGGCTGACAAAATATGGTTCGGTTTGAAGGCAACAATGAGAATGCCATTTAGACACTCTTAGGTCTAGGGGCCAGATGGGATTCTCCCAAGGGCACTGAGAAAGCTGGCAGAAGAGCTCACCAAGCTGCTCTCCGTCATTTATCATTGGTTTTGTTTAAATGCGGAAGTCCTAGATGACTGAAGGCTGACCAATGTGATGCCCATTTACAAGAAGGGCTGGAAGGAGGATCTGGGGAGCTACAGCCCTGTCAGCCTGACCTTGGTGCCAGGGAAGGTTATGGAACACATTATCTTGAGTGCCACTGTGCAGCATGTACACGACAATGAGAGTATCAGGCCCAGCTATATGGGTTTGAGAAAAGCAGCTCCTTCTTGACCAACCTTTTACGGACCAGGGAGCCCACCCAGTGGATGGTGGAGGGGCTGTGGATGTTGCCTACCTGGACTTCATTAAAGCCTTTGGTACTGTCTCCCACAGCATTCTCCTGGAGAAGTTGGCAGCCCATCACTTGGACAGGTGCAATCTTCACTGGGTTAAGAACTGTTTGAATGGCTGCGTCCATAGAGTGGTGCTGAAAGGAGCCACATCCAGCTGGGGGCTGTTCACTGGTGGGGCTCCCCAGGGCTCAGTATCGGGACCAGTCCTGCTTAATATCTTTTTGATGAACTAGATGAGGAAATCGAGTGCACCCTCAGTCAGTTTGCAGAGAGTACCAAGCTGGGTGGGAGTGTTGATCTGCTGGAAAGTAGGAAGACTCTGCAGAGGGATGTGGACAGGGTGGATCCATGCACTGAGGCAAATTGTGAGGTTCAACAAGGCCAAGTGCCAGCTCCTGCACTTGGGTCACAACAACCCCATGCAGAGCTATGGACTGGGGGCAGAGTGGCTGGAAAGCTGCCCAGCAGAAAAGGACCGGGCAGTGCTGGTCAACAATAGGGTGAACATGAGCCAGCAACTGCCCAGGTGGCCAAGAAGGCCAATGGCATCCTGGCCTATATCAGCAATAGTGTGGCCAGCAGGACCAGGGCAGTGATTGTCCCTCTGTACTCGGCACTGGTGAGGTGACATCTTGAATTGTGGACTTCTCAATGCCAGAAAGACACTGAGGGGCTGGATTGTGCCCAGAGAAGGGCAATGAAGCTGGGGCAGAGTCTAGAGTGTAAATTATAGGAAGAGCAGCTGAGGGAGCTGGGGTTGTTTAGCTTGGAGAAAAGAAGGCTCAGGGTAGACCTTATCACTTTCTACACCTTGTTGGTAGAGAGGTGGGAATTGGCTTCTTCTCCCACGTAACCAGTGACAAAAACAGAAGAAATGGCCTCAAGCTGCACCAGGGGATGTTCAGGTTGGACATAAGGAAGAATTTTTTCACAGAGAGTTGTCAAGGATTGGAACAGGCTGCCGAGGGATGTGGTGGACTCCCCATCCCTGGAAGTGTTCAAGAAATGACTGGGCATGGCACTTTCTGCTATTGTTTAGTTGATGTGGTGGTATTTGGTCAAAAGTTGGAGTCAATGGTCTGGGGTTTTTTTTCCAACCATATAATTATTCTGTGATTCTATGATTCTATGATTCTATTTTTATTGGGGAATATGGGTGCTGGGTCTTCTGTAGAGAAAAGTGAGTGCTGAAAACTAGGACTTCCTGAAAAGAAAATGTAGTCTTGGACTAAAGAAGAGGGCCAGGAAAGAAGAAGGTAAACATCCTGTCTGGAAAAAAGGTCCTGGAAGTGGGGCAGGATACTGAATACAAGACCTGTGCATGGAGATGAATACCAGGGGATTCACAGGGACCGTGGCTGGTAACAATCAAGACCAATTACTACAAACAGCAGCTCAGTGTGAGTCAACACGACTTTCCACTAGAGCTTCCCAGACCTGCAACAACCTTCCTGCTGGAAAGTGGAAACCCAGTGAACATAACAGGGCATGGAGGGATTGAGGGCAAGTGTGAGTGTATGAGATATACAACCAGGGTAACAGCCCTAATCTCGTCAGTTCTTAAGTAAATCCCAATACGCAGTTCAACTATGGGCTGTTGTTTACTCTCTCATCTGTGTCATGCACTTTATTGATTATAAAAGCATTTTTTCCTCACAGATAAAAATTTCATAAGGCAAATTATTTTAGCTTCTTATCTCCTACCTTGTAAAATTCTATTTAGGATGTTTCCAGTACTGTATTTTTTCATTCTCTCAGTTAACATTATGGGGATTTTTTGACCTGTCATATTTACAATGCTCTTTCTTATGCACTCAATGAGAAAGCAGAAATATTTTAATTAAATATCAAATTACTGATGAATAAATGATGTTTGTGTTTATGCATGTCAGCCATTCTCCAGCATTAAGATATAATTAGAAATTAAGTCTGGAAGAAAGACTAGATGATATATAACAGTACTCTGTATTTTTAACTCTTTCTGTACTAATAATTTCAATATACCTGTCTCATCTTGCTTTCAGGACAGCTTTTATGGTAATTTCTGTAGTGTGTAATACAGAATGGCTTTTTTTATTCCTGTTTCTCTCCAGTAACACAGTCTTTGAATAGCAAAAAGCTTTCTATCCAGGAATCTTAATTAATATTTAGAAAATGTAATGGTTTACTCCCATCTGGGAACTAACCCCCATTCAGCCACTCCTCCCTGGTGGGATGGGGGAGAGAATCAGAAGGTATAAGTAAAAAAACATGTGGGCGGAGATAAAGATATTTTAATAGGTAAAGATAAAGCCATGGACAAGCAAAGCATAACAAGTAATTCATTCACCACCTCCCACAGGCAGGTGACTGCTCAGCCATCTCCAGGAAAACACTGCTCCATCCCTTCCAACATTTACTTGGGAAGACAAATGCCATCACTCCAAATGTCCCCCCTTCCTTCTTCTTCTCACAGCTTTATATGCTGATCATGACACAGTGGGGTGTCCCTTTGGTCAGCTGGGATCAGGCTGTGTGCCCTTCCAATTCCTTGTACACTCCCAGCCTGCTCACTGGTGGGGGTGGGGTGGGAAGCAGAAAAGGCCTGGACTGAGCAAACACTGCATGGCAGTAACTAAAAAATCTCTGTATTACCAACACTGTTCACAGTACAAATACAAATCATAGACCCACAGCTGCTACTGTAACTCCATCCCAATCAAAACCACCAATGTAGATCTCCCCTACTCTTATTAAGTAGGTAAGAACTATTTTCAGCATATGGGGAAACTAATCCTTAAATAAATAAGGCAATCTGTAAAAATTATATAAATGCCTAAACTATTCTTATGTGAGACATCTAAAAGCAAAGTATATACTCTCAAAATTGCACTTTGTCTGTAATGTAATCAGGGCACATTGAACTTCCAGCCTGCCATTCATTTCTGGAATCATCTTGATTCTCTTAAGAGTCCTCCTCACACTTCTTAGAATCTGAGACTGCCTCTATTTTATAAGTGTATCTCAGAGAGAACAACATCTCCTAAATATTCCCAGAAAAAAATGAGATGAGACTGTAAAAGACATGCCCAGTGTTGGTACATCCCTACTTTCTCTTTTTATTCTTCAGATCAATGGTAATGGCCCTCTTCTGGTTTATCAGATTCTTGACTTTAGATCTGTCCTTAGCTTGGAGGAGTTATAAAGTCTGCTTCCAGGAGTGCTGTAAGAACTCCCCAAGCCAGTCCCTTTGTTCTGTCCTGCATGGAATAAGCATTGACAGGGTTCAATGGAGAAAGGAAAAGTGTTCACATATGATTCCCCATCCCTTGGGCTAGAATATTTACCTGAGTAAAAATACGTATTTTTCCACTGTATCAATTATTTTTCAAATAGATCTCCTGAAGCATTTCAGGGTTTTTTTCCTTGTCCAAGAAGGGCACTACCCATCTGGAGAATATTCACTGTGGGCAAAGACTGAAGTTTGATTACTATAGCCCCGAAAATTACAATGCAGAACTCTTGCCTGACTGAATTATTGTTTAGAAAATCAATGGCATGTTCAGGATCCAGATGTGCTTCTTCTTTATCCCTCACAGATACATTGTGCAATAATATTGCACAGGTAGATCATGCATTTTGGAGTCTAAATTATAGATGCCATCCATGAGGTGGAAGAATATCTTTACCCCTTGAACTTAGATAGAATCTTTGGTAAACAGTAGTGATTCCACTCTGGAATTGTGATTTTTGAGATAGTTGTCATAGCATCTCTGTTATAGGAGCTCAGTTTATCTAGTACAATTTACTCAACCATTTCGGACTGGAACAGAATAGTTATATTCTAATTTTGCAGAACCTTTTCAGAAGGACAAGTACAGTGTCACGTTAAAAAAACAAAATGACATTTTTCTTCTGCTGAAAGAATCTTCAGGGAGAGAAGGAAAGAATTTATTCTCTTTCAAAACCACTAGTTTCAAGAAACAAAAGTAGTTTCAGAAATCAACAAAAAGATGCAGTATTCAGGCCTTTCAAGTGCTCTTTTTCTGAACAGCAGCTAAGATTAAACTAGTAAGGGGTTTTCCAACTGTGATTATTGACTAAATGCAAAAGAGAAAGCTGAAGTTTAGACAGATTTGAGATTTGTTAAAACTTCAGAAAGTATAAGATTTGCTCATTGTTCTACTCAGTGCTCAGTAGTTTGACTGCTTTTCCTTTTCTTTTTTTTTTCTCTTTTTTTTTTTTTTTTTTTGAGTTTAATGTTTGGATTATTGGTACATGTAATGTTTCACACCTAAGTAAAGATCAGTGAACAACTGAAAGATTTAATGCTCCCTTATTTCTTCAAGCAAGACAAGAAAAAGATGACTGGATTTGGTACAGGAATTCAGCTCTTTAATTTTAGCAAAATCATTGTTTTAACAATTGTCCTTAACTTAGGGACTGAGGATGTTTTTCAAGTACCATATGAGAAACACTTACTTTAATGTCTTTTTTAGAAAGATTTTTGCTATTAAACTTTCAACATAAAGTATTGTTACCACAGTAACTTATTTATCCATTGCAAAATTCATGGAATCTATGTACTTTAAAGGAAACAGGACAGGAATGTGTCTCTTACATATGTTTCTTTTTCCTCTTTCTGCTTTCATCTGTCCGTAACTGACATTTCTTCCCATATCTAGCACTGCTATGCATCCTGGAGTTTAAAATTTTTCTTTGTATTTGTAAACAGAGCTTTCATAAACTTCATTCTATCTGTTAATTTCATTCTCACATCCTTGGCTGCATTATTTATTGAATATGTTATTTTCATTGCTAAGAGTTTGCACCATTAAATGAGATTCTGTGTGTGCAAAAGCAGATGCAAATAATGATGTTATTCCTTCTGTGAATTTTTTAATGGAAAGCTGCAACTACAGTATCACTGAGTTCTGCTACCAAACGTTGTGGCTCGTAGGAGGGGGAAGCTGGGCTCACAGTCTGGAACATACGCTGAAATTTAATTTTTTAAGAGACATGCCTGAGCATATATCATCTCTATTCAGAAAACTGACCCCCAACTCTTCCAAATAAAATGATAATTGCGATGAGTGAGGAAATCATATTCACATATGAACTGCAGAATATAAATAATCCATATCTGATAAGCTCTTGAATTGTTTTCACAATTAATGTGTTGAGTGATGTAAATGGTGTCTTCAGGAGGGTAAGTGCAAAGATATACTGCTCTGTGGATTCATTGAAATCAGTGAGATGCCATTTGAAGTGCTCTGCTTGACATGGATGTGAACAGTGGAATAAACAGCCTGCAAAAGGCTTTATTAATTCTTGCCAAAATTCATGCAAGGTACTAGGTATTTATTCCTGTTTAAACCAACATTTCCATGAAGTGCAGTTGTTTTCAGTTTCATAAGCTTTGAAATTATATTATACCATGCGTGCTAATGCTCTTGAAAAATCTTTCTTTTGGCTCCAAATTCTAAAACATTCACTTAAAGTAATATTCTGTCACAACTCAAGAAAAATGGTAGGTGCACACTTTTCCACTGCAAAAACTACAAATAAATGCAGTTGCTTCCCAGCACAAACTACTTTATTGACAAGATAAAAATAAAAACTTCCTTATCACACTCATATCAGATAAGGCTAAATCCATTACTCCAGTTATAAAATGTTAAGTGCGTAAGTACCACAAGATATAGGCAGTGGAGATGTTATCATATCACTGGGACTCCTGTGCCATTGCCTGTCTCATCAACCTGCTTCATGGGAAATGTCAGAGTGCTTCTGTAGACACATCTGCCATCAGCCTGATAATGAATAACTTGGGGGACAAGTCTGCTCTCTGTGCAGGACTCAGTTTGAAGTCCATTATAGAGATAGATCACCCTGGGGGAAAAAAAAAAAAAAAACAAGGCTTTCTTATATTTAGGTGGAATTTCTTGCATTTCAGTTTTTGTCCATTGACGTATGTCCACCAGCAAGAAGCATCTGCCTCCGTCCTTTCCCCATCCCTCCCTCCTCAGGTATTTATACAATTTGACCAGATTCCCCAGAGGCTTCCTTTTATCAGGTTGAACAACTCCCATGGTCCTGGTCACTGCCCCAGTGCAGGGGCTAAACTGGCAGCACAGAGATTAGCTCCTGTGGAGGCTGAGCCCCTCACTGCCAGGCCAATGCACAGCTGGGCATCCCAGAGGTTTTGTTAAATTTTTAAGCTGCAGTGCCTCTAACTCCACACACTAATAGTTTCAGGCTCTTAATTGAGTAGAGGAGAGTGTATGGGAGAGGAAAGCAGAGTTGGTTTGGGTATGTGTGCTTTTGGCTTAACAACATAACATCAAACATGACCCCTAAGAACTATATTCCTGCCATTCAGTTCATCATACATCTCCTTGAGTGGCAAACAATGTAATATAAAATAAACAAGTCTTCAAATTGCGCTAATGTCTATGTTTAGACAAGCATTTCAAGCTTACATGCACTCAGCTATGAAACAGAAGCTTGCAGGCCTTTAAAACTCAGCTTTTTGAGCTCATTTTAAGATTACAAACAATGTGTTGATGCTTGCAGCAAGTTAGAAGATCTTTGTGTGCATTATTGACCTGAGAGGCAATGACAGGCTGGGAAATTGAAAAGAAAAAAAACCACAAATATAAAATTGTAGCCTTGTTGTGCGGTAACAGTGAATCAAGTTTTGCTTGATATGTTTTTGTTACACTTTGTCAAAACTTTTAACACCTCAATTACTATTTTACTTTAAATGCTTCCCAGCTCTTTATTCAAATGATGTTTTAGTTGGAATTCATTGAGCCGAGGCCATTGCTTATTCACAGCAGCAGCCTGAACTGCTTGCGAGCGCAGCTGCAGATGTTTGCCCCACTAACCAACCCAGCAAACTCTTCTCTGCTTTTGTGGCGAGGCAGGGAGCTGCGGGGTGCCTGGAAGCATTGCTGGCACGAACACAGTCAGGCACCATCTAGAAGCAAAACATCCAGAACAACACTGCAAAGGCTGACATCCTGTGAAAAATTAGCAAATGAACCGGGGAGAAATCAGCCTACCAAGGAGCTTTCTTTTCTTTCTTCTCTGCAGATTAGAATGTCAACCAAAAAATGAAGCAAGGCTGCATTACTTGCGCTCATAAAATTTCATTTAAAGCACACTGCTGTGATTCTATTTTACAGAAAAACAGTAGCTTCCCATCAGAAAGAGAATGTGAAACTTCCACAGCTGGAAATCGGTGCTTTCAGTGGAGACAAGAGTGCACCTGCCAGTCAGACAGCTCTCCCTCTTGTTCAGCATTTTACCCCTGACAGTAGCTGTGACCAGATTCAGAGGAATAAATTTTGCAGTGATCATGTACGGACTTATCTGTAATTAGAAAAATGGCCTCTTTAATAGCTAATAGTAAGAGCTTAGTTTATACCATGTTTATTCCCCAGGTTTTATGTCATTTTTGTTGACTCTTTTTTTCAGGAGTAACAGAAAAAACAAGAAGTACCAGTAATTGCTCCCAATAAATTTCTCCTGTAAATGTCTAAATCTTTATGTAAACCTACTGTTCGTTCAGAATTTCTACAACATTTATGTTGTGCTTGGGGACAAAATCAAGATTGTTGGTTTATTTATTTTTGATCAATGTTTATAGTGCCAGCAGGTGACTAAGCATTTTTAATTTGCTATAATAGCCTCGTAGAAGATAACACATGTTAATGCACTCTTAATGCTGCTCTGAATGGAATAGCCTACATGAAGTTCATGTCAGTTATTTCTCTTAGGAGAAAAGTATTGTCATAAATCCAGTAATTACTTTATTTTTATTGTATTTCTATAAACGGAAATGTTGTTATTCTATTCATCTAAATGGAAATAGAGAGGAAGTCACTTATTTTCTGAAATTTTCAAGCCTTTTATCAGCAAGTCCTCAGCCTCGAAAATATTTTAGGGATTTATGTTCAGCCACCTTGATGACTGCCATTTTTTAAGATGCTTTTCTCTCATGTATAGTAGATAGCTTTTAACTGCTTTGAAATCCTCATTGCTAAGCACCACAGCGTGTGTGTTTTGGCTATTTTGTGTTTTGGATGCAGTTTGCATCCCTCCTTCAGTATCCCATTCTAATGTTTTCCTTACTATTATGGCTCTGCACATTTCCTCTTTACTGTCACGTAAGCCCTGTGTTCCTTTTGTTCTTTCCCAGGCTCCACTCCTTTCTCAGTTACTCTGCCTTTCTTTGAGTCCCTTTAGATACTTACATTTCCATGAATTATTTGTCTCCTTCCCTGTCCACCTTCTTTTCCTTCCTAACTGCTTCAGGGCTTGTACCTTTTTTTTTCTGCATTGATAATTTGGAGAAGTGACTTTTTAGTAGTGACATTTACAGACAACCTACTTACCTGGGATGTTTTATGTTGGGTGGGTTTTTTTACAGAATATAATGAAGTTTGTTTATACTTTCTAAAATAAGAATTCCAAAGAAGTAAAATATTAAGATCAGTTTTCAGGTAAATGGGTTATGTAAAAAATTTGGAAGCTGGACTTAAGAAGACAGATGCATGGAGTGGTGAATGCCATGTCACACTGTCCCATCACACTCCTATGTCCCTGTGTCCCCATCTCTCTTGCTTCTGCAGCTTCACTCTACTGGTGCATCATCACTATCAAATGCTAATTTTTAATACATATTCCCAACACTAAAATATGGTGAAGCAAAAGTTTTATCTGATGAAGAGCAGGTGACAAAGAGAAAGAGAGGGGCACAGCAGGGGCCAATATATGGGGGTTTTTAATTTTTATTTTTGTAAAGCCTGTTTATGCCACCACTTTCACCAAAATAAGTTCAAATTTGACTGTTGATGTTTAACACATTGCCAAAAAATATTTTCTTCTGATGGTGATGCCTAGAAACCATTGTCTTAAGCCCTTAATTTCTGTACTCTGTTTTGCCCAAAATGTTAGTGACATTTCAGTTTAACCTCATCTCCCTTTTACAGAGTCAGAAATTTGGGTTGGAAGGGATCCTAAAGACTAATTCAACCCCCCCTGCCATGGCCTGGGACAGCTAGACCAAGTTACTCAGAGCCCCATCCAACCTGGCTTTGAACACTGCCAGGGATGAGGTATCCACAACTTCTCTGGGCAATCTGTTCCAGTGCCTCACCATCCTCACAGTAAAGAATTTTTTTCTAACATCTGATCTAAACCTACCCTCCTTCAGCTTAAAGCCATCCCTCCTTGTCCTGTCTCTATAAGCTGCCATGAAAAGTCCCTGTCCAACTTTCCTGCAGACCCCTTCAGTACTGGAAGGCTGTAGCTAGGTCTCCCCAAAGCCTTCTCTTCTCCAGGCCAAACAATCACAACTCTCTCAACCTGGGTTCATAGGAGAAGTGCCACAGGTCTCTGATGATTATTGTCTGGGGACAAGATTAAAAATAAGAGAAAAATTCACAAAGTTTTAAATTACAAAGGAGGTATAAATAGTAAGATATTTTATTAGATTATAGTTTCCAAGTTAGAATTCAGAATTAGAAATTATTTCCTGGGAAAAAAAATGAATCTCTTGAACTTCAGAAAATTAAAGAAGACGGTCTATCTCTTAATGTAAAACTCAGTGAGAACATTTTTTTTTAATTGAAAAGGCCTATTAAATAGTCATGAATCATCTTGGGACTTTTGATTCCCTTTGCTTTGCCCTCACCATAGTAACTTGTGTGATGCACATAAGTTTTCTGCTTGGTAAATTGGAAGCCTTACATTTGCACTTTGAGTCACAAGTTTGGATCTATAGTAGAAACAAAAAACCAGTAATAAACAGACTTGACAAATATGTGGTATTAAACAAAAAAGTCTCTCTTTTTCTTCACCTTTCCCTCTTCTCCCCAATATTTCTGTGAATTAAAAGATACTGTGTTTCTGTACTACAACTTTCTAAACCCTTCTGCTGTGCATGATTGATCTACATGTATGGAAGTCTTTTCTTCGAGAGCTGCCTTTTATATTTTGGTAAATTCAGGCAATATGATACTTAATAAGTGAAGCTTGTATTTATCAACCATTGTTGGCATCCACCAAAAATTAATTATGAGAGCACATACAAACTGTGCTAATTGCATGAAGGCTATTTCTTGCTCACTAACTGGAAAAATATACCTTCATTGTGATTTTGCTAGATTTCTGGATGAGGACTTGATTTGGGAATTCCTCATGCACTCACATTTTCTAAAATATAGACTGAATTTCTATAAAAATACCCCAAACTAATGTTATCAGTTGAAGCTTAAGTATAGTAGCAAAATTAGATATCCTTTTTTTTTGTTTGATATGTTGTCTCTCTCCTTTCAGAATTTCTGTACCCACACATCTGTCAACAGCATTCCCTGTGGTTTCTTCTGATGTGCCTCACTTGCCTGAAGCTGGTCTGCCCTCTCAGATTTCTCCTGAATTACCATCTGTGTGCCAGGAAGGATTGTGCCATAATGGAGGGACTTGTCATCCTCTCTCTCTGCCTACTGGGGCCACCTCATTCCAGTGTGACTGCCCACTACATTTTACTGGTCGATTCTGTGAAAAAGGTAGTTGTGATTAATTTTTTCTCTAGTAGTTGTGAAATGCAAGTCTTATTCTGCTTTGGAGGTGAAAAGGGGGAAGAGGTATTGGTCATCACATTTCTCTGCTTTTCATCCCAGTTACTGTTGGTAACTGAGGAGCAAATTCATAAAGATAATTTGAATAATATTTATTTGCAGTGTAAGTTAGGTGATATCAGTCAGGCACACTCCTAGGAGTTGCAGATTTGAGTTAATAAAAAACAATTGTATTATTTGTGCAAAATTTTGTGCACAATTTTAATGCATGCTTTTCAGTGTATTAATTCTTGGACAGAAGAAAATTAACTTACAAAAATAAGAAGATTTCCTCAAGAGATTATGTTTTCCATTTCTATAGGCTGGGTTTTTTTCATCACTCTGTCTGATCCTTCGTTGGAAAAGGCTTTTTTTACCCTATAACTCATTTATACTTCTAGTACTGTTGCTCATAAAGCACAGATCGATCAAATGAACATATTTTAATTAGAATTTGAATAAAAAAGATTTCTTTTAGTAATTTTGGTTTCTTTGTAAAACAAATCAGGGCTTTAAGAGAAACTGATCAATATTTCTGTTTTGTAATTGTAATTGCTTTTTATTATTGCTTTTCAGAAAGTTCTTTTTCAGAATAAATTTCATAGCTGGCTTCAAAAACAGTTTTAACTTTCAAGGTACCGTGGGTTAGAAATTGCGGTAGATAATTCTCTTAGCACTAAAGGGCATTACTGGTGTACAGGAAAAGAACAAAAAAATTTGCTAGATTGTGGTTATATAACTCTATCATCCTCCTAATGAACTTCCCATTGAATGAAGTAAAAGCAACTAGAGTTAAAAATGCCCTTGCCAGACTGTCAGTGTATCTGAGGTAGCATCACCTAGTATTACTATCTAAAAATAGGTCATTGCTCTCACTGTATGTGAAAGCAATCACCGCGTATCAGCTCAAAAAAAAAAGTAATTGTCATATGTTGCTTAGATATCAGAGAATGTTTTACCATGTAGGCTTTCTCAAGTTTAAAATAAATCATGTATTTGCAAATTTTCAGTGTTAAAATTGAATTCCATGACTATTTTCTGTTTGGTATCTGGGCATACTATTTGCACTTGCTTGCAATACACTGCAGCTGTGGAAATTTCAGCATTAAATAGCAAAACCAAAAAAGTGTGTTTCCATAAAACATAAGAGTTTTAGTTAGTGCTTCAATTAAGTATTTTCAACATTTCAATAAAGTGTTTTATTTTTATTTACATCTTATGTGCCAGAATTCCCTTCTGTGTTCCAAAGGATGCAGTTGGCATCCTTTTTATCAGCATCATCTGTGATACTTTGGATGAGAGCAGGTTTTGGCTCTTTCCAAGGGTTATGCCAGGAGTAAGCAACGTTCAGTTTAAGCAGGAGTTTGACAGACATCCTGTGGTAATAGGCCGTCTAAGTATGTCGAGTCTGTGGGACTCCACTGGTTCCTTCCACCAGTGTCTGCTGCTTTCCTCTGACCTTCCAGTTGAGCTGTCATTCTCCAGGATTCTTCTATGGTTTGGTGTTTTTAATAACTGACATACCCTGTGTTTGAATGGTAGTATCTGGGCTGAGTACTTACTTCCACATACCAGAGACTTCGGGGGAAGTACCTTTTGTTTCATTGACTGAAAAAGCAATTTTTATGTTGCGCATTCAAATACAGCATTCTAAGCCATTTTGTCCCTTGAAGCTTAACCAGTGCAGACCAGCAGAGCTCATACAGTGGAATGAGTTGACCTCCAGCTACACTTCCAAAGAAATTTGTCAAGTTTATCTTAGTTGCATAAATGAAGGGTTCCCATTCTCTCTCTGTCTCAGTGATTTTATTTCAGAAATCATTTGTGAAAATATGACTGAACGATGACTACCTGAAGAGCAAATTGAAAGCAGGGGACTCTTACACTAAGTTGCAGTTGTAGCCAAATCTCTGATGGTTACCACTGAAGCTCCCTACATTAGATGCACCAGTAACCATTCCATTCAATAAAACAGAATTCAAGCTTTAAAGAAGCCCTGAGACAAATAGCTCCTTTGGAGAATTTAACCTCAGCTTTATAATCATATCCAATTAAAATTTCCACATAGAATGTCTAATAGTTCTAGCACTGGACAAATAACATTTCTTTTCTTTTTATTTTTGTGTGGAGAAGATTACTTGAGTTCTCTTTTCACAGAGCTCTGCTTTTACCCTGTGAAAGCCCCTGTTCAATACAGGGAACAGCCTCCTCCTTTTTGCTAGTGCTCCTCTGTCAGCCAGGGCTGCAAAATGTGACATGCTCCTGGGCTGGGAGCTCACTGGGGCACTTACATCCAGAGCTCATGCTGTCATACTGCATCTTTATATAGATCAGAGTATGACTTGATGTATCCCGTATTGAGTAGTGGAAAAGCAACTGCAGCATAGAGTGATTTTATTTAATCCTAAATTTTCAATGAGATTGATAATTTAGTCTAAGGAAACCAGATATTGCCGAACTATATTATAAACCTTTAATATTCAGAGACCAGTTCTTCCAGAAATTTAGAGAGGGCTCATAATTACAGGATATAAGAACATCGGTAATAATTTTCTTATTATTTACCATAGACCTTCCAATGGAGAATGTAAATTATAATGTATGCAATACAGACGCTGTGTTTCAGTCAAGGAAATTTTCTTCAGGCTCCTTAAAGATAGCTGTGATCTGTTTTAAACATGCTATTATGTATACCTCTACATTCCAGCAATATATTTTCATTAATCATCTTTGTGACCTGCCTCGTACCTACCATTAACTAAATTTCAGCAAGAAACTCATCGTACACTTACCTGGCATATCAACAGTTGACATGGGGTACACAGGGTCTTAGAAACCCACTGTGGATATCTTGGCTTCACTAGAATGCGTGCCTGTGCAAATTTAATAGCTATAGTAAGATACACTCAGTTTATAAGAAGCAACTGTTTTGTTACAGTGTATAAGAACACCTTCTAGACTAAAAGCAAGTGACCATCATTTTCTCAGTCGTGTGTTTTAACTTGATGTGTACTATTAAATTCAATTTCATTTTTCTATTCAATTGTTCCTTGACTAGTAAACTCCAGCAGGTTTTTCTGCCCTTACAGGAAATACATTCAAGTCATAATTGTCCTTATGTATATATTAGACCAAGCCAGTTTATCTAAATACACTGTGTACTTACTCTAAACAGAAATATTTCTAAATGACAGTTTTGGAAAATGGAGGTCTATCTCCATTTTTCTAAGGAAATAGAAAAGTATGCATACAAATCAGTGTATTTGCCAAATTCAAACTGAAGTTGTCAACACTGTTTATATACCAAAGTGCCAAAGTGAGGATTTAGTTCAAAGTATGGAAGGGCAACCATTTGAGGCCTCAGTTCCCTTTAATAACTGCTTTCAGTATCTTCCTTTTTCTATTTTTTTAAACTACAAATTACCAAAGTTACTTGGAAATTAGAAGTTAGTACAAGATGTATTTTAAAAACTTTATTAAAATGCAGCATAGAAAATCTGTTTGCCATGTAAAATTAATCTTCATTACTCAGTGGTGAGTGCTACATGACTGCTTTCATACAATAGAAAGAAGGATTTTATAGATAGGGAATATTCTGAAGGGCAGATAGTGTACTCTGTGTTACCCGTTTTTCTTTTTGCTTTCTGCATAAATAAGCTTTTTGACTTTAACCTGAAATGTATCACTCTTTCTTTATTAGCTAAGCTCTGTTATCTGCTTCGTTGTGAAATTCCCACACGAGTGGAAAAACCGCAATGGTTGTGCTCTAGCATGAAAGCAGATGGTTGGGTATTACTGAAAAGTTCATAGTGATAGGTTTGGAATATCACTGTCTTGCATGTGCAAAGATGGTATGTCCTTGACTGTTAATTATAAGATTAACATTTTTAAAGTCTCCAAAATTTTTAGTATTCCGTAAAAGTTTTATAAATTGTTCAATAAAAAGAGTATTTAAATGTCATGTGTTAAAACCAGGAAATCTGTTTAATTTGATATGTTGCCTCTGTATATTCTGTACATTACTTAAAGGTCAACTCCTTTGACAAAGCTGCAAAAGCAGCAGTAAAATAGAAGGCTGTTGCAGGCATTAATGTTGGAACAGTTCTGCCTAAAGACTTTGCTAGATTTTTTTCCCCAGGATACACTTGTTGAATTCCTGATTTGTTGAGCAATACTTGATAATATAACTCCGGACATTAGAAGTTTCTTTTATAGCAGCTTTTCTAGACATTTTTCCTAACTTAACATTTCTAGCTTGCGTCATTCACTACCATTGTCCATCTCAGACAAGTCTGGGGGGTTTTGTCTTTACGTACTTGGCTTTGAAAAGAAATGTAGTTGGCCCAATTTCTGTTATTTCAGCCACATTTAGAACAATCTCAGGTCTCCAGTAGACCTATTTATCTCCTTAATAACATTTATGCTGTGTATGTATGATTTAAAACAGTTCTGTGACATTTTCCATCAAAAAGAAAGTGAGCCAGTGAAAATGATCTAAAGAAGTTGAGGAAGGACAATTGCACCTTAATCTCCACATTAAAGTTTCAGGTTGAGGTACCCAAAAAGAAAAAATGAGATGTGGTTACACCAAAGCCTCTGTTTTTCCAGGGTTCAAGGGTTCTTTCACTCATTTTGTCCTTCTTCAAAACGATTCATACCTTATAGGTGAGCAGGGAAAAAATAATGTGTTTAGAGATATATATATATATATATTACCTCAGTCATTAATTTGATGTCATTAACTTCAGCTTACATCTAAACTCATGAAATACCTATTGATGTCCCACAAATTGTATTTGTGTATGTAAAACTTTCAAATTAATTCTCTTGGTTTTGGGCTAGATTTGAAAAAAGTAGTAAATTTTCCTTAAGACTTAATATTTTTTAGGGGATGGGGTTGAAAATTAAGAACAAAGTAGGCTGATTAAGAACACTCAAAGATTTAATCAGAAGTTAATTAACTTTGTATGCTGGATTTGGTACACTAGTTGAGATTATAGCAATTTTCATAAGGAATAGCTAGCCATTCCCACAGTTTACTTCATTCAATAAAATTCAACAGAAATATTATTTGGGTGAGCAATGCAAAAAGGAATTATATAAATTAATTCTCTTCTCTGCACTTTCACTTGTGGATATAATTTTACACTTTGATATCAGGCTAGGCAAACCTTGTGAAGTGTAACTTGTTAACACTTCATAATACCCTGTGTCTGTGAGTAATCATATTGTCTGCACAGTCACCTGGACGTGGCATGTGGTCCTTGCTTTTTTGCTTCTTAGTTCACAAAATTATGGAGATATTTTTGAAAATGTCTAAAATATCTCCAATCCGATGGCGTCTTGTTCTATCGGTTTCATTTTAATGTGGGTTAATTTGCTGAAGTGTTTTTGAAATCAAAGGAAAACAGAGTTTTGAGGCAAAAGAAGCTGAGTTCACAAAGAAGAGGTGAAGCGATTTTAGACTAATCCTTCTTCCGCTCTCCTGAACACTTTTGTAGAATTTTACCACTTCAAAAACAAGTGTCAGTATGAGGTTTCATACAACTTAATATTTCATTTTTATCAAATTTAGATATTATGTCCCAAGTTCAGTCAAGCATATAAGCTATACGTGTCTTTAATTGTAAGAAAGTGAGGAATCTGTGTGATTCTTGTGCTTTATGTTCAGGGTGAAGGTATTCTACTACATCAGACCCTGAATTAGGATCCCTCCATTCTGTTTCATCCTTCATGTAAGCTTATCACTTAAAAACAACCTGCATCTTAAATTCCTCCAGAGGACTTAATGAAATTGTAAGGGGATGTGACAGTTTTCTGATTGTTAAGACTTCAATATGTGATTAAATGAGAGTTTAAAATACACCTTAATTATACCTAGAGGGAAGATAGTGAGAAAGAGAGCTTGTTGAGATGTGGAAAGAGCTCTTCAGAGCTCGAACCAACTCTTAGTAACTGCTGTCCCAGTGTCTATAAAGTTATTTATGATTGCAGCTGCCGTCTACCCACAACCAGTGAGCTCCAGAACAGCTATAGGGTCTACTGCTATAGCATAAAATATAGAGCTGTATGGTATACTCTAGATCTATCTTACTTAACAGAGATGTAAAAAATTTCGCAAGTCTGTTCTGTGAAATAGATTATGGAGCCTGTTAGGCATAAGTTGCTTTGAGAGATTATGATGAAGAAAGTTAATAATTATAGAAAATTTTTATGGAGCTGTCAGTTTGCTAGTCCATCCTCTGTCTTGTATTCACATCCATTCACATCCAGTCATGAGCCATTTAAAATAATTGACTATTGGTTTTAAGTGTTGATTAAAGTTGTATTTTTTTTTTAATTTGGGTTTCATTTAAAATGACATAGCTGTGCCATTCTGCTAAAAGTACTTGCATGAATGAGCATTCCTGGGGAAAACAATTGATAAAAACAGTAGAAAACTGTCTCCTCATCATGTAGAGACCTGTGAAATTTTGTTGTTTCTAGTATTTGACTTTTGAATCACTATTTCTTTAATGTGGATGAATGTTTTCCTGTCAAAATCATTTTTAGGAGAATTGTAACAATATGATAGCAAACACTACTTTGGCAAGAACAGATAGCAGAAAATGAAATAATGGTAAGTTTACAATTTGCAGGGAACAAACCTTCTTCCCTTCATTTTCCACTTGAAAGTGTCAGTATAAAAGCTGATTGTTTCTAAAGCTTGCAACCTATTAGGCTGCTAATCTCCCAGCTCCTTTGAGTCATTTTTCATTTGAAGGCAATCATCGTTGCATAAGTGACAAACACTTAATTTTTTCTTCCTTTACTTCTCCATTTATAGCATTTTGCTGGAAAAACCTTCTTTCAGTAACTCCTGAATTGCAGCCATTTGTTCGGTTGTGCTAACTTGCTGATAATCAGGTCATCTGCAAAAATGTTGTGTCTCCCCTGGCAGTATGGCAGTGCTTGTTTTCTGAGCTTGACTCATTTGAGTTCTTCCTCAGGAGATACCATGTAAAAAAAAAAAGCAGGTGAGGTGTTAAATAATGTTACTGAGTTTTATTATGTAACCTGTAAGAAAGAGACATAGAAGACTGTTTTTACAGCACAGTTAATTTAGTAGTTAGTTAGAAATAATCTATGTTCCTGAGTTAGGATAACAGTTTGCTGTACTACCTTGACATTTTGATTTCAAGAATGCTGTTGTTAAAAACAGAGGATTTTTTCATTCCTGCATACAAGGTGTGTAGCTCTGGGTCTGCTCCCAGACCACACTCAAGAGCTTTAAGCTAACTGAAAGACTGAAGTGAACATCAGGATTCTCTAGGCACCTCACTAAAGTGTCCTGCTCAGGACCATGTCACCTGGCCAATCCTTTCATGTCACCTCCCAAGGGCAATGGCCATTTTGGAAGGATGCTGGCTACTTACATAATGTGGCTACAGGGAAAATGGCTTTGCTGTCTCCTGGCCTTAACACAAATTTCTGACTTAAGCAAGAAACCCCACATCACTTCTAATTACAAGTGCCTGATACATGCCTTTTCATGCACCTTCATGGAACACTGGTGCCTGCATTTACTTAAAATCTAAAACTTCTGGTGTTTAAAGAGGAGGAAAAATTATGATATAGATATTAGGAAGTTACTGTTGTGAGGCTACTCAAGCCTCAAACCTCCCTCTGAGGTAGCCAACTTCTTTTATGTAGTATAAAAAGCCAGTTTTTCTTTCCACATTTGTAGTTTCTTTATATTTTTATAATAAGTTTGTGGTGATAAGGTATGCAAATAATTGTATAGCAAAAGCATTTTAGCTATTTAGCATTGTAGGTACCCAGGAAATATAGGATTCAGAGGGAGAAGTTCCCAGTAGCACAATATACTTAGATACTTAAATTTTACATGGCTGTAAATCAGTTCTTTGCAGAACATGGAGAGGTTCAAAAGCTTGTGAGCATGTAGAGTCTCCATGTGTTTTAGTGGAATTAGTGAAAATACTGAATACATCATCAAACAGAGCAAAGAATTGAGACATTGCCCGAACAGATACTGTATGACATTCGTAGTTCAGACAACAGTTTGCAAAAATGAAAACAGTTTTCCTCTGTGAATTGTATTTCCCTGTCTCAGAAGCTTTCTTTAATGGATTCTTTAGCCCTATGCAAGACAAAAATAAAACTAGTGTATTATAAAAAAATAATAAAAGACTCTTGCATATTGAATGCAATAGAAAATGTGCAAATATTGAAAATAAACCCTAGAAAAAAAAAAGACTAGGATCCTAATAGCTTCTACCAACCAAAACAGAAAACTACAGATTCGTCTGACTTCCAAAGCTGTTTTCCAACACATGGCACTATTCTTAACACTATCTTATGGCAACAATCCTAAATGAATGGCTGTTTCTTTTTATTCATATTACAATCTGTTTCAGCAACTGGTGAACATCAACAAAATAACGAGCATAAATCAATCAAAAATTTACATGAATAAAATATATACAACGGGGTAAAGTACAGCCACAAGCTTTTTAAGTTTCTGGAGTTCGACAGCAGAAGCCCAGTCTCTGTTGTATACCTGTGTCTTCACATGCATTTTCTCATGTAAGAGGGAGTATGCTACTGGGTTTTGGGTTTTATGCAGCACAGTTGCAAAATTAAAAAGGCTGATGACTGTAGGTTTGTCTGAGGTTAAAATTATGGAGTTGTTGTTGTTGTAATAAGGAAAAAAACCCATAAGATGGGAGTATTCCTACTAAATACAGGTGTACTTCATTGAACATCTGACTAAGAGCATTGTAGAGTCAATCAACCCTCTCTTTTCAGAGATTCTTATATAGGAGTTTTACAGAAACTCCTATTACATTAATTCTGCTCTTGATATAAAAGCATTTTAAATCACTCATAAAAATATTAATGCACAGAAAAGGTGTAGAAAATCAAGAATTTCTATCCGTTAAAATAATCCAGTATGAAGGGATCTTTCCATTCATTGCTCTTTGATATCCAGCAGACTGCTTAAATTTCTGCCTATGAAGAAGAATTCAGAGAGACTCAAGAGAGGAATTGAGAATATGAAATTCATTTCTAGGTGACCAGAATCATTCTCCCATTTTCTGACATTTCTGGAGACCAACCTGAGTGCCATTGAGAATAAAGGAAAGAATGTCAGCCCAGATTTAAAGCCTGATCATTCCCTTAGGTAATCCAGATGGTGGTGCTTGTGGGTCTAAAATTTATCCAGAAATGCTAGGGAGGCAAAAGATTTAAAAGGAATATTAACAATAAATTTTGTCAAAACTAAGCATTTTGATCCTAAATATTGGCTCAAAATATGTCTGTATCAGGGGTCACCCCGGATTTTTTTTTCTGTTTGCTTTGCTTTGCTTTGTTTGGGATTTCAGGTCCATTAAAAAGGTGATTAAGCCTTTGGTCCCAGTTAGATATGCTAAAATGTCGATAACATTTAAGACAAGGAGTGGGGACAGGATAATGGAACTACTACTGTGTCACTTAACAGCAGGCAGGACAGATTGTGGGGTTGTGTGATAGGGCACCTGAAAAATGAAAATTTTTTAAATATGAATCTAGAAAAGGAAAATAAAACGAGCAGTTATAAAGAAGAGTCATAATCAGCATCATACTTAATCCAGCTGAAGTTCTCTTAAAAGGATAAAAAAAAAATTCTTGGACACAGGAATGCTAATAAAAAACTCAGAACTCTCTGAGGAAGGAAATTAATGTTTTCTGTTTGCCATTTGCACAAACCCTTTCAGCTTGCCATGTTAATCATCTTATCTCAGTGCAGGGAATGTCTGCTACTTTGTTGTTGTTAAAATGAGGTTTTAAATGGAACTTTACCAACCGCTACATTTGTCTGCATTTTCTGTTACCTGTGAAAATACATCACATGTTTTCTGCATTTCCAGAACTGCAACATTCTTCATTCTGTCTTCTGCCTCCAGTAGTGGCACTTTGAAATTCTGCTGCATTGTTACAGTTTCAGAAGCAGTAGATTAAAAAAAATGCCATCAATACTGCATCTTATTTTTCACATGAACAACTTGCCAAAAACATATAGGATTCGACGAGCAGTGATGAACCTTACTTGTAATAATAAATAAGACTTAGTCACTCTGCATGACATTAGGATTTTTGTAAATTCTGGCAATATCTTCATTTATCTATGCCACAATTTTTTGCACATAGCATGGCTATTTTCATTTTCTGCTTTAAAAGAAAGCTCCCCTAACAAAAAGTGTCTTTCCCCTAAGCATGTGATTCATGAGTCTTTAAAAAAAGTTATGATCAATGTCTGCCTGCTCAAAAACAAAAAGTGAGGGAGAAAAATTACGATAACATCTATGACAATACTGTGAAATATTAAAATCTCTTTGTTAAAACTAGAAACGGTTCTTACTGACCCTAACCAATGCTGTTTCTTCTTTTCTTTGTCGTGCTTTGTTAC
Source organism: Grantiella picta (assembly GCA_013397955.1). Classification (NCBI taxonomy): domain Eukaryota; kingdom Metazoa; phylum Chordata; class Aves; order Passeriformes; family Meliphagidae; genus Grantiella; species Grantiella picta. The sequence goes on along the minus strand of VZRM01008837.1, from coordinate 488,137 downwards.
AGACCACATAATACTATATTATATCCTAAATTATTTTCTGGCTTTGTTCTCCCAAATAGCAATAACTATACTATTGTGTATATGTGTATAAAACACAAAAATCTCAGAGGAATACAATATTTGAACTTCATAATAGTTTTGTATCTTTTCCTGCCACCTTTGGTTGTTCTTTTATTCTCCTTTTTTTTTGTTGTTGTTGTTGTTGTTTTGTTTTGTTTTGTTTTGTTTTGTTTGTTGTAGGTATTACAGTCCTTTTTGACTTGCCTACCCCTGCCGGGGCAATGTGAACAGAAATATGAGTCTGGTTCAGCATCTCCTTTATTTTGAGCCCCGGTACAAAGACAGGGAAATTTTTATCATCTTGTATTTGACAATTTCTTTGTCACAGAATCACAGAATTTTTAGGTTTGGAAGGAACCTCTGGAGATCATCCAGTCCAAACTTGCTGCCAAGTCAGGGTTACCTAGAGCAGGTTACATAGGAACATGTCCAGGTGAGTTTTGAATGTCTCCACAGAAGGAGACTCCACAACTCCCTGCAGCCTGTTCAGTGCTCTGCCACCCTCAATATAAAGTTCTTCCTCGTGTTGAGATGAAATTTTATGTATTTTAGTTTATGGCCATTGCTCCTCATCCTGTCACTGGACACCACAGAAAATAGCCTGGCACCACCCTCCTGACACCTGTATTTGAGATATTTATATGCATTAATGGGATCCCCTCTCAGTCTTTTCTTCTCTGGACTAAACAGGCCCAGCTCTTGCAGTCTCTCCTCATGAGAGGGATGCTCCAGACCCCAAAAGATCTTTGTGGCCTCTGCTGGATCCTGTCCAGTAGCTCCTTGTCTTTCTTGTAGTGAGGAATACAGAATCAGACACAGTACTCCAGGTATTGGGGCCGACTCACTCTTGCATTTGTACACTATTCCACTCAGGTAGAAGTTTTCTTCATGGTGCCTGTCCACTGTTACAAACTTGCATCACTCTTTTAGTAATCCAGCTACATGGAAAACATTTCTGATTACCAGTCCAGACCAGTTTAATTAACTAGCTAAAATTAAATCAAGTTAATTTTACAGATGCAGCAAAGCACATGTTAGTATGTCATGTACCAGCTGCCACACTGCTTTTTGAAGCAGTCTGAGTCATGCAGCACTCACCTGACCTAGACCAGCATTTGTCTGAACTAACCTGCTCATTTTGCATGAGTCAGCAGGAGATGCATTCTATGGTAAAGGTGCTCACAGTGGTTGTGGCTACAGGTATTTGCAGTGACCCCTGTGGTGGGAAGGTCTGGTCAGTAGAACTGTTGTGTACCCCTTTAATAGGGAGTGTGGATGAGACAAGAAGTGAAACTGAGATTCTTTGTTGCTGTGTTACTGAATACTTAGCAGAAAAAGATGCGTTTACCTTAAATACTCCTTCAATTTTCTCGTTACTTTTATATGCTATCTACATATACATTGTTTTCTCTGTGGTTATTTATAATTGATAATGAAAATAACTTCAAAAATGGGATAATACTTATTAAACAAAACCTGAATTCAGTTATCTCTTGGTAGAATTTCTTGGTAGAAATCTGGGTGCAATTTCAGAACCAGTAATATTTAGTCCAAGTCCTACTTGGAGTTTTTTCTTGAAAATACTTCAGTGTTTTCCCATTGTTGTCTCTGAATGAAGACGGAACAATGGAGTTTCTTTATTTGGGAAAAAAAGAATGGATTTGGACAAAAACATGTGTGGAAAAAACCCACTGAGTTTTCCAATCAATACTTCACTATGTAGTACTGTCATTCCTATTTACATCCTTTTGCAATCCTGGTATCATTCAGAGCATTGGCTTATAAAAGCCAATATCCTATCATGGTGAACAAGGGGCTCAATTTAATTAGCAGCCATTGTGATCTTCAAAATTAATAGAACGTGGTGAAGATGAAATGGAAAATTCCATTAAAATTTTGGGTTGGAATTTTATTAACATATAAACCACTTAAAGAGACAATGCTAGGAAATAATTCGAGAATTTGAATAAAAAACTGAATACTGTCACTGCTATCAGGGAGATTATTTCAAAAAGTATATCCAAATACTTGTGTTACAATTTGACACTACCACTAACAATGTTTTATTTATACTTTCTTTGATCATAAAACCTATGGCCTGTACTTCTTGTTGTTCTAATGGTTCCATAAGCCCTTCTCTGGAAATCTGCAGTAGCTTGTTGCTTATTTTTCCTGCTTTTGTGACCACTGGACCATCACACATATGATACAACAGAGAATAGAATCCACCACCCAACTGAGCTTGGTGGTCTGCACATGTCACATCAGAGCTACAATAAGGACAAAGGAAAGGAGGATAGGATTTAAGGAGGAAGAGTACATATGTTCTGCGATGAACTGAACCACTCAGAGACCATAAAAATAGTTTTCTTTGGCTGTACATACTGGATTATGCGGCTGAATCAAAGGTAGCAAAGAAGAATACCCTCACTAAATTGGATTATACAGAGAAAGAGTTTGACTTGAAAGAGATCAGTTTTGGAGATAGATGATGTCCCATAGCATTGCAGAATTAGTTTCCTGAAGCAAACTATTCATTTGTTTGATGTTAACAGTAGAAGAGGTACTTGCACTGACAATGTTCGGTATGAGGGAAGAAATAACAAAGCCAAATGTACTGAAAGAAAGGTATAATAAACTGTCACAAATCAAAGATTGAGACTGTTTCTCAGACAACACAGAGTGTATTTGAGGAAAGAAAGAACAATCAGATAAAGAAAAGAGCATTCTTGTCTCCACCTCTAAGTAAACCTATAGTCATTTAGTATGGCAAAAACATATCCCTAGGAGCAGTTATACATTAATGTGAAAAAGTAACTTCAGGATTCATTTGCACTGAACAGTTTTTAAATATACATTTTCCTGTATCAGCACTATCAATATATATCAAGTGTCTATAATTCATTCTTGACAACAAATCCTATTTTTATTAATAGAAAATATGCCTGTCAGTCTAATAATTCCATAAATGCGTTTTCTTTCAGTTTCAATGGAAACAGTTGCACAAACAATTTTAAAAAACCTTTATGTGGGTGCACCTTTCCTTGGTGATTGGCTGACACAAGAGAAAACATCATCTTACAAGTTGGATACACAGCACATATTCAACATGTTAAAAAACATATAGAAGATCTGATTTGTGATTTCTCTGGAGAAAAACCTAAATTCAGAGTTTATCTGGTTTGGTACAGATTTCAGACTCTTACAATGAAAGAAAATCCAGGTCCCATGGTATAACTGTTACTTAACTTGCTATAATATATGTCTGTTTCATGATAAGATAAATTTTATCATATCATATTCCAGATTATGTTTCCTTATTAGCCTTTTGAATCATACTTTGACCAGATGCTGCATGATTGTTCCATTCTATGCATGTCCTTATGATCAGTGACAGATGGTCATGCTCTGACTTTGAAAAATCACTTGTCTTGAAGCAGAGTATGAAGAAATCATGAAAAACGTGATTTTATTAGCATAGGAATTCACACATTTGGGAAAATTACTACCATCTGTGTGCATTAGTGCAGCATCATGCCTTGTAGATCAGATCTGATTCATGCCCTGCCAACTTTGAATAGAAATTGAATTACTCAGTATTTTTTTGCACAAGATCATGCAGACAGGCCTCTGTATGTCTGTCCAATTGCTGTTACCAATTGCTGAACACCAGGAATATATTATTGTCAATATTTCATCTACAGCTACATGCCAGAGGACTCTATGATAGTACATAAATAAATACAGCAGTTTTATTATATGACATATTCTTCATGAGGATGAGGAGAGGATGTGTCTGGAAGTTGACCACCTTAAACCAGACCATGTTTGCCTTGACTCACCCATCACATCTACAGAACACCATGGCAGAAAACTTTAGCAGAAATTCTCTGCTTATATCATCAGTGGGAAATCAAAGGCTCCATATGACAACATATCTTTCAAAGACTTGGACATAGCCTTAGGTGTGTAAATATTTAGGCTCTGATTAGTTCCTAAAATATGGATATCGTGCAGGATTCAAACACTTGTTTTCTAGATTTCAAAGCCATTCAGCATTCAAATCCTCCTCAGCACTCTGCTATTCCACTTGAATCTCTGATCAAAAAAACATAAAAGCTCTAGAAAGAAACAGACAACCTTTTAGAAGCATCACGAACAGGTTCACTTGTCTCCATCAGAAAGCCATAGGACCTGCAGTATAAGGGATGTTTTTCACATTATTTATGGAGATACTTCAGTAGGTTTCTGACTCCAGTGAGACTTTGGTACCTTCCATCCTGAAGAGTTTATTAAAACTGATATGGAGCAATTTGGCATTAAATTTGGTCAAAGATTGTTTGGCTGTTACCATCTTCACTGTTTGTGTCAAACAAATGTCTCCCATCCTCTCTTAAAGTAAAATTATTGATAGTTCTGATTTAAAAGAATGAGTATTTAAACCTATTAAAGATCCAGTCACAATTAGGAACTTAATTTAACATTTTTAGCCTATGGAACTGTCTTAATGAGTGAAAACATTAATCCTCATAGACCTAACACTAAAAGTCACTTGCAGTTTAGAAAGAAAATAGATTCCTGAGCTGTGATTGCACTTTTCTTGTAATTTATCTTTACAAGAAATTGCCTTTTAAGTTGTTGAAAATAACAGAAATACATTTTAATGCAAAGTCTTAATGCATCAGTACTGTTTCCTATTTTTTTTGCTTTCTGTAAGAGCTGGTAACAGCTCTCACGTGTTGTGTTGTGTTCTAGTCTTGTGGCTTCAAAACCTGAAATCATCCAGATATTTGCCACTACTTTCTGCAGATGTCTCAAAAAGGAATGAAAGGCAAAGCTGTCTGAACTCAGTCTGATAAGATCATTTTCATCTGAATGAAAACTTGCTATTGAGTAGTCTGACACGAGAAGTAACTTAGCCAGCACTGCCTGGTATCACTGGAGGATGTGTTCAATTTGAATATTGATACAACAGCTGCAGGCATCTGTTTATATTTCATGAAAGCTGCTGTCATTAGATCTTCAAGAATTTGAGATAATATTTCTCTGGGGTTTTTTTTCTCTTAGAATAGATTAGAAGAATTCTCTGGTGCCTTTTGCATGGAAAAAAGTTCAAATAAATCTTCATACCAAAATATACATGTCGTGTTTGTGTCATTAGTGGAATATACAAATAGGCAACATATTTTGAAGTATCTGAGGTGATTAAGTTCTTATTTTCCAATGCATACTCCAGAAATTATGAGAAAGTTATCTAATATATAATTGAAGTTATGCAGATATCTGAGCAGTAATTTACAGAACTTGCTTTTGACTTATGTACCAGTCCTAGATGAAGTACTGTTTAATAGGGTAATTTTGCTACAGGAGACTGTTCAGTATTATGTATACAAATTAAACACTTGATGAAGAATTTGCTACATTAAATATGCAAATTAAACTTCAGGAAGACATGTAACTGAATTAGCATTGAGAAGTCCTTGGTATTCTGTATATTACTTGGAGATTGCTTCAGAGAAAAGCCATGAAAACTTCTGCCCAAGTGAACAAAAGTCTTTAGCTAAAGTTTGTTGAGAAAAGTACTAACAATAGTCACCAAACTAGGGTAAGGTGGAACAGGAAACTTACTGTGCTTTTGTACTATCGATTATGGCCTCTTAGAATGCTTCATTATCAGCCAACTATGCATTGCTTATACATGCATCAGAGTCTTGGGACAAATCAGTCATTGTTAAAATTGGCAGTTTAGTCCCTAAAGACAGACAGTGTGCAGAGGCTAGATGTGTGTGGTCCCTCAGTAAGATTCCTCTTGTATTTCTACAGCTTTCCAGATAATTTTTTTACAGACTATAAAGTATCTTATTGATTGAGCTCTGAAAGTTGTAAATGTGATTCATGAGTTATATTCGATTAAAAGTGTGGCTGCTCTGGGATTTCTGGACACAGGGATTCCTTCCCCCCGGTCTAACACTGAGTAAATCACTTAAATCCATTACCTGAGAGATTATGCCCTTTAAAAAGACTAGTAAAAATGGAAAATTGCATTGGAAACCACATAGGAGAGCTTTATTTTAACCGGAGTGCCAGGTGAAAAAAGATGCATGAGCATGGGACAGCTGAAATACTGCAAACATTACTCCCTACCAGGTAAAGTAATGCAGTTTTTCCAGCAATTTTGTAAGTACAGCAGTTTGAAGATGGTAAAGTAAAACTTGACAGCAGGGTAAGTAGCTAAATTGTCACTACTGCCACTGTCCTTTTAATTATACTTTTATTTGATGTGCAGTGCTATGTATCCTGACAGGAAGGAAACTTTATCTTCTAAAAAAAAAAAAAGCAAACTGGGAGAAGAGTAGCTTTTAACCAGACAGCACATTTTCCTAGCTTTTTAGAAGTATGTGGCTTTCAGATTGTTTACATATGAAACAAGAGATCTTTACAGGCTTTGGAGTTGCACTGCTTTTAAGTTAGAACCAAGCGAACATAGAGTGAAGATGTGTTATGTGTGATGGTGTCTCTTCTACTAATTAAGATTAGGTGTTTCTTGAGTACCCACATGACTCATCTCTTGTGGCTGATATCCAGTGACGCTACAGTCTGTAAATTTAAAAGAAAAAGTCTCTATCTTTATCTTTAGCCTATAAAATTGGGTAGAAGACAGCACTTGCTCTACCAATTGATCAAACTAACCTTGCAATGTACTGCAACTTCTTTCCTATATTAATCATATTCCTAATAAACTCATTTAGCAAGAAGAATATTTCAAGTCTTTGTATTTCAGGGTGTGAAGTATTCAGGAAACTAATAATTAAAGAGAGTTGAAAAAGCATACTTTAAAACTGGTTGCATCACTTTGCCCTACTATGCATGAACTTTCATTTCTTTAACATAATTATTGTATTAGTTGCATCTTTCTTGTACACAAGATGTAAATAGTTGTATTGATGTAGCAAAGAGTAACAGAAACCATGTGATAAAATTTTTAAGCATGTGGAAAATTATTGATGAACCTTTAGGCATACATTCCTGTACGGTCTCCCCATGAATATCCTGTCATCAAATCACTGACAGCTTTACATACGTCTTACTCCAAATCCTGCAAAAATTTAGGGCTTCCTTCTTTTGGATCAAATGTGTAATTTTTCATGAAAATACTTAGCCTGAACTGCAGGATAGACAAAATTTGGTCAAACACCAGTCTTCAGTTGCAGACAATATCTTCTTATTTTGTTAGATCCATGGACCTTCTAGCATGACAAAATGTACATTAAAAGAGGTGTGTCACTCTTGAACATGCTCTTTTGTTTTCCTCAGAAAGCTCCACATGTGCAGTAGGCTCTTGTAAAATGTGTTGAGTTTTCTCAAGACTAGAGAGAGAGAGAGAGACTAGAAAATAGCAACAATTATATTTTAAAATACTTCAGCTTTAATTAGGTCATCTATATAATGTGTGATTCCTTATGATAGGTAGAAACCTAACTGTGGTAGCACAATACCACACAATACAATTTGTGGTAACTCACATTTGGGCATGATCATATATAAATATTGACCATATGCAGTTACCTGATCAAGCCCCTCTGTCCGGAGGTGTAGCTGTAAAAGTGAGCTCTAGAGACTGCCTGATTTTCTTCCCTTCTTAGCTCAAACCTACCATCAGCTTTAACTAAAGCTGCCAAATTTTGCAACATAGTTTCAAAAAAGTAGTGAAGTCTCATGGTGTCAGTTTCCCAGGTTTGAATATCCTCGGCTTTTCTGATATTTAGGATTGTATTTGTAATATTAAGCTTAAGCTAAGTCTTCACTAATGCAAGCAGAAGCCTGCAAGCCTGCTACCCTAATTAAAAAAAGGCTTAAAGGAAGCTCTGGAGGGGCCTTCAATTTGATTAATGATTAAATAGCTTAATTTTGATACTTTTTGGGGGGTTTCGCAGCTGCAGGCAATGGTTATTTTTTCTCATAGTCTCATGATAATTATAATTAGTGATGCATTTTATGTTAGCTATTTTTACCAGATTACAAGAGAATAGACATTTTTTATAACAATGGCTTGAGTCTTCCAATGTTTTCTGCTCCTTCAATATGTTAAAAAGATGCACCTCACTGAGTGATAGCTTGCATAGATTTTACTCCCACTGCTCATACAGTGCCAAAAGACATGTTTTAATTAATTAAGGATGTATATTTTTTTCTGTGTATCCATCATACTTCTGCGAAACTACACAAGTACTTTATTCACCATACTGTGCTCCAAGCCAGCTGTAGTCAATTATACGCCTGTCAGGCCACTGTCTTACCTGCTAGTAGGAATACTTAGTGATTGATCTCCTAGATTATGCCTTTCCTATTTCAGTGCATCGCCAAAATTGCATTCTCAGTAGACTTTGTGGTTCTGCCTTCACACAGCACTGTGCAGAGCCAGTTTTCTGAGAAAATCAGTGCCCATCCAAAAGGGACAGCAGATAGGACAGTTCTTTTCTTCTCCTCCTTATTCTCTGTTGTGCAGGCATTGCAACTCCAGAAGGTAATACGATTTTAAATTCTTCAAAATGGAGGAGTTTTTTTAAGTAACTGTCTTAGTATCCTCTTGCATGTTTGCTTGCTTGCCTGCTCAGATACCTTTGCCATCACTTGCCACAGGCAGAAAGGCTTAATCAGCTGTATTGTGTACAAAAGAAGAGGAAATATTTTTTTTGTAAGAGTATTAAGATGCTAAAGGAATTTAGGAAATACGAAGTCTTAAATCCTCACATGGTTATTTTTCATGGACATTGGAGCTCAAAGAAGTGGGAGTACCTGTCTGTCTATACATACTCTTTTTAAATCTGAAAACACAGCAACTGTAAATGTAGTTTAGCTGTACCAGTGCAGGACACTGAACACTACTCCAGAAGATGTTAGACTTTGATTGTTAAGATTTAGACCAGTCTTCAGTGATTGAAACCACTCTTTTGCTGAACAACATGAGGGAAGACAGTTGTGAGACAGCTGCGCAGCTATAGCTGTAGAAATAGGAGACAAGTTCAAATCAAGATTTTAAAAACAGGCTCAAACAGTGAAAATATTGATATGAATCTAAATTATTATTCCTTAGATAAAATTAATTCATTTGAAAGTATGTGTATATGCTGTCCATCAAAGCTAGAGTCAAGCTTGTACCATGGACAGAGCTGAGTGGGAATCTGGTTTTGCAGCAAAGCAGAACATCTGTAGTGATGCCACACTGCTCATGGACTTTTCTGAAAACATACTTTGCAATGAATTTCATTATGTTAGAATTTAATACAATCAGTGCAGTATAAGTGATCACTTTATAATGGTCAGTAAGTCCTTTTCTAGTAGCCTTTCCTTGGGAGCACTGTAAACGAGTAAATCAGGATATAAAAGTGTCTGAGCTGAACTGACATGTGGAGACCAAACGGACTCAGGCACAGAGGCACTGCTAGTGCAGATCTTTTCCACTAAGGAGTGACCAGCCTCCCTGCCCACGGTGGACAGCCTGGGACAGGAGCCAGGTCGATCAGGGTAAATGTTCCTCACAGAAAGCCCCAGCCCCTTGGCAGCAGTTGCCATGGTGGTGGTGGTGGTGTCATGGCAATGAAGTGTGCGAAGAAGGTGGAACAGGTCAGGGCAGCATTCCCAGCCAGACAGAATCCCAAAGCTCTCTGTCCCTCGGGGAGCAGAACTTCTGTCAGTCACAGGAGCAGAGAAGGAATACTCTGGCTCTGACTGAGCCAAGTTCCCCTGGCAGATGGCTACAGGCAGCCAATGTGTGGCCACTCCCCATCTCTCACTCTGGAGGATTCTCTACAGCCAGGTAAGAACCAAGCTGCCTTTAGCACTGCGGCACAGGATGGGTTGCGGGAGCATCAACAAGGTTTAACCCATCCTACGGAGAGTTAAACTCAAAGATAAAACCAAAAACTGAGTTCTGGTTGTTATCCAAACAGTTGTGTGTTTGGTTTGAGCCCATTGGGCCATTGCTGAAGGTGCAGGTTTCCTGACTGCCCTAATGTGCAGGACCAACTGCTCTTCACAAGTGTAAACACTTGAGCAGGAATGCTGCTTTCCCACTATATAATTAAGGCTATTCTTATTTAAGGCAATTGCCTATTGTTTCATGATACTGAAATGGTAAACTCACATGTGAGTGTTAATTGTTGTGTTTCATTGGAATTTGTTCAACTAGGATCTGCACATATTTCACATTGATGTTTTTTGGATTCCTTTAACGCTAACAATAATAAACTGGGAAATTTTATAATGAGCCCTCATTTTGTTGAGGCTGAAATATCAGCCTAAGGCAAAAACAATAGAATTTTTTCATTATTACTTTAATCTAATGCTGAATAGAAACAAAGATGCAGGAAAACAAGATTTTTTTTTTCCTCAAATGCACTTTAAGGACTTGAGATGTACAGAAGGATTAAAAGGTGAAGAAAGTTGTGAACATACTTGAAGGTCACATAAGGAAAACTCTTACATTTCTGATAAAAATTGAACTTTTTAATTTATAGGGAAAAACAAAAAGGGAAAATCTACAAGTGCATTATCACCATTTTATGTAGCAAAATTCTTAAGTGTCCTTTTACTTTTAAAATCACTTTCCCCAGTGGCACTGCCCTTTCCTTTTGTTGTCACTATAGCCCAGGCTGCCAAATACAGCAGGCTTAGATTATCCCATGGGGATGCAGCTGCTGCTGGGAAATTTTTACTTATTGTCAGTGCCAATCTTCACTTGATAGAAAAGCCCAAACAAAACTGAAGTATTTGAACCCCTGTGGATCACTGTTCTCTTTCCAGTGGTTGTGCCATTTTTCCCTCCATGGGCATAGGAGACTCATACGTCTCTACTTGTTTTTTCATAGACAATAGAGGTTTCTTCCTAGGGGTTTCTTTTCATTTTCATGCTCAAAGTATGCTGCTATTATATGTCAGCAGTAGTTGCAGTGCAGTCATCTTATGTTTGTTCTGAAAGATAATAATAAAGATTAATTAGTTCATGAGCAGCTGCTTATTGAGGTCACCCATACTTCATGAAACTTCAGAACACAGTCTTTTTAAGGTAATGGTAACTTAGTGGACCTAAGCCTTCTTTCAAGTCCTATTGCAGGCTAACTTAGTGAAGCCTTAGTGCATGATTTCTTCAAGACAAGGTGCATGATTCAGAAGTACCTGAGAGGTCTGAACAGAACAGAGGCAATCCTAGCAGACCTAGACACCTGCAAAGTGGAAAAAAAAAAAAAAAAGAAGAAGAAAAAGAAAAAGAAAAGTCATTTTCTCCACTAACAATATCTCAGATTCTGGATACCCTAAACTATTTGCCTCAGGAGCTGTGCCTGTCATTGGATTTGATAAAAATATATTTAGCTGCTATTTCAGCCATGTGTCATCCCTTTTCAACATTTTGTCATCAAATGACAGCCTTTTCAAAGGATTTAAATAAAAATGTTCATTGAGTGGATGTAGTATACTGCAGTATACTACTGTGTTTGATCATGCCCAACTTCATGATCCCACCTAAACTTACAGCCATTTTATATCTCATTACTATTGGCAACACCTCAATTAAAGAAATTAATAACAAACATTGATAATTGAATCTTCTGCCATTTTTCTTAAAGTTTCTGTGACATTTCACCTTATAAGTATGTCAGAGTTAGCCAGCTGTGTGTGACTTTATAAAGGAATCCATCCTCTCAGCAGCATTTCCAGATTGCTTTCAGGTAAGAGAAACACAGACTATAATATTGCATGTTTGCAGAAAATTTTCACTCTCTCTAGACAGGTACATTTTAGAGAATGTTCTGGACATTTGGAAATACAGGGTTAAAAAACAAAATACAGGTCCATCACTAATAACGTGATCTTCAGTGTAAGATGTGGATATATCAGGTTGTATCATCATTCAGATGAAAGCTTTGCTGATTCTGACAAAATTTTAGCTGGCTATTTTAGTACTCAGTTCCATCAAATGAACCTGGGACATAGGCAGTTTTTTTTCTCTTGAATCCTTTGGGGAATGTGATACAGTCATCTTTTTAAATGTGTTCTCACTAAATGTCCTCTTTTTATGATGCAAAACTTGGTGTACTTTTGCTTTGTTCACTTTGTGTATAATTTTTTTGACAGTTTCTATTAAAAGAACTTATTGCAGTAGATCACCAGCCAGAGAAGATTTCCACTCAAGGAGGAAACTGCCTCTTATCTCCCAGTAAATTATGTACCATGAAATAAGTTCTAACTGATTTTGTGATGTGCCTTCTGTTACCATTACTTAATCATAAAAACTTTACAGAAAAGATCTTCCCCAACTGCTGTTAATATGTAGAAAACTGTCTTACTTGAACAAGAGAAAAATACTATCATGCAGAGTGCATCTCAAAACTCACTGTCATAAGGCACTTCCTTGTTTGTCATCTCTTGCATATATTTCATATATCAATTGCCATATTGTTTTCATTATTTATGTATTTTGCCTATTATTTCCCAATGAACACTTAAAAGTGATAAAAGTAACTATGTTGAAGTAGCCATTAAAAGAATGACAAAATGACAGAGCCAGTTTCTGTCTTTTGTTTTTCCATATTATTCTATTCTATTTCCACTTGTTTTCAGTGTTCTGTATCATCAGTTCTGCCTTGTTCTGCAATTTTTTTTTTTTTTTTTTGGTGGGATAAAGCGTATTTTATTTACTGCAGTGATGAACAGTTCAGAAAAGTAGAATTTGTCAACATAGATTCTACTGCTTGAGTACTTAGGTGTTAGGGTCCATTTCAGGGGATTTGTCAATAATTTGAATTGATGCAAAAATATATACACTTCTTCAGGAACAAATAAAGGTTTAATTCTGTTGATGGGAATGAAAGCAATCTGTTTTTAACCAGTTGATTTTGCTGACACAATGCAGCCTAATACAACTGTCATGCAAGTGGACCAAATACGTTGGTCAAAAAAGAAGAAAAATAAAAATCTATTAGGAGTTTTAGGTGTACCTTCACCAGCCTTTGGCAGGGTCTGTCTGCAACCTGAACAGCTAATAACAGTCCTAACCACTGCTTCTCTGGCACAATCATGTACTTAGGTGACAGAAACCTGGACCTCACTCTTAATTATAAAATTGGTGTACTTAGTGGATTTCTTAAAAAATGGAGACCAAAGAAATTGTGATGATATTTAAGAAGCAGATAATTATTAAAATCATCCTTTGCAGTGGCAGACTGTTTTTTAGGGTTGAAGAATTTCGGGCAGCAAAACTCTAAGTTCCCTGCTTCTTCTCTCTGAATGAGCACAGTGCTTTTAACAGGTGCACCATCAATACTAGCATCCTAGTCAATTACTGACAGTAACATTTAGAGCATTTATCTCTAGCACATGGCAAATCTGCCTCCAAGCTAACTGATGGGTTTAAAATTATTCATAGTACAACTTGTTACAGTGTGGTACTGACACTGAATCAGAAATTAGATTGCAGAGAATTGAAAGCTCACAATCCCACAGTGATGTCCCCAGCGCCACATTTTACGTGGTTAGTTGGTGTGCATAAGCAGCTTGAGACTGGGCAGCTCTTGGTGCTCTGAGTGTGTGGTAAACCAGAGCTCTACCTCCCTGAAGCCTGAATGTATGTTGTTGCCCAGTCTACTTCCCTGCTGCCTCATATCCAACGTGGAAATGTCAGCTTCCTCATGTACATCCCTCAACAATTCTCACTCAAGTGATGAGTGTTGAACTAGCTCATCTTTAAAGGTCTCTTCCAACCCCAGCCATTCTGTGTTTCTAAGTGTGGATGATAGTTATTATTTCTGAGGAAGAAAAGCCAATTGTGTCTAGCCAGACTTAATTTGTGAGTGTTATTTTCCTTGTTTTCCTTTAAATCTCTACAGTTAAATTCTAGAACTCTAGTAACATCTTTTGGATGTGAGTTACATTTTACGTGGTCAAAATTTCAGTTTGTTTCATTTAACTAAATGCTGCACAACTGAAACTGTATTCTCAGTAAATGTGAAATAATACCCCATTGATACCATGATACAAAATCTAGCCCACCTCTATGTGTAGTAGAGGTAATGAAATAGAATTAATCTGTTACAATTTATTATACCAAATTTCAGTGGTCATTTTGCATCAATATTCAATGTCATATCTGTAGAGGTTGGAGTGCCACATCAGGTGTCCCATAACTATGAAAGAAATTTTCTCACAGAAGGTGGTGCTAATAACATTTCTTTGTAAAACACAGAATCCTGAATCCTGAACAAAAAGCATTGCAATTTATTGCTGTTATTTTATGTGACAGTACACTCACATAAATATATGTACCATTTAGATTATATATATATACCATTTGGATTACCTGAAATATAACTGCTGCAAACCTCATAATGTTTGAGTGTTATTTATTTTTGTATGAAAAATTCTGAACAGCATCATGCCAAAATATCTTATGCATGAGAAAGCAAGAACTCTTTAAAACCTGAGTTTAGCAATGATAGTCATTGGATTATAATAATATAAAATATAATCTAATGCAGAAAGCATGAATTAAGTAAGAACAGGAAACAAAACCATAGAAGCTTCTGTTGATTGTATGTTAGGGGTTATTATCATTATTCTTATTTTAGACTAATTAAGCAATCAAGGGTGTTCTGGTTCTTTAGAAAGCCATGGTTTCCACATTCCTGCCCCAAGGCAGTATTTATTCAATGGTTTATATAAAATTTTAAAACTCTAAAGTTTTCTGTTTTCTAAAAGACTGAATGCTTATTTAGCTTTTGGAAGCATAAAATTTCATGCAAAAAGCAGAAGGCATACTTCTAGATAGTTTTCAGAGACTTGGTAAGATGTAAGTCTACTGTCTAATTTTTCACCTAATTAAGGATATTACTGTAATCCACAGTGATAAAAGTTGATTGTGCAATGCTCTCATTTGTAAGATGATTTAAGTTAACATGTTTTACTGTCCTCTGAAATGTACTGAAAGGAATCACCATTCACATGATTACATCTTATTTGAGGGCACTGTAATAAGCAGCTGAAGAACAGTAACATTTTAAGCTACTACATCTAATTCATAAATGAACATGAATATAGTGTCAGCATTTCCACTCTTTCCCAAATCATAGCTCTTTTAGGAAAAGATTTTCCTGCTGTCATTTTCAAATTAACGAGTTCTTCTTGTTCTCTCTGTGTATGTCCTCTGATACTCTTTTTTTGGATGTGTTAGTTAAACTTCAATTCCTTCATCAGATGATAGAATTTTTGGAGAAGAACAAAAATGCAATGAATTGGGGCATGAATTAAATTACTTTTCCAGACAGGGAGATGAGGAGTAGATATGTCTGGATGAACATGAGGGTTTTGACCAGGAATTTCTCCCATGACACCAGAATGGAAACTCTGTGGAGAAACAGTTGAGGCTTCAGGGCTTCTTGAGCTCTCCCTGTAAATTTATGCTGGTAGAGACCAGTTTCTTAACATCTGATACTGTCTTTTATTTCTTTTGACTTGAGAAATGGTAGTTTGTTATGTTTTGCTATGCCTATATACTTTTTTAGTCAGCAAGACTTTTTTTTTTAATTTGCAGTTGGCAACAGTAGAATCAGTGCTTTCTCTCATTAGTCTCAGCAAATGTGTTGAAAGTTATAATAGGTTTTTTGAGTTTTCAAATTCTGAAGATAAATATGAAGTTTTTTGGGAGAAAAAAAATCAGTTCTGGAACTAATGTCTTAAAATGTAATGCAAAACTGTTGGAAGAATGTCCAAAGAACGATTTCATGGTATACATATTTTCCGACAGGTTTGAGCTATTTTTCCTTTTTAAAGACGCTGTGTTCTGGGAGAAAAGAAATTCACCCTAATTGAAATAATTTGAGGTTCTTCTGTTTGTATTTGTCATGTAGTGAAATTAAGCAGTGGGACTTCTGTTTTGTAGGAAATTGTAGATACTCAAGGTTACATGGTGTGATTCACATGACATCTGAGTAACAGCACCAAAGGGACAAGGGGTGGATTTTGTGTAAATTGTCCACTTTCATTCAGTGCTGTGATGATGTTATTTTGATTTTTGTATGCAGAATTTTGGCCTTGCTTTGTTTGATTAGTTTTGTTTGTGGGAATGCAGGTTCTGTGATGAATGTGGATTTGTGCTGATAATTCCTAAATATGTGATTCACAGAACTGATGGGTGGAATGTAGTGGTTTTGCATGGCCACGTTTTGGTAGCAGGGGCTACAGTGGTGGCTTCTGTGAGAAGCTGCCAGAAAGTTTCTCCATGTCCAGCAAAGCCAATATCAGCTGGCTCCAAGACAGACATGCCACTGGCCAAGGCTGAGCCAATCAGAAATAGTGGTAACACCTCTGTGATAACATATTTAAGAGGAAAAAAACCTTATTGTGCAGATGTAATTGCAGCCAGAGAAGAGGAGGGTGAGAACCTGTGAGAAGAACAGCTCTGCAGACACCAAGGTCAATGCAGGAGGGACAGGAGGTGCTCCAGGCATCAGAGCTGAGATTCCCCTGCAGCCCATGGTGAGGAGGCAGCTGTGCCCTGCAGCCCATTGAGTTCCATGGGGATGCAGAGATCCACCTGCAGCCCATGGAGGAATCCCATGCTGGAGCAGATGGATGCCTGAGAGGAGGCTGTGAACCTGTGGGAGGCCTGAGCTGGAGCAGGGTCCTGGCAGGGTCCTGCAGACCTGTGGAGAGAGGAGTCCATGCTGGAGCAGGGTTCCTGGTAGGGCTTGTGACCCTGTGGAGGACCCACACTGGAGCAGCCTGTCCTAGAAGGACTGCACCCCATGAAAGAGTGACCCACTTTGCAGCTGTGTATGGAGGGCTGTTACCTGTGGGAGGGACCCCATGCTGGAGAAGGGGAAGTACTCCTCTCCCTGAGCAGTGCCTGGAACAACCTGTGATGAACTGACTATAATCCGCATTCCCTGTCTCCCTGTGCCAAGTGGGGGGAGAACTTAGAGCTGGGAAAGTGTTTTTAAGGTCTTACTTTCTTCTCATTATTCTGCTCTGATTTTGTTAGTAAGAAATTCAATTAATGTCATCAATTCTAGCCCGTTTTTCCTGTGGTGGTATTTGGTGAGTGATCTCTCTCTGTCCTTATCTCCAGTCATGAGCCCTCTGTTGTATTTTCTCTCCCCTGTCCCGCTGCAGAGGGGAGTGATAGGCTTTGGTGTGTGCCTGGCATCCAGGCAGGGTCAACTTATTACTCATGGGTTCAAAGTACAACACATATAAATTAATGAAATAAAGATTCCTTAAAATATAATAAATGCAAAGACAAAATCTTTGTCTTATAAAGTCCATGAGTTGCAAATGGTTGAAGGCTGGAAGCATCACTGTGTACTTGCCACGTTTCTGTCCTCTTCTGTGGCATCCACTCAGCCCCTGTCAGAAAAAGAATCCTGGGTTCGGCTATGGCTGCATGACCTGTTCTTTTGACACCAAGATTTCAGCTCAGCTCATTTGCAAGTTTCATCTGTGTTACAGCTTGGCTATTTCTAGCTGCAAAAGTAAATGGGATGGTTACAAGAGTCTCTTCATGTGTGTACCTTCCCCATATGCAAGTTCTAGTTGGAGGGTTCAGCACTTGAGAACAGACTCACCAGCTTGATATTTCTGACCTCAGGTCTCTCATATCTGAAGTTTTGATACCTCAGATCCCTCCTTCATATTACTCCATTTGGAAATCCCATTTCTGATATTTCTCTTAGCAGAGCTTTAATCTATGACCTGCAGTGGCTGGTTCCCACCCCTCCCAGGAAAACAGAAGGATTTCTTCTCTAATTGAAGAGAAATAATGATTAACTTATTTTGTTGGTCCATCAAGACTTTGCTTTTTTGTCTTCTTGATATATAAACATAAGCAAAGAAGCATCAACATGTCTTAGCTCCAGATACCTCCTCATGTAAATATGAGAATCTTATTGAAGACCAGGCAATACATTTTTCAGCAGTAGTTTCAGTTTAGTCACCACACTTTTTTCTCCATGGCAGAGTTGTATGTCATAGTAGCAGATAAATTCATTTACTGCCAAAGAATAAGGAGGCCACATAGTTCTCAATGTAAATACGAAAACTTCCCATAGATTAAAAAGCAATTATGTCACCTTATAAGACTTAGGTGACTGGAAAAGGTACTAGTCTATGTTCATATTATTTTCTCTTTTGCTCCTCTTCTACAGTTTTAAACAAGTCTAACAAAGCCAACATGGTCTCTCAGCAAGACCACTACTGTGTGCTCTTAGCAATGCCAGCATGATTTACAAATTCATTTTCCATTTGAATATAATTTTGAAAATTTTTTACTTATTTCAAGCATTTTGTTCTTTAAGATCATCATGAAATTACTTTCAAAATATTTGCTGCTCAGAAACAAAGCAATGTGCACTATATAATGAGGTTTTAAACATTTATTGTTTATTTACATGCTATGCATACAAGAAAAAAAAGCCCAAGATTTTGTTCTTTTGTTCCAAGATACAAAAACAGATTAAATTTTTTATCATATTTTATATTATTGACAGTTGCCCCCACTTTGTGGTAGTAGTCACTCTCATAAATTGCTTTACAGCAGTTTATCTTTATTTTGGATTTATACTACCATGTCTGACATAAATAAGCACAGTAGAAAAAGAAGCCAAATAGCAAATTTCGAATTTTTTAGACATGCATTAAAATAAATGTGAATTTAAATCAGTCTAAACAAGACTGCTCACTGTCTGACTCTACTAGACGTTGGATAATAAAGGTAAAGAGCATTTGCAAAATGACAGATATCAGTTATTTTGAGCCTCACATCCAAGTTATGAGATGGAAGTGCCATACTAATGACATGAGGTTTTTCCCTTGTTTTCTTTTTATAATTTCTGGGAGGTTTTTTGAGTTGAGGAAAGTGCGTAGGAGTATTTTTTTTCAAATAACTGTTTTCATTCATCTTTTTGTTATAAAAATCTAGAAGTAATAGCTGACAGTCCAAAACCAATTAAAGTGATTTAGCAGATATATTAGATTAAAGCTGTATTGGATCATTTACCTGCAGTTCACCCATTGTGGTACTTTTTAGTAGTTTTTTTACCAAATGAATGTAGTAAAAACCCAGAAAAGCAATTACATTTTCCAGTATGAAATCCATCAGCACTGAGACTGTTAGGGAGAAAATATCTGAGGTGTGACTTCACGTAAAATATGACTCAAAGAGGAAAACTCAAACTGCATTAAAATGCAGAATGTACTTTTCTTAATAATTAGATACCACAAGCTAAAAGGGCAGGTGTTCCTTATGCTGGGACATGTTCTTCTGAGCATATTTTGATTTTATCACCCTTTCAGTGTGTCTTGAGATTGTGTTTCTTTCAAAAGAATAATCAGCACTGCTACTGCTCTAAGCTGCATCTGAGTGATGCTGAATGATAATTCATTTAAACCTTGTTTTTTTTCTCTCATGCCAATTTTTCATCTATGATTAGAAAAAGAAGTAATTTCCTACATGACTATTTATAGCCTAGCAGATATTAATAAGACAGATGGGGAATGTGTATTTAAAAGTGGCAGTAAATATGATTTCAGTATTTTTTTATTCACTGCTTTCGTGTTTTGTTTTTCATGTGTCAGAGAACCACGATATTGTGTGGCATTAGTGGCAGAGCTGTGACATTGTACGGTTGTTTTATAATTGCTCATTAGATCGGGAAAAAATTATAGAAAATTGATGTTACAGTAGTGCAGGTAGTTCTCAAAAGGAAACTTAACTCTAGCCCTGCCAATGACTTTAAACAAAATTTCACATCCTAAAGTATCCTGTTGTATTAGAAAGGAATTGTTAGCAGCTGTGTTTTGTTATATAAGAGCAGAGCCTGGGAGAGGCTCCTCTTTGAACCATTCGGGTCCCTAGTTTCTGGAGGTAAAGAATTAAAAGTGTTACTCAACCTATGCTTGTGGACCAAAAAGTGAATATAGCAAATTCTTGGTGCAACTTCTAGCTATTCTTCTTTGGTTGTGCCAACTGCCAGTGATGCAGTTAAAATGGTGTGCTTTATTTTGTTTTTGCAATGGCCATCAGAGATATTGTCTGCCTTCTCTATTTCTCCTTTTCAGTCCCTCACATTGCATTTGGCCAAGCCTGTCATTCTAAAATGACTTTTCAGATTTTGCTGGAAGAAAAAAAGCAGTTGGTATACAAACAGGACTGTCAGAGGAGCAATACCTCATTTAATTCTAATCTAGAAATTCTTTTTTTAAATTCTGTTGCCTCAGAAATTTCAGAAATTTTTAGACATTCTTGCAGTTCCCAGTCAATGAAGTTCTTGCTGTTTATTTTGAAAGTTCACAGTTCGGTCTTGGGGCTCTAGGCAGATGTACACTTACCAGCTGTTATTTCCAGTATCCAAGGCTGAGCAAGGAGCTTTGCCTTCTTTTCAGAGTTATTAATAGTTGGCTTCTG
The DNA here is from genome assembly GCA_013397955.1 of Grantiella picta. Lineage (NCBI taxonomy): Eukaryota > Metazoa > Chordata > Aves > Passeriformes > Meliphagidae > Grantiella > Grantiella picta. The sequence goes on along the minus strand of VZRM01008837.1, from coordinate 467,625 downwards.
AAAAATGACAGCAGACTGCATTGCAATGCTTTCTAGATAGCCTGAAAGCATTTTTCCTAGGACACTGTTGTGGTTTAAGGAGCCCAGGAGGCAGCTCAGTCCAACACAGCTGTTCCCTCCCTCCCTCCCAGTGGGATGGGGAGGAGAAGTGGAAGGTAGACGTGAGGAACACTGTTTTCATCACAGGACCAAAATGCAGCACCACACAGCTCTGCCTCTATCCCAGCTAAAACCTGTACAGTCATGCCATTGAAATTTACTGTGAAATGTCTGAGGTTTAAAGCTGAAAACATAACTTTATAAGTACTGAACTTCATGAAGTAGCTCTTGACATTCTAATTAATGCAGCAAAAGACTGGTGTTTGGAAAAATTAATTCCATTCTAGATTTTAGATTTTAGATTCTAGATTTTAGCTATAAAAAACCAAATGTAATCTTTTTATATTTTGATAGTGTGTGCCAATATCTTAGGCAATAGAATTAAGTTAGTGCAAAATGGTAGATAAACTGTTACTTAATATGTATCAGCTGTAGGTCAGTGATAAATGGAACAAAGTAGAAAACAGGAATCCATAAAAGATTGGTTATTTCTCTATCAGACTGTAGGTTTATTTTGCTATATGCCAGTTTTATATGCTATGTTACATAGTTAAACTTAGAAGTATTTGACTTTCTAATTTTTTCTGCTAATTAACTGCTGCTGCAGTGTAGACATCAGTGCTTTTGGGTAAAAGGAAAATGCTGACCAGCCCTCTTGTATGTAGCGTGTTTTGTCAGCAACTCTAAGGTCAGAAATAGAAATACACCAGCTGAGAAGCTGGAAGTGTTTTTAGCCTTCCATTAGTGAGGGCAGCAGACTTTCTAGCTCCAATTTTTTGGCATTTCTGGTATCACGTAATCCTGATGAACATCTTGCCTTATGTATTTCTGTCTGCCTTAGGAGGCAGCTGACTTAAAGATCGTCAAAGCTAAATCTAAAATTTATATCAAGCCTGAAGTGAATTATTGATCTCTCAGTCTTGGAATAGGTTAGAATATATGTTCTGGAATCACCATGGATGGAAGGAAGAGAAGACAATCAGAAATGCTAACTTGTAAAAGGAACGCATTACTTTGTTCATTTGTTTCCTTATTCTAATGCAACAAAGTGAAGCCTTAATAGTTTCACAAAATATAATGAAAAGTTAGTATTCATCCATCAAGTATGCTCACCTCTCCAGTCTGAGAAACTGTTTTTGTCTCAGTTCGCTTTATGAAATCTTACTGATTTCTCAGCTTCATGTGTAACAATGAAGTAATATTCCAATGGAATATATAGGTGGATTTATTTTGAATTTAAATAAATAAATATCTAGCATTATAATGGAGTTTGTCTTCCAAGTTCTAGTGATTTTATTAAAAAGGGACAACCTAACTGTTGCAACAAAATCAGTAGCTTCATTTTGAAATTATCTTTCAGAGTTTGTTGGGAGAAGAGAACATCTGATATACAAATATAACCTCTAATTTGGATGTAATACATGACATAAAATTATTATTTGTGGCTTCACAAGAAAGATGCAGGAATTGGTAGGCATGCAAATGTCAAGCACAATATAAAGGTACTTGTTGTGAAACTCTGGGTTCTGGTGTACCACAGTGTTTTATTGTACAAAGTATTGATCCAAAACAGAAAAGAGGAGAAACACTGAATACTGCAGACACACACGGAGTAACAGCAAAACACAAAGTCTCAGAACCAGGAGACTCTAGTTTTCAACAGCTTCAAGCAGACAATTGCTCCACTCACTTGTAACAAGAAATTAATTCTTTGAGACCTTGAAGTGATGTGGATTCTTGATAAAATACCCTGATACAGGTCTGTTTTGAACTGCAGTTCCATAGGGTATTACAAAGTGAAGAGTAAGTTTTTATATGATTTATACTTTTAACATATCCATTTGGCTGTGATCTATGCAATTCACTCAAGTGAAACAATTTTATTTTTTCTTCATTTTTTTCCTACTCAGTCTTGAGAGATTATTCCATTTGCCTTTTACACCCATGAGGAAAAAATATTTCTTCTCTGGGCTAGGTTTTATCCCCCATATTGTCATTACTTTTCTTTCTCTGGATCACATCTACAAAATGGCTCTGGCCTCAAAATTCCTGGTTCTGATTATAATGCCATTCTTCTTATGCTATTTGATACCAGATTATAAGCTTGAATTTTAAAATGTCCCATAAAACACAAATGCATTATATTGAAAAGACCTCACTGGATATCCTTGAGAAGCTGCAATTTGGAAAGATGTGCTAATGAAATAATTTTTAACTGCGAACTGCTGAAACATTTCTGTCTAAATATGGGAAATAAATTAGTATATTTCATATAAATTCTTATGGTCAGTTCCATTCTGTCTTTAACACTGGAATGTACTGGATGGATTTATGCCAGTGTTTCCTGTCTGAAATTTTGGCCTGAAAATTTCCTTTTTAAGACAAGAATAAAAGAAAAGGTAGACTATTTTATCTTCTCCTGGTTGTTAGAAGCAGCATATATAAAAACGTACAGTGTGACGAAATAATAGATAAAGCAGAATAACATAAACAACTGCAAGTAAAAAAGTTAGTGCTTTCACAATGGGTTCCATTGATAGTGTTTTAAGCTTTGCTGGAGAGATAGGTTCTTCAGCTGTGGAAAAATATTAGGAGTTGAGCTTTTTTCTTTTAATTTTGATTTGGAGCAATAAAGCCAAAATCGGATGGTTACTGGGACCTAGTACTTTGAGATTATTACCATCAGAAACTCATCATGGCTTTTCCAGACTTGATACAGGTGGTTCTTCAGTCTTGCAGAAATTCACTAGTCTCTGGAACAAGCAGGCCATAATCTGTCAACCCCTGGATGATCTGATGGGTGTCCTCAAGTGTAGGCTATCCTTCCTCAGACCTGGAGACTGAAGATTTCTGGATCCTAAGTAAGGAGTTTGGAATTCTGACCTAGTGGACAGCACAGACTTCAAATTCTTCCTCTTAAGTGTTGGGTTATTGGGAAAACAGGTGGACAGCCCAGTGCAGGTCACTTTTTAGGACAGGCGTGAGGGATGAAAGCCTAAGAAGTCTGTCTGAGGACTTTTAGAAAGTCATGTTTTAAATGTAATTGTTATTTCTCCTTTTCTTTTGATAGTTCACTTCTTCTAGCTGAGAGCATGATTCCTTCACATGGTGTAAATCAGTACTTAAGCATCTCCTACCTGAAATGTACTTCTGTCCTATGAGTTCAGCTGTGATATTTTCCACCAGCAAAGTGTGCCTATTATGATAGACTTTTTTCTCAGACCATCCACAGACATTTGTACTGTGAGGAAGAGTATTTTGGCAATGCAGCAGAAAGGGTCATCCATATTTCAAATGCATACTTCATTTACTTTGCCCTCACTTCTAAAATATGTATAATTTCCTAAATTTTATAAAAGAATTATGACTTATCTCCCTTCCCTTTCATTACCAAGTTGCAGGGAAGACTGTCCTGATTTTATATTACATTAAAGTCTTAAATGGAGCAGTTCAGTGTCTGTTCCACCAAGAGCTCAGTATCAGCTTCACAGTGCTGGGTTTTTTTAATAATTGCTACTCAACTGTTAAACAGGCCTCATAGTGGAAAACTGCTAGAATTATCCCTTTTTCCCCCTAAAAATAAAGTGAACTCATCCCACTACATGAGAAAATCATTGAAACCCATGAAAGAAATAGACAGTTTGAAGACTTATGAGAGAATGTAACACACTATTTAAAAATAGATATTTATTTGAAAATAAGATACCACAAGATTAATTCCTTAGCTCAACAATTACGAAAACAACAGAAAAAATCAAGCAATTTTTTAATAATACCTGTCTTTTTTCATAATGAAACTAGGTATAGTTGAGATCTGTTGCTGTGTCACAACTTGCTTAAGAAATTCTCTTTTACATTGTGTTGAGGAACAAGGATTACCTTAGTCCATGACAAACGTTGTTATATTTGTATTGTTGCCTGGAAAAGATTATTATCCTGAGATCCTTTGTAGAACTATCTACGTGCATAAGAAAATGTTTCTTAACTATTGGCAAATGCTGGAAAATAACTTGTCATTTCCTTTCCATCATTCATGTCATTTCACTTAATGCATTTTCCAAACTATATTCTGGTGCTATAGCTTGGACACCTGGATTTGGATTATTATTAAGCAGAAGTTTTGTTTATCTTGAAACTAATGTGTTTTAAATCTGCAGTAACCCACAGAGAAAAGGAAATATTTTGTATGGACATATTTTTCTGTAGGATAAAATTTTCTGTCTTTTCACTGACCACCTTGCTATTCATTTAATTTCAGCAACCTGCTTGAGTAGTTCTACTTACACCAATGCAAAGAGGGTAATAGTAGTGCTAAAATCTAGTTCTGTACAGTTAAACAAAAGGAAGTTTACGTCATATGATGAAATGAATAGACATGTGGTATTTTGCAGTAAGTGGGAAAAGAGTACCAGAAGTGATTTTGAAACAAAATGTTTAAGTCTGGAGTAGTCGCTTTCCAGGTTCCCTTAAGTGCTGTTTTCCTGCTCTTTCAGACAGAACCCCAAAACATGAAAGAAATCTTTGTCTGAAATCATCCCTCATGGAATATAAACCTCTAAGTAACTCTCTGTATAGCCAGAAGTCAGATCCACACTGCAAAGTAAGAAAAAAAGGGTTGCAAAGAGATCTGTTCAAGAATAATGGCTTTCTTCATAGGCCTTTTATTGCCTCTGGGACTCAATTTAGGGAGGTGGTTTTGGTCAAGCGGAATAGAAAGGGAGAAGAAATGGGGTTTGGGAATGCTGTGTTTACGGCCATGCTGTAGGCTTCTTTTATCTCCAAATGGAGCTTGCTCTGCCGTTCCTTGGGAAAGCAGTCCTCTCTCTCTTTCTTCATTCTCAGAAGGAATTTACACTGACCCAAGGCACAGCAGCTATGGCAAGGCAGTTAGTGTCTTGTCTACTGCTCAGTCACTTCTGCTTTAATAAAACCATAGAATCATGGAGTTGTTTGGGTATAAGAGTCCTTTAAAAGGAATCTGGTTAAACTCCCCCGAAAAAAAGCAGGGACATCTTTAAGTGGATGGGGTTGCTCAAAGCCCTGTCCAAAAACCCGTGCCAGAGTTTGCACAAGCAAGGCAATGTACAGGTATATTGAACAGTTGCTCTCTTTGTTTCACCTGCACCCACAGGAAGCGTTTGCTAACACTGGAACATCAAATCAGTGGAAGAAAAGCAAGCAGATGAACTGAAAAGCTTTAATAGTTAACATCCCTCTCATCTGGCATCTCTACCAGTTATGTTTTGGAAGTGGGAGAGTGAGGGTACTACACTTGACGACTACAGCCAAGATAAAATCTAAGATGTCAGAGAGTATTCAGCTTTTAAAACTTGGCTGAATAAGGCTACCAAAAGATTAAGAATTGTGCAAGAGTTTATGCCTTTTCAATTGGCCAACTCATTAGTTTAATCCAGATAAGTTTGCTTACTTGATTGAAATATTCTTTTGCAATTTCATGTGGCTGAACTAGTTTGTGTGCCTACAATGCTAAACCCAATTTAAAATACTTTGAAATTATTGTTGTTGGGATTAAGTAAACGTGAATATTTTAAAATGGATATGCTTCCCCCAAATGTTGCTGTCTTGTAATTGCCAAGATAACAACCAAAGTTACTACAATTCAGATTTGTTATTATTGTCTTATTGTTGTTAAATATTAACACAGTAAATATGTTAAAAATCAATTGGAAAATATTTTTCTAAAACCAACATTAGATATATTTAAAGTGATTGTTATATGTAAGTGGTATTTCTAGCTTTGTAACTCCTAACTAATGTAACAGTGGTAAATAATAAGGAATAAAGGAAAGGAATAAGTAACATGTCTGTATAGATACTTCTCCATTTTATATTATTGCAATTTAGACTAAAAAGAAATAAATTATATTAGCGAAACTGGAGGCAAAAAACTGCTGTTTTCTGAATCCTCAACGAAAATGGCAAACAGAGTGAAGTATCTGGTTTTCTAATTCATGCTCTGATACTAACTTCATTTGTTAATAATTTTAACCTTTAAGTATTCTTCTTTGCCTGTTATTTGTTGATTTTTTTTTCCACCAAATCCTTGAGTTAGCTACATGATTCCTGAAAAAATCCATAGCAAGGTGTTAATATAATTAAGAGATGGAGAAGAAATTGCTTTCATATTCCTATGGTGTTTGGACCCTTACCTTGTGAAAACAAGTTCAGATTAGAGCTCTGATTAGATTTACACAATTCTGTAAATTATGTACCTACATAGCTAAATAATAATAGGAAACTCTAATCAAAACCTCATCAAAATCTCCCAGGAAAGTAATAAAAAAATGTTGCATACCCAATGTAGCAATACATAAACTGTGTTATTTATATGAGCACATTAAATTTAGTGTTCTTAAAACTACAGCTTGCATTTAATTTTTAATATTGATCATCTAATATCTGTTGCCAACCATCTGACACATTAATCTGCAATGTTATCCAGATGGAAGATTCCTCTTCAAATGTCTAAATATGACACACACAGAAAAAATCAGAATATTTTTCCAAATTAAACTTTTATAGCCAATTACTCTTCAAGTATTTCTAAGATCCTTTGGGATAGGAATGATAGTTTATGTGTTCAAGCACCATTGCAGAGAATAAAATTAAGTTTAGATGGCAGAGATAAAATTAAAGTGACTGAAAACACATTGATACCCCATAAAACAAACAAAAAAATGGCCTTGGAATTTTGATAAACATAAGAATTACAAACATACAAATGAAATATGTTCACATTCATCTGAGACTCACTGCAAACCAACAGAAAATTATTTGACCCATTCATTCATGAAACCAAACAGTTCTCATTACAATGAGTAATATATGATCTCTAGTACATCAACTTGTTATGAAAAGTATGAATTTTCAAACATATTATGACAGCTGCCTCTTTTCCCAATGAAAAGCAATACTTTATTTCATTTGCTTATTTTACCAGTTCATTAGATGTGAATCAAAACTGTGAAAGCTCATATTCAAGTAGATCTTCTGTCATATTTTACAGAACAAATATATTAATGAGGGAACTTCAAAAGATTTTTACAAGTCTTGCTTCATTAAATTTTGCCATAATACGTGTCACAGCGACCTTCAAAGCACCCAGTGTTTCAACATCAAATATAGTAGTGCAATATGACAACTCCAGTTTAAATTATGCTTTCATTTAAAAGTCTGTCTCAGACTTTTTCCTGTAATTGGGAAAGATAGAAATATATAAATATATAAATTAAAATATAAAGGACCTTCATTTCCCTCCTAGATGGGGTGCTTTTTAAAAATAGATAAAACTCTGGTGTTTTTGCAGGAAGATCATATTTCCTGTCAAATATGTTGAGCTTGAAAAAATATTAGATAATAGCTTCCCAATTTCCTCTATGTCAAATTCAGGAAAAGAGAAGCACTTATACATCATTTTGAATGCAGGTGGTAAAATACATCTGATTAGGTACAAGTATCAATTAGGAACATTCTTTCCGCTTCAAAATCCAATGCACTTAGGAGAAAAGTAATAAATTTTGGAGATGAAACTAATCAAACAGAAAAAGACAAATCACTGTGTTGTTTTCAAAACTATCAAAAGATAGGCAGTAAGATGCTAATTCTGTTTGTGGATTTGAGCTAACAATAAGCAGATTGTTTGGGATTTTTTCAACACCCAATATCTTCACTATTTTTTATCTTTCTGTTGATTTGTCATTTCTACTTTCACAAAATCTTGAGCTGAATATGAATGAATAATTTTCCTTTTTCTTTTTTCATGGCAGTCTGTTGTACTTGAGGACACATCTGTACCTTACATGCAACATCCATAAAAAATAACAGAACTTATTAATTACACAGCACATCTTGTCTGCACAGTTTGGAATGTTTTTTGCCCATTATCTGAATACACTTCTTCTTATTCTGAGGCATTTTTGTCCTTTAACATATACACAGGATTTGGCTGAATACTCGTTTGCTATAAACAAATGCAGTAATAACTTTGCTGACATGCAACAACTGAAAGTCTAGGCAAAAAAAAAAAAAAGATCCTTCCTTCGTAAAATGTGAGACTGAAAGAGGAATATTGAGGGCTACAAAATAGGAATATGAAAACATTTTTTCTTCTTTTTGTGGCTCTCTTTTTCACAAAGTGTATTAACATCAAACTGGTTTGCTATGATCTTCTTTTGTAAGACATGCAGCTAACTCTTCAACTTCTTAGTATTTAAGGAATGCTAAAACTCTCAATTTTTTTTTTCTTTAAACAAATCTAATAATATATTCACTTTGGGGTAATCTGCTTATTGCAATGCAATTGTCAAAAGAGAAGTGTATCTCTAGGCACTAGGTAATGACTAGGCACTTGGTAATGACAATTTCTATATGCTTCAGGTATCTGCAGAATCATTAATTTCCTTTATGTTAAATGGTCTGCATCTCTCTTAGTTTCTGTCATGCAATCTTAGTGGTGATACACAGAGCAGAACAAGTCACACACAAAAATCACAAGCCTGATCAGGCCAGGAGGACATCTAGTTCAATATCCTGTCTCAGAGAAGAAACAGTCACTCTTTGAAAAGGATATATAAAACAGGACAACTGAGATTTCCCCCCAAGTGCGTTACTTCAGCTTCCACCACTCGATGAGACTAGGATTTCCTGACCTGTGGTTCCATTATACTTGACACGTAATGTGTTTTGCAATAAATTACCCCAAACAATCTGCAATAAGTTAATAAGAATTTCCTTTTGTTTTTTAAACCTGTGACTCAATAGTAACAGTAATTGAGTAACTGAGTGCCCCTAGCTTCTGTGGTCCAAGGCATGGAGCTGCCATTTTTTACTCACTTTCTCCTCTGCATATTTTATCAGGCGTGTTCTGTTTCTCCATCTGAAAGCCATGCCATCCCTTTTATCATTCTTGCTTCTGTTCTATGTTTCTTTGTATCTTTTGCAGATGCATGTTGGCTGGACATCTGCTTTATTTTCCTAAAATGTTTTTAAGTCTTTTCTTCTATTACCACTCTACTTGTATGGCAGTTTCCTCATTCTATAAAAATGAATTGATGTCCTGCTTTTAAGGATTAATTATGTGACCTATTGCCTCTCAGTATTTCCTCTTGAGTCTTCACAATTAAATGTACTGTCTTTCGGCTGTTCAAAGGCCCTAGCAATCTGCAAAGTAAGAGATTAAGTCAGTGATCTGACTTCAGACCTCCCAGTTGACAGCAGAAAGCATTATCAACAAGGCACCAGGTTGGGCTGACAAAGGAAGACTTGTGCATTTTATTTTGTAAAGATTTTTTGCTTTGTGATGTAGGAATTCAGTTACAGCAGGAGCAAGGCTTTTGTGCATTGAGACGAATGAAAGCAGCAAGAGTGAGATTTATTTTGTTTCATATTTTATTGTCTTGAAACAGCTGAACTCAGCTAATCAATTATTTTGTAGGAAAGGGTTACTGTATTTCTGTACTGTTGTAGGTGTGTGATGCTTTATGAAACACCCAAGTCATATTTCATATGTACCAGACATAATCCCTCGGAATTTTCTGAATCATATTTATTTCACTTTGATTTTCTTCACGCCATGAACATGAGATAAAAGAATGCATTACTCTAAGGTGGTTAAACTTGGTTGCCTGGGATATTCTGTGAGCATGAGATGGGTAGAGCAGATCATGTATTCATCAGTCCCTTGATATTGCTGCTTAACTGACTTTCTGCCTGCTGGGAACCTCCATTCTTGATATTATGGAAAAGGTTTGCTGCACTGCTCAACAAAGGTCTTATTACCTGTGCTTCTATTATATTCTCTGAGTGATGGAAAAGAAGAACAAGCACAGAGTCTGTCCATAAGTTTCAGAGGATGTTTACCACCGTAATTGAAAGATACTGACAGTAAATTCAGAGTTTAAGCCCATGACTAAATATTCTGACATCCTGTTCAGTTCACATCTCTAACATTTCAACTGAGAATTACTGTACCAATATGGTTTGCCTAAAGAAAATCCTTCTGCGGGCCATCTAGGTCTGATGCACAAGCAACAAGAATGAGAATTTTCTCCAGCCTTCAGATATTGCTGGTGTACATGTTTACAGCTAAACAATTGACCCTCAGCTCCTTTTATAGCAAATAGAGAGAAATAGGCAGGTATAGATCATGACTGGATAAGGCTAATCACATCCTAGGATTATCAATTTATTGTCATTATTAAAGAGGACCAAGGACTTCAATGAAGTTATCTACCCTGTAGGTTGTAGAAAGGCTTATTCAGATTTTTCATACCAGAAGATGAATTAATTTCTTCTCTTTCTAGGATTTGGTGATGTTAAAATCTTCCTTAGTTCTCATTTGAATTTATTTAATGATGGCTGCTGTGGTTGCTGAGTCTTACCATCTTTCAGACTGAAAAATCTATTTGAAATAGAATTCAGCAGAATTTAATAGAATTCAGTGCTAAGCCAAACTTGTCATAAAAAGCAAAGAATACAAAGGGAAAATTAGAGGTAGGAGAAGAAATGGATTGATTCCATTTTACTAGCAGTGGAAAACTGTATTCTTCCCCTTACTCCTCTTTCTTTTTTGACTAAGACAAAATCAAGTAGGGAAATAATACAAATTTGTCAATGTTTCTCAACATTTTCTTGTTGCACTATGTGTTATTGTGAAAATTGTAGTACATAATATCCCAGATAACCTCATTATTTCAGTAGAAAATCAGAGTCATCAGTTAAACTGTTACAGTATTGTTCTTAGCAATGTTTGTCAGATAATTCAGACCCAACTCTGTAGACTCTGTTACAAATTTTTCTCTTGAATCATTTGTAATCTCCTTTTTTGCCCTTAAAATGTTAGGAAGTTTTTTTCTTTCTGTATCCTAGTTAATTGTTTTGAGAAGCCCTTAGGGTGCATGCACTCCACTTTGGAAACCACTGCCCCAGTGGAGAATAGTGCCTTGTGGTCATGGACAAAGCTGACAGTATCAGAGAGTGGATCCAGGGTAGAATAAAGTAACTACTTCTTCTTGTTAGCCTGTCCTGTGAAATTATTTAAATACAAAATTACTTATTGCCAGCATCCATCTTAAAATATGAAGCCCTGAAAATATTGCTGGAAAGCAATACTAAAATACACTCATACTGTGGTAGAGAATTAGCTTTTTGTAGTTCAGCATATGCCCTTTTTTGGCTGTGATTCATGGATCTTACCAGTGTGCAGTTATGCTCAGTGCTGCATGGAACTTTAATTTCTGCTAATTAAGAGTTTAGTAGAATGAGGGAAGTGGAAAAATTTAGTCCAGACTAGCAGCTTTGCCGATAGTATTCAATCTGTGTACTTTATCAGAGACATAGATTTTAGGTTCTTAATACAACAGACTCAATCTGTTCTCTCCCACTTAGGGCCTTCATCCAAGCCGAGGACTAATCCCTGTGCTCTCAGTGACCTCTTTACTGATGTTGTAGACTTGCAGCAGATTGCAGCTGTTGCACAGCTTTAGGGCAGAAAATGGCTGTTAAGGATCAGCAGGCTAATAGCATGCACACCATAGGGAAGAGGGTATGCTCTGCATCTTGCCATTTCTGGATAGCTTTTTTGGCCAGGTATGCATTTGTTTCTGATGCAGTTTCTGTATTTTCTGTGTCTCTTCCACTGATTTCAGAGAGGACTTCACAGCACTGGTGATGGAGGCCCTGGCTACTTTGGGCACGGCACTGCAGCTGTAGGCACTACAGTCGAAATAGCATGTTTTTCTCAGTAGTTTTGCCTCTACATTGATGCCAAGACTTCTGGATGCAAGGTGCTGGAGTCCCTGAAAAGTTTTGAGTTTTTATGGGAGATCTCTTCTTTGAAGGGAGCTATCCTTCCTAAAGGACTGATGAGATTGTCCTTCTTTTCAAGATTGCCCAGATATCACATGCTTCCTTCCCCAACTCATTCTTCTCCCCCTTCCCTTCACCTAGCTGAAAGAAAGTTCACAGATTAATTTTAATTTAGAAAATAAATTGTGGACAGTTAATCTCCAAGTCAACTAGTGGGGGTTTTTTTAAGTGCCTATTAAAATAGCTTTTTTTTTAATAGCTTTAGTTGCTCAGTGTATGACTGTATTATGAGTACTGAGGCACTGCACTTGAAGAATAAGAATTAAGGTTGACTGCACAGAACCTTTCTGTGAAGAATAACAGAATCACTAATCATTGAGGTTGGAAGGGACCATCATCTTGAGACCATCAAGTCCACCTGCCTGCTCAAGCAGAGCAAGATCACCTAGAACAAGTTTCTCACAACCATGCACAGTCAGGTATTGAAAATCCCCAAGGATTGAGACTCGACAAACCTCTCTGGGTAACCTATGCCAGTGTTTGACAATCCTCAGAGTCAAAAAGAGTTTCCATGTGCTCAGGTGTAGTTTCTTGGGTTTTGATTTGTGCCCATTGCCTGTCAAGGGCACTGCTGAGAGAGGTTTGGCTCCCTCTTCTCCATCCCCATGTATTTACAGACATTGATAGATCCACCCGAACTTGCTCTTCTGCAGCATTAGGAATCCTGTCTCTCTCAGCCTTTCCTCACATGAAAGAGGACCCAGCCCCTTAATCATATTTGTGGCCTTGCACTACACTGCTAGATCTCCTAGTACTGTTTCTCTTGAAAGCATGAATTTAATTAGGCAGGCAACACTCTCATAATCATGTAGCTCTGCTTTTGATTTGCAATGCCATTGACCTTTTATTCATGCCATAGGTTTTTCCACTCTCTCCAATAATCCTGACTTTTCCAGACCTGTGATTTAGAAACGTAACTACTCATTGCTTTCCATTCTGACTTTCTTTGGTTGTCAGGGTGTGGGGATTTTTTAATGACTGTACTTCAACATGTGCTTGTTTAACTAGGCCTTTCCTTTTGTCCTTTTGTCCTTTCTTCTTAAGTCAAATAAAATCATCAGAGGATAAAAAAATGGTCAGATTCTCAAACAAACTAAAAATTAATAAAGTGCATACAAATTAAAAAAGAAATAATGTATTAGTCATGCCTATGTGCAATTATCAGTCACAAATCCATTGTATAGCTTTAGATCATTAAACTAAAAATTTCTTTGCAAAAATATTAGCCGAACTCAAAATATTTTTCTTGTTGCTTATTCCTTCTTCATATCCCTGGTGATTAATCTGGGCAATCTTCAAGGTGTATTGCTTGAAGAGGATGCTTAAGGCATCAGGAAGATATGCTGCCTAACCTCAATTAGTTTTAGTCTACATTTTCTTGCATTAATGATATTATTATCATGTGTACAGGGTAAAAAAATCCAAAACCATAATGACTAAAGTAATTAATGCAATAAATGTTGTAAATGTTAAGCCTTCACATTTAAAAATTTTCTCTTAACCATTATTCATTTCCAGAGTAGTGTAGTGGGAAAATGCCTATACCGCCATGCTCTTTATAATTTCAAACCCAGCAAATCTGAGTGTCCTGAAAATGAAGAAAAACTGGGTTTCTTGTCTAGAAATAAAAATTAAAAGTAATTCACAAGGATGTCATAGGACAAAAGTTCTGCACTGACACATCTGTAAATATGAAAATTTATGACAATCTTTTGAATTTCCATTTTCTAGCAGTAATCCCTCCTATAATGGTCTTTTCACTTCTGGTAATAGGCAGATGCTAGAACTTTTTCATTTTCTGCGTGTTTGATTTGAATGTTTGAAATTAAATAAATTTATGTGCAGGCTCAGCAAATAATGATGATGCTATTCACAGGTATGCAAAAAAATGGATATTTTTAAACCTGCTTCACTGATTATATTGCATTTTATTACTTTATTTTGTAATAACTTAATGAAATTAGCCCTTTGTTGCTCATTTCAGACACAGCACTGTTTTTTCCATCCTTCACTGGAAATTCTTATTTGGAACTACCTTCTCTGACATCTGTATCTGAGACCGGGACTGCATCTGGGCAGGAAACAAGCAATCTGACAACTCTGTACTTGACAGTGAAAACAACTGCTCTAAATGGCACAATTCTTTACAGTGAGTACCAAAGATACTTGAAGTTAAGTATCAGTTTTAGCTCCTTCAGGTCCTTATTAACTTTAGTGTACATCAGCTGGCATTTTCTCTTCAACAGCAAAATGAGTCATTAAAATGCAGTAGAAGCCTTTTGGTATTCTAATGCCTGCTGCATTATAAAATTCAAACCATTGTTCCTTGTGTTCCTCTGGAAAGTTCTTTAATTTATGACTCATTGAGCAAAACATAACTTACAACAGAAAATGCTGCTTCCTGACAAGAAAGAACATAGTAAGCATATGACTTTAGTTGTAAGTGTTACAGCTCTAAAATACAAATGTTGAAAAAGTTTTGAAAACTTATTATAGAGAAACAGCTTCTCCATAGTTGGGTTGAGTCTCGCTTTTTATAATTGTGATCTTGGTTCCAAATTCTTGATTTACAGAACTATCTTAGGTTCTGCAATTTTGCCATATTTTGAAGTACTTACTGTGATTTCACACTTCAGAGAATTCTTTTGTGATCCCCAGAGAGTATACTTGCATACTTGGATGTATGCCTAATAATACTACATAAAAAATTTGATTTGCTTCTTGCCTGCATATTTCATTCCTCAATATATGGCATAAACTTCTGAGACAGAAGTACACTTTTCACTAGTCAGCAAGAAAAAATAGACTTCTCTGCCAGTTGAGTATTTCATTATACATTTTATCTTCCAATTTCTTGCAAATGGAAAACATGGGAAGCGAGGTGATTTCTTCCCAAACCCAACAAGAGCTAGAAAAATATGTTTATTTGATAAATTTATTCCACAAATACAAAATCATTAGGAGCATTTTCAGTTCACTGCAGCTTCCTAGGGTTTCTCTACACAGAGAAATCTTCTTGATTTAATAATTCTGATTAAATTCTGTTGCATTTATATTAATTTGCTAGTAATATATGTGAATTCACCTGAACTATGTACATATTTATAAGCCAGGGTTAAAAGTAATATAAGCTTTGTGGCATTATTTAGTTATGCCTTTTATTTTTATCTGTACTACACTTTACTTAGATGTGAAATGCTCTAGCCCCAAATTGAAAATTTATGTTTACTGCTTTTCAAAATAGTATTTCAAATTCTTGTATGTTATATCTGGGCCATTGCTGCAGCTGCCTAAGCTACAGCGTGGCAAAATTTGCTAAGAATCATGGATAAGTGGTGATGCAGCAGTTCTTTACATTAAAGTGTTTTATACTTGTTAGTTATTTCAATTTCAAGAGGAGTTATTTGCCCTTGAAGAAGAATTCAAGGAAGGTCACTGGAAGTACTTTGAATATATTTGGAATTTAGTGATTTTGTTTGCCTCATCACTGCAAAGTAATTTGGCTCCAGCCAAAGTTAAAGTAAATCTTGCTGTCTACACATAAGCCCTGAGTAAGCATCTCTGTGAAACAAAAAAACTTTAAAAACCCAAAATAAAAGAAAAAAAGAAGAAAAAAGGAAGATTCTCTGCTATACTCAGGAGGATGTGGTGTTTTCTGAAGCTAAAGGAGTTGAGGTTGTTCATCCTGGAGAATTGAAGGTTTTGGAGAGACCACATTCCAGTCTTTAAGTATTTCAAGGGAGCTTCTAAGAAATATGGGGCTAAACTTTTAGCAAGTACTGTTGCAGTAGGACACAGGGCAATGGCTTTAAACTCAAAGAGTGTAGATGTAGACTAGATATGAAGAAGAATTTTTTTACAATGAGGGGAGCAAGGCACTGGAATAGGATGTCCAGAGAGGTGGTAGATTCCTCATCCCTGGAATCATCCAAGGTCTGTTTTGAGAAGGCTCTGAGCAACCTGATCTGGTCAAAGATGTCTCTGCTCATTGCAAAGGGTTAAGTAGATGACCAACCCAAACTTACCTATGATTCTATGACTGTATGTATTTTCTTTTCTAGATAATGTAGTCATCCTGCATCTAATCTAATTAGATATTAACACCTAATAACCTGTTCAGCTGTTAGTTCATACTGTCTATGGAAAATTGTTAATATGGTATTTTTCAGGTGTTTGCAGAGATTGTGTTACAGCAGTATTTGAGAACTTCACATTCTTTAGAATACCTGTCTTTCCACTTTCTGAAATGATAGAATGGCATTCATGGAGAACTATGCAGCTTTTTGCTTTCCAGTTACCAGTATCAGAGAGTTCCATGGACTGTGTCACAGCTCACTTCTTGTCCCTTCATGTACCCAAAAACAAGGAAGAAGAGTGGGTCAGGATGAGTAGTGTGAGTTCAGCTCTCACCCTAATATTGAGTAGCTCCAGGAGCTCAGGATGATTTTTGCATGTTTTCATGCAGTTTTTTAACTCACTTTTTCTTCATAGGTTCCCAGTAGCACATCATACTTGCATTCTCATTCTTTTTGTTACCCCTAAAATGGGATTTAAACTGATTTGCAATATTTCACTCTTTTAGTGACCAGTAGGTTTTCTATTAAGGTTAGGTTTCTGTTAAGCTAAATAATTAAATAAATAATGGATCTCTGCCTGGCTGTGGAACTCAGACACAGAAAGTAATGGGTGACTGTATATCTTGCAGAACTCTGATATTGTGTTTAAAATTAGATACATCTTTGTTTCACATTTATACTTTATCAGTCTCTGCCCCTCTTTCTATAGAACCAGTTTCTTTTCCTTGTTTTTATTCTTTGTCTTTTTATCCTGTGTCTCCCTGGTAGTTAGATTCCTTTCCAAATATTAAAAGTGTTTGTTGTGATTGTTCATATCAATATTCTTATTTTTACATAAATATAAAATAAAATTTTATATAAATTTGTAAACAAAACACTCTCCAGTGTTTTATGAATGAATACCATGTGCCTTATACAGATAATTCAGAATTTCTAAATTATTTCTATATGCAGGCATCAAGCTCTTCTGTCAGATAAATATCCTTTGCGAGTTCATATGCTCCTTCTGTATTTCCTCCATCCCCATTTTTTTTCTCCCTGCTCTGTCTTTCATTTTCCCTTCTAACAAAAAGAAGGGAAAGGGAAGTCTTCCCTTCGACTGTAAAAGAAAAGCTGCTGTTTTCAGCTGTTCCCTTTTTAATAGTAATACTACTCCTGCTTCTCCTGCTGCTTTTTTGAAACTGTGTTGCCATCAAACACCTGAGGAATGAACTGTCAGCAGAAAGGCAACTTGAGGCTAGTGCATTCACCAGGTACGACATTAACACACTTCTAAGGGTAATGTCCCAAACATTTTCAGATTCTGTTGACATATGCACATCAGCAATGGCTTCATAATTGATGAAGCCATTACAATAAGCTTCACACATTCATAAAGAAAAAACCCTCTATTTGTAAAAACAATTTTTTTAAATAGGAAAAATATCACAGTGATCTGCTTCTTTCAGATGTACTTTACTAGAAAATAGTTACACATTTTGATTAGTTCTTTTTTTAAATTAATCCACCTTTGGATTACACATTTTACAAACACACCTGTTTTTACCAGGTGGTGTTGAGGTTACATCTGTTTGTCTGGCAGATAATTAGTAAACATTTAATTATAGGGAGAAGCCACAGACATGCTACTGATACAAAAATTAATTTGAATCAGAAAGCATGCCTAAGAAGAATATTAAACTCAAAATCATAAGGATAACATAAAAGGATGAAAACTGGCATCTGTCTTTACCTAGTACATTAGCCAGTGAAGAACAAAAAAGATCTGTGCTTTCTTTACCCTTTCATGTTCATGTGCCTTAAAATAAAGAGAAGGGAACACTTGAGAGTATCAATGCACTACTGTAATATCTTTTAGCAGTTAGTGCAATTATATACTTGCAAATACATATAAGACAAAATACATATAAAAATACAGCAAATAAGCCTGCTTATAGGCTAACCATTAGGCAGAATATGAGAATCATTATGTGAGCTAGGCATGTCACTTTACTAAATCGTACCATACTGTTGTTAAAAATAATTTTTTCCTATTTGATGCCTTCATTAGTAAGAATTTTATCAACAGTTGGTTGAGATTAACAAGTACTAAGGACTAACTGCTTTTGTAGAGGCTGCCAGAAATAGATTGTTAAAAACATGGGGAGAGAGATGAGGTATCATACAATCTTATGTGGGATTTATAGAAAATTACCATACATTCATCTCTTTTAATAGAAAGAAAAATGTACTTACATTCTTAATAATTATGTTTTACCTAATTATTTCAGTATGTATTTAAGAATAATCTGAATGATAACAGTAAATGGACTAAAACTATAGACGAATTTTTGCCATTATCTTATGTTTAAATTGTTGCAGAATGTGACAAGTACATTTGTGCCAATAAAGATTAACCATCATTTGAGGACTATTTATTTGTTGAATACAGAATGCATTAATAAAATTTCTATTCTATTCTTAATGATTTTGTTTGCTTGCATGATTAAATTTCATCAACATGTCAAAGCAAATTGTGATATTTAGTTACAAAGCAAAATAAATTGCTAGTGATAACAAAAACCTGATACAGTTGTAAAGTTTTACTTCATCATTTTCACTTTTAACAGAGTCAGCACAATGCTGTTCACAATCCCTTCAAGGGTAGATTGTTTAGCTTCTACTATATATGGTAGCCTGTAACTTCAGACAAATTGGATTTCAGATATCACAGCCCATGTTTATAGCATTCCTTAAGGACAACAGCTCCCTTTTCATAAGTTGTGCTCATAAATTATTTTTTGTGCTCTCAGAAGCTCTTTTCCCCAGATCCACCCATATTGTATTTACCCTTCTGAAACTAAATATGGGCATTTCAATTGTAGTCTATTTGCCTTTTATTTCAGCTGGCATTCTCAAGCAGAGCCTTTCACAGTATCCTTCCTCTGTTTCGAAATATATTTTCTTTCTTAATAAAGCTTATCCCATATTTTATTGGGAATTCAAATCTGTCTTTTAGATAGACAATTATTTAAGGCCAGTGGTCACTTGCTTGTCATCATACTGATGTACAAAAATAACCTTTCAACTTGCAGTTTTCTGTGAAAGAATGATTGCTGGGATCTGGTTTCTTTAGCCTGAACCCCTCATATAATCTATTTATATCATTTATCTATTTCATTTGTCCCTGATATTCAACAAGATTTTTTACTCAGATATTTGCTGATCTCTGTCTGTTCCCAGAATGTCTGTTTTGCTTAAGACTCTGTCTTTTCCTATGCAGGTAACTTCCATCATATCCACTAGGGCAGCATATGCTCTTTCACATTGCCAGAACAACATTCTCTGCCTCCTCATGTTCACTGTAGAAAGATTTAAAGGATTGTCCTTTCAAAGGATTTCATACCACCTAGCAAATAATATGAAGAATGCTCTTAGTCACCTCTAAGTGTGACTTAAAAGCACTCCCTAGACTGAAGTTCAAGAGACAACACTCGCTGAGGTTTCAGGGAGTAATGCTGCCTTTGGGAGAGCTGTCCCAGATTTTTTACTTTACTGTTGATAATGAGGACCTTCTTCCAAGTTTTCACAAGTGGGCAAATGTCAATGGACAGTCACTGGAAGAAGAGAAGCAAGCTGTTCATCCGTAACTTTGCTTTTTCATGATGTTATATGCATTCACAACCCTCCCCCACTTCATTCTCTCTGAATCAATGTGACATACAGATCTACTTACTGGTAGAAATTGGAAATGCCAAGAACAGCATGTGCAAGGAGGGGAGAAGATAAGGAAACAAATAATGCAATGTGCATATATCAGTTATGCTAGGGTTAAAAAGCAGTGCAATAGTGCAATATATTTTGAAAGAGAATTATCAGACTATTGTAGAACGAAACTGTAAAAGCCAAAGGCATGAAATCCAGTCAAATTAAAAAATCTTTGGCGTTAATTAGGTATTCAGAATACAAAATATGTCTAAGCATAAAAGACTTCAGTAGGTCATCAGGACTGAAGAAATGCAATGTTGACTAGAAAGCTGCTCTCAGGGAGGAAGTTTATGTTGTAAACTGTTTCTGCTATGAACAATACAAAAGGAAATGATCAGGGAGTTGTAAGCACTGTTGTGTCTCTGTGTATCCTAAAAGATTATTGTTTGCTTTTTGTTTTGTCCTCCAAAATAAAGTTGATCATTTCATCTTTACAAATAAGTAGTTTTTCTAAGTCCCAAGTATACCCTCATTCTTTTACCTTTCTGAATAAAAATATTCAATGATGTTCCAACCTGTGGCCCCCTCCAACAGCTCCAGGCCAGGGAGTCCCTCCAGGCTCCTACCCAGCAGCTGAAACCCAGCCCAGCTCCCAGCCCTTCTGATCCACTCCAGGGGTCTCCTACTCGCTGGTTCACACACTGACTCACTCAAGACTTACCCACCCAAACCCAGGAACTCCACCCTTGGGGGTCCCCCAAATGCCAGCATAAAATTTCTACCTGATACCCATGCCAGCACCCAGGGCCTGCTACTCAGAGGCAGTAGTACACCAAACAAATACATGCAGCAAATTCAATTTCATGACTCAGTTACTGAGTATTCTTTACTCCACTTAAATATAGTAAAATATAGTGGAAAAAAACCAGTTTAACATTTTAACAATTTGTCTTAAAGGGGAATAAAAATTGTAAACAGGAACTGTCTTTTATGAAAAGTAAATACAGTTAAATTCAATGGCCAAATTCACCAATATAATTTGAAACTGTAGGTATCAGTCCTTTTTTTGTAGAAGAGCCATGTATCATCATTTATTTAAATATAAATATTTGGCTGCCATTTTTACAATGTATAATATACTATTTAGTGGAAGTGAACTTAAGCATCTTTTTGTTAATATTTTGAAGAGTGCAAGCAATAGTATGTTTGATGTTTTGTAAATAATTTTTCCTCTCAAGTCTGAAATATATCATTAATTGAGAAAGGTGAATTTTTCATAATCTTTAAATTTATTATAAGAAAGAGATGTTCTCTTATAATTTTTGGGGTTTTATAATTAATTTGAAAAGCCAAATGAATAGGGCTTGTTTTCTTAATGTCACCTTTGTTGCCTTAATGGCACTGCTGGATATAAAGAGAAGATCACCTTCAATTGATGTGAAGATCTCTGTAAGATTGATGTAACTGCAGTGGTATTAAGTAAATTTTGCCATTTGGATATTTTCTTTTAATTTTAACTGTTATCAGCTGAATACAGAGATTTACAGTCTGATTTTTTTCTCAGTCACTCAAGAAGAGTCCTGTATATAAAAGAGTCCTTGATGTCACATAGACATCACGACAGGCAGTGACCTTCCAGTAGTGTGAAATAGTTCCATGAGGTCCTACACTTTCAGAAGTGTGACTATCTCCGTTTTTGTTTTCAAAGCTGCTGAAAGAAATTTTGGAGAGCAGTTTCTTCACTTGTATCTTGTGGAGGGAAGACCAACAGTTCGACTTGGCTGTGGAAGCTCTCGGAACATTCTGACTGTGTCCCTCAACCAATCTGTTAACAAGGGTATCCTCGTCCCTATCACAATAAGGTAAGAATTTACCACTGAGAGAGTTTTAGTCATCCATATTGAGCAATAAAATGTGATTTTACTTGTTTTTTTGACAATAAAAAGACAAGTCCTATTGGAAAGCAAATTTGGAAACCTTTTTCATGAGGTTTCAAACCTTTCTCCTTGATTGAAAATACATTTTTGTTCACAAAGATTACTTCAGTCCTTTGGAGAATTTATGAATTGTTTGAAGTCCAGATATATTCACAGATACAGCTTAAGTCAACCTGAGAACTGAAAATGTTTAAACTTAATTTTGGAGGTTACAAATGGGGGGCTCATATGTTATGTTTATTAATTAACACACTGAATAAAATTAGATTTGTCATCAGAATTTCAGCGCTAAATATAAGACTAATTTGTTGTTTAAGATGAAAAATTAAAAATGAGCATGCTAACAACATCTCACGATGCAGGGTGGACTTTGTGATTTTAAAAGTCTTATGCAAACTAAACTATGATTCTAAAAGCTGTCATATCTACATTGACAGCATTATACAAGAATGGCTGTTCACTACTGTCATTTTTAATCTTGTACAAACAATAGTTCTCAGAATGGTTCATTTATCATTTTGAGGAAGGTATTGATATCATGCTTTGGTAATGAATTAACTCTTCCAGTCATGGAAGATATGTGCAAGTTAGGTAAAATGTAAACCAGAAATAATACTTTTTTTTTTTGGTTATATTTATATTGTTAATGCTAAGCAATGGTAAAGTATTCAACCTTTACTTCAGAAACATTTTAGGAATAATTCTGGTGCCGATATAAGATATCAAATTACTGCGATTAAAATAATATTTTAGTTTTTACATTGTTTGAGTATTAGAGATTATTGCTGCACCTCACCTGTAAACTTTTGTGATGTGAGTGAACATAGTGCACAAATTATTATATAAAAGGATATTTAGCTAGGACTATTTTTGCTTTTAGAGAATGGCATGGGAAGGAGACTGCTGCAAAAATTACCATGAAACACACGTTAGACTTCTCAAAATTGCCTCTTACTACCAAAAAAGGAAAATCAGAGCATAATCTAAATATTTTTGTGTTTTCCTTCTGAGCTCTTTCTCTGGGATGTAAATATTGATAAGTTCTAAAATGGCAGAGGTTTGATAATCTCAGTATATAGAGTAGATTGGCATGTAGAGAAGAGGTGGTTCAGTGTTTTTTTGTTAGATTGTATGCTTATCCCACAAGCTTTACTACTTCTCTTAGAAACAAACTTGTTAGAATATGAATCCTCTTTTCAATATATGGAAAGCTAACAGGATCTGCCATTTAGAAAAATGTTTTATTGCCATCTTATATTTCTTCTCAGCCACAGGTCTCTACGTTACTCTTTTTCTCCATTTAAAACAGATTTTTTTTCTTTTATGCTGAGTATTAACATCTAGCATTAATGGAGCAAAGTCACATAACATACATTCAAATGTTATTGGCTGACAGCATATTTATTTTAGAATTTTTGTTCAGATTGTAAAAGCAAATCAAATTTACAAAGAAAATTATATCACTTCCTCTCCTTTTATCTAGCACATAAAGAGGTTTTTTCTCTCAGAAAATACTTGACAGAGTTATACAGCTCAATACTAATAAATTGTTCTACATTTGCTTTTTAATCTCAGAGACTAGACTTGTGTGAGACATTCGTCAGATAATTGTCTGCACTGCATGAGCTGTGGTAGCGTTTTCTCTGCTTCATATGTTTAAGCCATTAAAATGCTGTACAGATTTCAAAGCCTAATAATAACTTAGCAACAAATGCTGCTCAACGGCAACTAAAAACTTTATTTTAGTTATTGAGTTCAAGTTTACACTAAAAAAATTATTTCCCTCTTTTTCTACCTTAAAATTAACACCTGTACTTATGGCCCTATTTTCCTTGTTGTTACACTGACAAATAATGTCAGTTCAATTTACATATTTCCTTTGTTTACTGGAATGTTATACTGCTGTCTTTGGAACAGTGGCATACTAAATAACTTGCGAGGTGTGATTTTAGACTGTGACTGGCAGGGATTTACATGATTTTGGGTTTATGGGCTTGGCCTTCAAAATGACTTGTGATTATTCTTGTGAATCCTTCTAAAATGTACAGAGAGCAGTATATCCTTCACCAAGCAGCAATAAAATTGTAATCCTTCAGCAATCATCCTTAACCTCTGTCAAAGGAAAAAGCAAACTTGACAAGGCATTTGTAGCCTCCCAAAATCTTGTATCATTAGATATAAAATATGAATCCATGACAAAATTGTTGATTTGTGTTCTCAGTGGCTGTTGGAGATAGATAATTCTATCTGCATGGTTTACCTGCAAAATTAATGTGTGGGAGTTTCTTCTCTATTATGCAGGAAAAGAGTCAAAGGCTGGAATAAATGGCTATTTTTTGTTATTGTTTGAAAATTCTCCAATCGGGGAACAATAGATTCGTTACATTTGACTTTGAATAAGTTTTGAAGATCATATTTGACAGTTATTACAGTTTTGGATGAAACTATGACTTAAGTGGATAAACACTTCAATTAACACATCCAGTAACATCTATAGAAGCAGATTTTCTCCTTGTCGAACTTTTTAAATCCACATGTGCAGGAAGCGAATACATTCCCATAGTTTACAACTATTGTTTTCTTTTAACTGTATGATTAGTTTCCTTAGACATGGCCATTTTCTCAAACCTGATGAAGATTAAATGAGTTTTAAATGTTCAGTCATTGTCTTTATGGTCCTTGTGAAATGGCAGCTTTATAGAAGAAAGTCAATAAAGCTCTGATTGCTTACTTTTTTTGCCTTGCCTAAAGAAAATAGAAACCTGTTTCAATACCGTTTCATTTGTTGTTTCAATTTCTGTTTATTTTAGGAGGATTTGATTACTGGTTTGAAAATGTGCATTCATTTGAGTTTAATTTTTTGTGATTTCATAATTGAGTTTGTATTTTTTTTTCGGTTAGATCTTTGAGCACATACTTGAAATGTAGTTTGGATTGGTTTTATGGATTTGTTCTTTAAAGTTATTCAAAAAACATTAATTCAAACACATTTCATTTCATTCCATGAGTGGGTTCTGAAATACATTTGCCTGATGTAACATTTGCTCTGCTTTGTAGTTCAACTGATATGACTGTCATGGGGACAAATGATGTTTTTTTCAATTCAGTGGTTGAAGGAAGGTAAATTTAAGAAAAAATTAAGGTTGAAGGTAAATTTCACAAAGATTGAGATAATCTGGTCATTAGGATTTTAATTTTTCTAGATAGTACAGTGGATTTTACCTTTCAGAATATGAGCACTCATATTTTTTAGACATCTTAGTCTTTTTGTCTCTAAAAAATGTTTTTGCCTGTTCTACACAATGATGTGGTGCAGCAGGTCCTTTCTATTTGGGAGATACCAAGCAAGAATTAATTAAAATCTTCCCTGTATGTGATAGCATCACTCTTTCCACCTTATTTACCTGCAGAACTTTCAGATTTTTTCCCTAGAATTTAATGAACATAGTGCCCATCCCCACAGAGGTATACCATGGTATTATGAACATTTATGTTTCATGTATCTTCCAAGTGAATATATTGAAAGCAGTTGTTTCCAGTTTTCTGTCACACTTTAATTAGTAGTATGGATGTGAGCATTTACCAATGGCTGAGAAGGGCACCTTTAGCTGTCCTTAAAAGAGTTTATTTGTCAAATACATTATCCAGTTAATGTTGTTTGGCCAACTCTCACCTAGAACATGCAGTGCTACAGAAGCTGCTGCAGTTTATTGTTTGGTCTTCCAACTTCAAAAGCAGGTGGCACATTCTGAACTTTGAAAGTCCTCAAAATGTTTTTGTACCTCCACATGGAAATTTTGGCAAGATGTAATGTACTAAGTATTATCAGCATCCATGATTTTACCTACACTTCTTCTCTTTCCACTGAAGAGGAAAAATATTACTTGAACTATTCTACAAAGTCTTTTTTATTGCATGTGCATTCTGAAAATGTGTTTTTAAAAAGAATATACAAATCAATATCCATACAAAATGTTGGCTTATTTTGAGAATGACATTTGCCTATTTCATTGAATTTCATTTCATTTCGATTTCAAAGATATATAGCTTTTCTTATTAGTGCATATATTAATATTTACAGGTGTTAGGCGTTCTGCATAGTATGAAATTATTATTTAAAATTACCTTAAATCAGTTAAAAAAAGATTACTAATTTTCTAATACCTTACTATTGTGTCCAACATTACCAGTTACCTAGGAATGCAGGATTTTTTTGTTTGATGATTTGAAAACACCTGAGCAGCAGGTTTTGTATCTCAGCAGGTACATAGTGTAGCCTGTGTTTCATACTTGCAATACTGAGTTCCAGCATAATCAATTATGTGATGAGTGAGAAATGGAAAGGTGATTTGGTAAATGACTTGAGTTAACTTGATGCAATATCACCATCATCTGATCACACTTCATCTTTCCAAAATTGTTTGAAGATTAACAGTGAAAACAGTCTGGGATAAGTTTAAGAATTGTTATTCTATTTAGGAGTTTGTAAAATTGTTAAAGAAATCACATTTAGATGTGTTTTTTAAAAGGAATATTTTACATACTCCGTATCTTAATTTTGAATTATAAATCAGCACATATATGAATTATACCCATGTAGATGTTGTGTTGCATAGAACTGAAAATGCTGTCAGATATTATTAATATTTAATAAATGTTGAAGAGAAGTTTTAATTACTTTTAGAAGGACATATATACAAGAACATGCATTTATGTTTACTGTATTTACTATAGCATTTGAAAATTTCAGAAAATCATCACATTTACCACTATAAGGTAGGAATGTTTTTTCAGTGTGTGCCTATGTAATGTTTGTTCTGTAGCCTTAATCCCAGTTCCATCAATCCAGCTGTTACAGTTTTACACAAGTAAATCACTACATCTGTTATTCAGTCTAAAAAATAGTGCCGTAAGAGATGCATTACATCAAGATAATGAATATAAATTCTTGTATATGCAGTTAATTTTTTTTTTTAATTGTGACATTGGAATCAGCTAGTTAAATGATTCCATGTGGCATGCTAACTGGAATAATTCAAATTACAAAATGGATTCTCATAAAGAATATAGAAAATATTACCTTTAGTGTTTGTTTCAATTTCAGCTTTTGTGTATGAACAGAACGTTCAGTGTGTTTAGCAACATAAGCCACTTTCTGAAACTTTTTATTTTCGCTTTCACTCATCAGCAGTATGTAATATTTCATCAGTGATTTGTCAAAGCCAACAAACCAACTGCTATGGCTGTTCAAGCTCATTAGCTACTGACTTGAAGAGCAGATGTTTGAATTCCTGTACCCTTCATGCTCTGGCTTTACACTAGATGTTCTTACATTAACTGACCTTACAGGAATGACTCAAGAACACAGAAAGACAGAATCAAATTATTCTTTCAGCTGGAAAGGACCTGTTGAGGTCCTTTCAACATTCCTGCTCAATTAGGGTTTCAGCTGGAATAGAGTTTTCTTCTCAGTAACTGGTAGAGTGCTGTGTTTTGCATTCAGTATAAGGATAAGGTTGATAACATGATATTGATGCTTTGGTTGTTGCTAAGTCATGCTATTGTAAGACAAGGACTTGTTTTTTGTATCTCATACTCTGTCAGTAAGGAGGTGTCAAAATACCACGTTAACTGATTTTGGATGGTTAATTGCAAAGTGTCTCAGCACAGACCAGTTCATAATATATGGCGTCATAGTAGTTTCATCTTCCCTTTCATAGTGTGTCATTATACATTTATCTCAGATGAAAAGGCTGTATCACAAAATAAGTGATGTCTGCTGTGTTTTCTTATGCACAAATTGTGTAGTTGCATTAAATGTCATTTGCATTCCTACAAGGATGTGCATTCCAAAAGCTAAAACAACTGATTGACATCAATGCATTGAAGAAGGTTTGATCACTTCTCTTGCTTAGGTGTGACTTTTCTTCATTCTCTTTCAAAGATGTTCATATCAATATAAATTTTAAAATGTGAGCTGTATTAGCAGTTCAGTAATACATACTAGCACAGTACAGCACTGTCAGCTGCTTTTCCAGAAGAGACAGGCATCCAGACCTCCACACTGAACTGGGCTCTGTGTCACAGGGGGAGAATTGTGACCTGCCTGAAACTGTAGGGACAACATAGAAAGCAATGTCTATTTACCATATTTCAAGGGTAAACCTTTGAAAAAATAAGGGCCGTTGATTGCTTACATTATTTAAGAACAATTCTAATGAGTCGTATTCACTCCATCTAACCTCACCTACTTTCAAGTAAATAAGTGTATCTGTGCAAGTACAGAATTTATGGCAAAAAAATTTATGAATTTATGGCAAAAAATTAAAAATTCATGCAGTACTCAGACACTTATTGATCACTAGGCCTTTTTGACACTCAGCTAAAAGTTGGCAGTTTGTCTTTAGGTTACCTCCCTCAGTGGTCAGTGTTAAATTGTGAACATGCTGAAAAAATGGAAGGATTGTTTGCAAAATACTCTTTATTTCTTTCTCACAATCTTTTATCCCATGAAGAACCCTTTTTTTCTGTTGCAATGACTGCAACTTCAAACTTACTTAAAAGACACGATTTTGTTGTTGTAAGTCTCTAATATCATGAAAAATAATACTGGGAAGTATTATTTGGTAAGTCTTGTTATCATTGGCATGCCCTCCAATCTCCTTTTGAACATAGAATTTGAAAAATTAAATGTTGTTGGTAATCTTATGTAATCAATTTTATGTCACATTTAGCATTCTGTTAAATTCTGTCTAGGGGCAATTGCTGACTTTTAGCTCAAAAAGATGCTCTGATCATGAGCTTGAAATTGATGTATTAATTCTTGTTTGCCCTTCAGTGTCCTGAAAAAAACAAGAGAGCATCATTTAATCTCTATTCCTGAAGGTATCCACCAGAATTTAAACTTTTTAATTGATTGAATAAGAGATACTACAGATGACCGTATTTCTTAAAGGAAAAAAGGATAGCTGTTATTTTTAACTATATTATCTGTTTTAAGAATTTAACATATTTCATTTGAATTACCAAAGTTGCTAAAGGGTATTTGTATTTATAAGTGAGTTCAACTCAGCATAATAAAGCAAAATCAAGTAACACCAAAAAAATGCAATAACTTTCACAGTATTTTATTTTGGATTGTGTTTATCATTGTAGGAAGAATTAACTCATTCTAAAAGATGCTGATAGGCATGACTGTCTCAAAGCTATTGAAAATCATTAATCATTTACCACAATGATTTGAAGATTCAAATTTCCACTAATTTGCAAGAAATACAAAAATGTTTTATGATGCTGAGCAAAAAAAAAAAAAAAAATTCATAGTTCTGGAGAAATTCTGTCATTCAGAGGTAATTTTGACATGAGTCCAGCTTTATATAGTGACTGTCCCAAAAGAGTGCCTGTGTAGTCTAGTGGTAGAATGGAAGGGTTTTTCAATCTTTCCTGTGGTTAGGGTACATTCCTGGCCAAATATTTTGTTGTTCTTCCACCATTCTCCATCTCTAATGCAGAGGACCAGACTTGAAAATAATAATGAAGGTTGATGTTATCAGTTTGGAGCAATGTTTTTATTATGTCCATTTTTCCTAAAAATGAAGTAGTAAAATGAAAAGGGCTAATGAGGAATACTTCAAAACATTTTCGTATCAATTTTAACATCTTTAAACAGGATCAGATGTTTAATGACCATGGTAATCTCAACTGTATGTTTAGTATTTCATTGTTAAGCATATTATAAATATGTTGGTAATTAGATATGTGAATAGATTGCTAGGTTTTCATGCTATAACCTTCCCACGGCATGACTAAAGTATTGTATAATTCAGAACATTCTAAAACCTTCCTGTTTAGCAAACCCTCTGATCAAACATGACAAAATAATAGCTAATGTAATTTTCAGAATAACCAGAAAAATTCATTTTCCAAAGAAATTTCTTGGATTAATAATCACATTAAAGAAGCTGTTTTATTGCACTGTTGACAATTGCAGTAATGATTTATTACTTTCTTAGTGAATGATGCTGCTAACAGCAGTAATTTCTCTGTAAGATTTTACTGAATCTCTAGGCCACAATTTATTAGGTCTTCTAAAGACAGTGAGCTGTGAATTCACCAGAATTAAGGTAAACATTATAGCACATTTCATTGTCTTTTATTTTTAGAATTGGCTATGTGTTATAATTTTAAAATTCCAATATTCAAAGAATCTCTGACTTTATGCAAGAAAAAATAGGAAAAATAAAGGTCTAATAGTCTGTATAACCCAGTTTGCATTTTCTGGCCTCATCTGCTTTGAAAATTATTTATTTGCCTTTCAGCAGTGTTGCAGATAAAGCATATGTAAGTGGTTTTTTATTATATCATGGAAATTCTAAACTGCATTTAACCTAAATTTCTGAAATTTGCTAAGGTCTTTAGAACTCTCCCTTTAAAGGAGACAGTGCTTTAATGGTGCAGACTTGTACATAATTTTTTTTACTGTGTGCTACATGAAGTGTTGCATTTCAAGTACTGTTGATGTGATTGCTTACTCACTGCAGTTTCTCTATAGAGATAGTGATCTCATATGATTCACTTTTCCATCTTCTGATGTCTGGGTCAGACTGTGTGAAATAGAAGCAAAGATTTCAAAATATTTGGCTGCTCCCTCTGTTCTGGGGAAGAAGCAGGAGGCATGGCCCTTCTGATCTTCTTGGAAGGAAGCACAATTATTTCACATATATACTAGTACAAAGGGATTTCAGTACTGCTGAAGAGACACTAGGAATTATGCATGAAACCGTGCAGTTATCAGTGACATGAAGGAAAAAAGTCACTGGATTACAGAAGGAATAATAAAATAATAAAATTCAATAGAATCTGATATATTGGTCAATATTTTTATCATTCCAATATTTATTTATTTATTTCTAATGTATATAAAATTTTATAAAATTCATCATCTCACTGTCTGGTCACCCAGTGATTTGCACAGAAGACTTCTCAGATAACAGTTTATTTTCTATTAGTTTGGCACTGCACATGGAGCTGTAGCAATATAGTGCCAAATATCTTATGAAGGTGCCATGTTGCCGTCTTCCTAAGAAGTGAGATGGTAGTTTACACTGTTACATTCGTGAGCTCTGAAGAGCTGAACAACAAAATAAAACTGTGAAGGAGAAGTAGATTTTTAATTCTCTTCCTCAAGCCTGTTGTTCTGTATGTGAAAGATCAATACAGAAATAAAATTGGTTCAGTGTGCTTGTAACAATTGGCAATTCTCTACAGGTTTGCTTTAGCTGAAAGCAATAGGAAGTGCTATTTGCTCTGCAGGTATTGAAAATCAGTTAAAAAAAAAAAAAAAAGTAGTCAGCCAGCCTTTGCATGAATGTCCAAAAAAGCAGTGGTAGAGGGAAGGGCAAGAAAATGTATCTATCTCTCAGCAAACAAGTTTGGCTCTCTTTGATTCATCTCATGACCACCAATAACCACAGGAGTCAGAAGGCAGGGCTCCAAAAACAAAAAAACAGACAGCAAAGTCACACAGTCCAGACTGCTGTTCAGGGTTAAGCTGAATTTCCTCCTGTGTTCTGAGAAGAGAGCAGTCCTTGGTCTAGGTGATCAGCTTCTAGCTCAGCAGCAAACTTCCAACATGGTTTTGAAAAATTTGGTTAATCTTAGCTTGTTACTTATTTCACACAGCTCTAAAATGGGAGTGATATTTACCTATCTCCAAAAAATGTTCAAAAGACTTAGTATTATGAGGCAAGGAATTTTAAAAATGTGACATTGAGGTTCTGGTGCATAATCTGTATTTTGTGCTATACTCAGTCCATGTCTGTGACCAAAAAATTGCCACAGTACCTCAGGTATACTAACTGGGGATTTTTTTTTTGCATATAGTTCATTGGATGACCCTTTTCATGGGGGCTGAGGGAAAGAAGAAACAGCTATTATTTAATTTTAATTGCTATAACCTTATTTTTTCTAATTTTTTGTTTTCTAAATAAATTTCAGACAGATGTTTAATATGTAGTTTTCATATATGCAGAGAAGAAACAACAATACAGGACATCTGATAGCTGATTGTTTCAAGACTAACCAGTTCAAGTCCAGTTTTGCATCCCGGCAGTAAGAAAATTTTATGCTGCAAATTGAGTCACTTGATTAAAAAGAATATTGAGTAAAATTCACACATACATTTATTAAAGAGTCCTCCATGATAGTCATGAAAGACAGAGAGAGGGGAAAAGAGAGAGATGTCAACTTCATCTTTGTGAGAGAGAAATATCCACTGCATCTTTCTGAGAGTCTTCAAGAAACTCATTTGTGGAACACAAGGTAGGAAGGAAGGTATTTCTCTTTCTTTAACTGAAGTACATCGATTCTTTGAGGAATTTATATTTTGGTGTGCAGTTAATTCAGGTGGGAGAAGTTATTTTACTGAGCTCTCCACCACTTTGTCACTATCATTAGCTTGTTCTTTGAAGCACACATTAACCTGGCTTTTTATTAGACCATGAAGTGCCTGTGAGACTTTCTCCTCTGCTTGCTCACTATTGTGTTCCACTTGCCTTCTGTCCCATGTTCTTTAGCATTTTTGATCTATTTTCTATGCAGTTACTGATGCTGCTGTTACACCTGCGATCACCTCCACCCAAAGACACTTTGTCATTTTCTGACCATTACTTGATCTTGTTCTTTCCTTGGCTGAAAATACAGAATTTAATGAAAATGCACTTCACTGGAGGTTGATTGCAAGCAGTAATTTAAGCTGTGGGTAAATGTAACAGAAACTAGAAGGAAAACACCTTCACCAGACACAGGCTAGGCAGGCAGATTTGTGCTAGTGTTACACCATGCAGTTCAAAAAAATACATATATTTTAAAATATCTAGGATCAGTTTTCAAAGGCATTGCACTGGCCAAGCTGTGCAACAGTTAGGTTTTTCAGTTGATAGATTTGTGTCCACAGGTCAATAACTTAATCGTTAGCAAAATTCATGCAAAGGTTATACAAAGAAGATGTGTAGAGTGCAGGTGCCTGGGCACTGGCAGTGGGGGCTGCAGCGAGTATTTCATGAAAGAGCTGTGACCCATCCAACACTGGATGAGGGGAAAAGTGTGAGAGGCAAGGAGCAACAGAGAGGAGCTCTTATAGACTGACCTGTATTCCTCACCCTCCTTCTGCACTGTTTGGGCTGGGGAGATACAGAAGTTGGGAATAGAGTGAAGCTGAGGCTGGAGAAAAGGGGATTAGGGAGAAGGGGTTTATTTTTTCTCTTTGTTTCTTACCACCCAAATCTGTTTAATTGCCAATAAATTAAATAAATTTTCTCCATTTCAGTCCTGTGATGATAATTGGTAAGTGATCTCCCTGTCTTTACCTCATCCCAGGAGTTTTGTCATCGTGTTTTTCCACCCTCACTGTCATGTGGAGAGGGAGGGGTGAGAGAGCAGCTGGGTAAGCAGCTGGCAGCTGATTGAGGACAACCCACCAAAGAAGGAACATGGTAGTGATACTGAACATGATTTTCCTTCCTTCCTTCTATGTGTAGTTGTATAGGCAAAAATTTATAACATATATGTGACCTCCTCTGTTTATTTAATTTTTTTGTGCTGTCTTGTGTTGGATAAGGCTGTATTCTGTTGTTCAACAGAATGTAAATGTGGGTATATTGTAGAATTCTTGTAGTCGCATGGTGTCAGTGTATAGTGAACATAGAAAAGTAATTAATGTCTTGCACTGCTGATGCTAAAGTCTTTCCAGAGGTGTGAAAAATATCTGCTGCATTAGAGAGTATTTCCAGATACAGTAAGTGTTTTAGGAGTTTGTAAACAGGTTCTCTGGGTCTATGGAAACACTGTGCTTCGCTGTAAAATAGCAAAACTTTATGTAATGCCAAATCTGCATTTGAGCTCACACTTCAAGTGAACTGTATTAAACAGACATGTAACTGTTGGAGGTTTGGAGTACATTAAAATAAAATTATTCTTCAGGTTGTGGACTGCCTTTTCTGGAGGCTTTGCTCAAGTGCAGTATCACATTTGCTGTACATATCCCTGTTGGGGGAAATGGTGTTTCTCTGGCACCTGTTCACATCTGTGCCTCAGGATACGTGTCCCTGTGGTTTTTCTTCTGCAACTTCTGTGCAATTTGCAGCACTGGTCTGCCATTTGCTGTGGAGGTGGATGTGACTTCCTACGGCACTGACGGGTTTTAGTGAGAGCACCAGGAACTAGAGATCTATACATTGTCACAGAAATTGTTTTATCCCCCCTACAGTTCACATTGTCTTGTCAGATCTGCCAGCACCTAGCAGACCAATAGTAATGAAAGATGTGAATGTGAGAGCTACAGTGTAGCATGCTGTGCTGCTGCTAAATTACTCAGCAGCACTTCAAAACACCTTCAGAAAATAGGTTTTCTCTTGCATTTGAATACATTTTATGTAAATCTGACATGCGCTTTGGCCCCTGGGTTTTGTTCCCAACACTGTCAGAAACAATCTTCTGCAACCTCTTTTGTTCATTCATCTGGAAAATAACAGGATTATACTTGCCTGCCTTCTGGGGGAGGTATAAGTTTTGCTCAACAGCAAATGCTGTGAAAAATACAAAACTAAACACTAGTCTGTGCCTGACATAAACCAAGGCATGTTCTGACCATTTCTTTCTTTGGCTGAAGAGCACTCTTCCCCAACCAGCCAAAGAGGAAGACATTGATTACTAAGACTGTGAGTTTTTCCTTCACTTTTAACAGAGGGAAAGAACACATTGCTTTGTTTTAATGTCTTTATTTCAATCGAATACTTAATCCTGTAATCTTGCAACATTTCGTAATGTATTTCATGGAGGTAGTGAATCTGGCACTTTTATCTTAACACTTTGGCATTTCTTCAATTCCCATATGGAGAAGGAGGCCTACAAGCAATTTTACTGAAAACTTAAGGTGGGGATATGTGAGCAAAAAAGGCTCCAGGTGACACATGAGTGGAGTTTGCTGGTTGCTTGATGCAGACAATAATCCCAGCAGCAGCCTATGCCAAATGTATATCCATGTTTTTCAATTTTAGAACTCAGTTTTGTGATGAACTATGGTTGATGCAATATTGTTGGTCTTGCTAAATACCCAGTTTCCACTCCAAGGGTTATGAATGCTTTCTGAAGCCCATATAATTTCATCTGTTTCCTTTTAAACTCTTCAGCCTTCAAATTTAAACTAGAAGGTTTTGGGGTTTATAATGTGAGGGGTTGTTTCTTTCTTCCTTTTTTGTTTTTCCAAAACACAGAACTTATATTTAGTAATTGTGAAATTTTCCATTTAATAATAGAGAAATGCAGTCGGCATGATCATTTGCTTTGTCTCTAATAAAAGTTGCAAAAAGTCTCAGAATGTTAAAAAGTAATCCTGTGGTATTTAGGTGTTCACACGTTTCAATACAAGAACATTCATTGATATTGAATGGCAAAGGATTATTATTGCATATATTACATTTCAGCATATTGTATTTTCAGCCAATGTAACATCTGTGATGGTTTATTTTCTTACACATTTTACACTGGTCAGCATCTTACAGCTTTTGGAATCACTTATTAAAGTCCTATTTTTCAGGAAGTTTGTGTCAGTCTTACTAAGCAGACAATTGAACAGAAGAGTGATTAATTTGGTTTGATTAGTTGTGAACTGCTGTGGAAATTCTGCTGATCTGAATGAAATATTATCTTTTGGGGAATTTGGTAACTTGGTTTTTGGTCAGGTCAGATCTCCAGTCACACTACCTGAACAATTTCATCGATTGGGCAGCATTCTTTTTGGTAGCAGCACATTCTCATATTGACTAAAACTGCTGCTTATTAATAGCAGATTAAATATGAAATATTTCACCACTCAAGCAAGTATGGCAGTTGGATCCAGAAAGAGGCGTAGAAAGTCCTCTCATTCTTACTCTGAAGAGTTAATGTGTAGAAGACGATTATTCAAAGACAATGTATCCAACACTGTCAGAATTAGTTCAGTTCATGTCATTGCTTTGTGATTTAAAGTTATTAAGTGATTTGTCCATATAAGTTTTATTATAGCTGATCATGTTTTCTGACAGGTTGGCAGCAAGGTTGTGGGATTTTTTTTTTCTCCTTGGTCATGTAGTGTTATAGTAGTGATTAAATGCTGAACATGTATTTTTGCTCTCACTTACAATTCTTTCTATGATATTTTGTCTTTTTTCCTTTCATGCTTTTTTTTTTTCTAAACTATTTAAAATCTGCTGTCATTTTTCTCAGTTATGAGCAGGAAGACAGTTAAGTACAACAAAGGTTGTGTACTGAATACAGACAACCAAAGGGCCAAAACATTTACAGGTACATTAAGTAGGGAATGAAGCAGCACAGAATTGTTCCATTTAAATTCAAGATGAGCTGCAAAAAGCTAGTATATTTCATCTCACCTTACACAAGTTCTTGAACTAAACATGAACTAACATTTTGTGACCTGCAACTTTCACAGCATAGTGCTGCTGCATCTTCACATAGCGAAATAAGTTAAATTGCCTAATAACTGGGAAAACTTTATGTACATATTCTGTAATTTTCAAATCTCATTTCATACCTTTAAACAAAAGGTAGACAAAAATTCAGACATTTTTTCTTCCAAACTACATATTCAATCACTTGAAACCTTTTACATGTCAGTATCTGAGCATATCTCTGCTCATTTTAACCCCAGATAGCTGAGGATGGTTCTATAGCCTCCAAAGAATGTCTGCTATAAAAATACTACGCCTTAAATCATTATCATGCATAGTAGATTCCAAAATGTCCAGTTGATCAAAGAGGAGAATTAAAAACTTTGCCTAGTAATCTTTTTGCTCTCTCCTTTGCAGTTTTCCCTCTAGAAATAATCATGCTCTCTTTTCTGTCACTGTAGAGTTCATATCTGATTCAAGCCAAATAAAGTTTGTTTCATTCCTACCTACCCAAACTGTTACATCAATCTTCAGCAGTGACAATAGAGGACAAACACAGAACTTCCTTTGCTCCCTCAACCCTTCCTGAATAAAAAAAGGATGATAAAAGGAAGGCAGGGAAAAGAAAAAATTAGGTAATCGTGAAGTAGATTTTCCATACCTGATTCCCCACACAACTGATTCCATTCATCTAATTATGTGCAGCCCACATTATAATTGAATCATCAGCATGTTCCCTGCCTTTCATATGTCAGGCACAGGTGTATGGGTTTTTTCCTTCCTGACCAAACCGTAACCTGTTTTGCTTGGGATTTTTGTTGTTTATTTGTTTTGGTTTAGTTCAAAATTTGAATAAGCAATGCAATAGTGGTTTAATGAAAACAGTGGTAGAATTAACAGACCTAATCCTGTTCACCCTATCTTCCTGCCAACTCTCTTCCTCTGGCATACAAAAGAGAGGGAGATGCACAGCAGGTGATGTTTTTCAGGTTCATCATTAAACAAAGCACTTAATATTGACTGAAAACAGGCAAATATTTGGCTGCTGCAATTCAATCAGTGCAATGGGTATGTTCTTTGAAAACAAGTTGTGTTTAGATTAATTTTTCCTAATTTCTAGTAACTTCACATAAGATGAATAAAAGCATGACAATCACAGAACTTGTACGCATTACCTGACATATTTTGCATTCTTTGGACAAGATCTTGGGCAATACTATTCATCTGCTTCAGCTTTTTTTTTTTCTCCCTGCGATACAAGATTTACAGAGGTATTTTTGTTATAAAATTCATTATTAATCCCATAGTGCTGAGATGCATAGATGAAGACTATAATAATTTCTAAAAATAACTTACATTGGATAGGTAAAGCTCTTTCCTAAAATACACTGCCATTCAGACAGAACATTCCTTTCAAAGCTTTCATAATACTCTTACATCCAGATCAGCTAAGTGGGTAGAAAATTTGTTGGTCAGCATTGCATTGTCTATCAATGTCAGTTACTCATGGCATCCCTTAGGGCTCAGTACTGTGACCCAGGGAAAAAATGAAGTATTTTATTGGATCCGTCAGAGGAAGAGAATCTTACAGCACGACCTCCTAGGGTTTGCCTCAGAGGCATGTCTGAAGGATATTCGTATGAATGCTCTTCTGACCACATTAGAAACAGTTTTGCTGTATAAAATTATTTTAAGTTCTTCTATTCTTCCTTGTCCATTTAAATTTGAAGGACAACTTTCTTCTCCAAACCCTGCAAGTATATGGCATGTAGGCTGAGATATGTTGATGTATTTAGTTTGATCTTTGTTAATAAGCTTGGTTTGTTCTTGCTATTTTGGTGTTTGACGCTTGAAACAGTGATTTGAAATGATAATGAACCCTAACTCTCCCAGTCCGCAGGGATTCCCACTCTGCAAATAATGATATAAAATGCTTTTCATTAGGGCTAACACTATAAAGAAGAGTATATAACTGGTAACTGGTAAGCCCTGGTTGTGCATGATTTAATTTGTTGCTAATTAGAGACAGCTTAATCTGAAGTTAATTCTTGTCAGTTATAAGTGTTAATTCTGACAAAATGATACATTTTTCAGTGCTTGAACCTTGACCTAAAGTATCTACATGGTTAATAGCATCAAGCATCTCACTGAAATGAAGTAGTTAATCACAGGGTGGTTTTGTAGTGAAATATTTTCTAATATTTCCAAATTCAATA
Source organism: Grantiella picta (assembly GCA_013397955.1). Classification (NCBI taxonomy): domain Eukaryota; kingdom Metazoa; phylum Chordata; class Aves; order Passeriformes; family Meliphagidae; genus Grantiella; species Grantiella picta. Next base: position 429,280 of record VZRM01008837.1, on the reverse strand, counting down.
TGTGTGTAGCTGCATTTATAAGTAGAAAATTGGACATCAAAATAAAGAAATAAAGAGCCTCATCTGTAAGCAAAACCAGATTTTACATAACCAGCAACAGGCATTGTGGCGCTTGTTTGACACTTCCACAATTTCCTTAATAACTTGCATTCATAAAATATAATCTTTTTAAAAGGCCTATGTAAGACTTTTAATATCCATGAAGAAACGTGGCACATTACACATCATACAAGATTGGTTTTTTCCATGACGACCTCATACTTTTTTATTTCTAAAATCTAATGCAAGTAATCTATCTTGTTTTAAAAAAGCAAAACCTTCCTAAAAGGTGGCCTATGAACACACATTTACACATACAAGCAAAATGTATTATATTTGTCTTGTTTTTTCTTTTTTGCAGTTAGTATTCATGAATCTTGTGCAGTTTTTCTTTTCCAAATAATACATTTCAGCTTGAATGTATCACTAAACAAAGGGACTGAAAAAACAGGGGAGACGTTTCTAATACACTAGGAAACGTACATCTGGCTATTTATGTAGTTTCTCTTGAAGAACATCCAAATGACATTATAATCTATATTTTACTTTTTGATATTCAAATAGGTAATAGGCATCATAATCTTGTGCCTTCCTGTATGTTTAAGATTGCAGCTAAAATGTGTACAAACATATCACCATAATGCAGTCTCTTTTTTCTTTAAAAATAGTTGCTTTTATAGCTTAGCAAAATGTTCTTAGCTGTTCACGTTGGGTGCTTTGATTTAGACAGGTTCAAGTACAAAATACATGTGAAATTATTATGAGAATCTTAATTTCTTTGCAGAGCTGTTCTAAAGCTCAAACTTTCATTCTGATGGAGAAAAACACAGAACATGTGTTATCAAAAGCAGACTACAACAAAACATTTAATGAGTCTGGTCCAGATAGGGATGACTAGAGAACTTTATTCAGTTTAGATGACAACACTGTGCTTCAAGTTCTGTGCAATTCTGTATTTGTGCATGTATTCTGAAATCAGAGATCTACTCTATTCTATTCCTTTGTGTGTTCAAAGCAATAAGTATCTGTTAAGAAACAGTTTTTTAAAAAATGAAATTAACTGATGACATTGTGTGGCCATTAAGCTTCACAAATCCATAAATCCTAAGTCTGGTACATGGGAGTGTTATTTAACATTTCTGCCTTGCATTATAGACTTCAGGTGAGTTGCTCATGCTTTATGAAAGTAGATTTGCAACATGCCCAGCACTTTTAGTAGCATTGATACCTCCCATTTCTCAAAAAATTAGTCTTACCTGCACTGAAGAGGGCCTGAAGGGATTATGATGACAAGGCCTTATTCTCTTTCTTAATGATGGATTCGAAAGGGCAGACACAATGTTGGTGAGGATTGGAGACACAGAGATAACTCTCTTAATTGGTGTTACAGCTTACTAAGAAAGATTAATTATTTATTCCCAGTTTTATCCGTTTTGATATAAATGTTACAAATGGTGCATTACCCTTCTCTGCAGTTCTCCATGGCCCTTTGTTTATGACAGCATAAGCAATGCTTAACCAAATAAAATGTTAGTGATAGTTCTTGTCATAAATGGAAAACTTTTCTTTGGCGATAGCATATGTTTGCACCTTCAATGAGACAAGATAGTAAGTTGCTGAATTAAGAAATACAGTGGAGAAATAAATATCCTGTTTTAGGAAGCTGCCTTGAGCTCTGTATGCCCTGACTTACATTCTGTTGCCATATTTTAAGTTGATCCTAATGTAATTCAACTGAATTACGCATTCATAGACCATTAGAGAAGAGCTGAGTAGAGGATATAGTTGTTTCAGCAGTTGTTGCTGAATTATAAGAGGGATTAAGTGTCTGCCTATTTCATTTTTCCTACTGGGATGCTTCTGAGAATGTCACCAGAAGAGACCAAGAACAGGCTGTTTGAATATCATTATGAGAAGCTGGCACATAAAGTTTGCCTAAGTCTTAATTAGAGAAATGTGAGAGTAGCTCCAAGTTCCAAAGGCTTAAGGTTACAAAGGATTAGAAGACAGGAGCCGTAAAGAGTCTGAAGCCAAAATACTTCTTTTAAAATTGGTACTTACATGTGCAAAACTGAAATACAGCAGGATGTCTCTTGGTCCTCAGTATTAGCAAATATGTCAGCCTCAGCCTCAGGGTTTGCACTAGTTGGCAATAGAAGGACTTTATTCTCCACTCTACTCAGGATCTCCTGTGCATGTATATAAATTGCTCCATCTCTGAGCATTCAAATTGAAGAGTCACTTTCTCATTAGCCACATTACTTAACCTATTTTTCTCTTAGTTTTCCCATTTAGAGGGGAGGTAACAGTTCATTTTAGACCATCAAAGTATGCAAAAGAAAATTAATTGGTGCTGCCTGGTAGAAGTGATATATGTTACTGGTCGTTGTATTTCTTCTGTCTGTAATAGGTAAGAAAAGATCCTCAACTGGAGATCCTTGCAGTATTGCATTATCTGTACAGCACTGCATTGGTAAAGCTTTATTCACATGTCAAGTGGCTTCCTAATTTTCATTCATAGGATCAGACTTATGTAAGACAATAAATGGAAGACAAGCATCTGAAGATGTTTAAACATAATAATTCATTCCTATACTCTAGTGCAATACCAAGCAATGTTGCTAACTCCAGAACAGTCCCTCCTCAGAGAAGGGGACACATAATTTGAAGACATTGCCTACTGTGTCTCTCTTCGAGCACATTTCCAGTGGTTTTTTGTGGCATTTTCTTGGTGAAGTGTTAGGATAATTGAACCCTCAACATTTGTTTGATTTTTACCTTTTTTTCTTGTTTTCTAGAAGGGAATTTACCCCCCTCAAAATATATTGGTTTAGATATGTTATTCTTTTCCTATATTCTTTTCTTTGTTCTGATTTCACCATTCTAAAAAGCATAATTTATGTATACATGAATTGTGTATGCATAAGAAAAATTTTTAAACATTGGTTGTAGTCAGAAATATGTGTATACATATATTTTCTTCAAACTTGTATCTCGTAGCCACTTCACATGAGACCATTGCTTCTATATGTACATAAATTGATCTCTTATTTCTCTTTACTTTCACCAATATGCATGATTCAGTTACCTGGTAGGTAGATAAATGGCTTAAAAATAGTTTTAAGATGTGATACCACAGCCTGAAAAGCAACAGTGTAGACAGGTTTTGAAATCTGAAGTTTTACCAAGTACTCCTTTTCATATTTTGCCAGGCTTACAATAGTGTTAATTTTCTCAACGGGAGGTAATACTGAATAGCTCTTATATGGAGCTATACTCTGCTTCTACTGATCCTATTTTCTTAAACAGAAACATGATCCAAGACTCCTTTTCAGTGTGTTCAAAATCACTCTACCTACAAGAGATCTTGTACTTTAAGAGAAGGAAATGCTATAAAGTGGTCAGAGAGTCATGTTTCTCTTGAGACTAAAAGATTCTGAGTTGCTACTCTTTTAGGGTACTCTTAAAGTTAGTGTTCATATGTTCCATGCAATCAAATTTTATTTATTATTTATAAGAAGTTTTCCAAATTCTTCCAGTCTTCATCAATGTAATATTGCATTGTTACATTTGATTACTATTTTGGCTTTTTCTAAATTAATTCCCAAGTATCACCTAAATATCCCTAGACAATTTTTTCCCTTTTCTCAGAGAGGAAAACATATGACTTCTGAGGTAATAGATCAACACTGCCATTTCGTTTGCCGAAATAGTTTTATCTCCATTTCAGGGAAGTACAGGTCAAAACTTAATATCTAATGACTCTTCATAAAAAGTGTTTCTTCATGCCAGAATATTCTTTCAGTGAAGATCATATTTGAATTTCCATATCTTCCCTATTTTGTATTAGTTGTTTCATAAGCTTTAACTGGAGGCTTTTTTGAGGTTTCTCGCTCTGAGAAAAGCGGCAAAACCCAGAAACCCCATGAAAGGAGGTTGCCGCTGGCGAAACCCCCCGCGAGTCCGGACTGGGCGGCACCGGGACGCCACGAGCACGGGAGCGGGTTGCTTCCGCGACGGAGAAAAACAGGAGACGAGGCGATTAGGGAGATGCAGTCTCTGTGTTCTCGAAAATCCAGGGTTTATTGAGGAGCAGCGGGGCGGCGTGGGGTGCGTGGAGTCCGGAATGGGTCAGAGGGGAGTGGAGCGGGGCTGGATCTGAGGGCACAGAGTGCAGAACGGAAGCGAACATGGGGTTAAGAGGGAGAGCAGGATGGAAAGAGTTTGCAGGGGAGAGCCAACCGGGACACGGGGGATACAGGACTGACAGGGAAGCCAGGGAATGGGGGTACAAGGGGGGAAGTTACAGAAATTTGAAAACCACTAATAAACCTCGGGTAGAAGGAACAGAGTAGAACATTCTAGCTGTTAACTCTGAAGGGATAAATAGGAGGAGAAACCCAAAAACCCAATACTCTTGTTCCCTGATGCATATTGAAGAGGCTGGCTGCAAGGTGTCTTGGGGGAACATCTATTTGTCACCCTGAGCTAAAAGTCTCTTCAGACCCAGGGCCCTTCCTCAGGTATATCAGCGGCTAAGCCCACTGCAACACTTTTTACTGAAAGGGGAAAACAAACTTTCTTTTCTGGTATTGTATAATTTTTAATAAAATTGTTTTAATGCAATTACATCTATATTAAAAATCAGTGAATTAGAGAATCCAGATTAGAGGGTAAGAATATGCTGTGCAAAACACTGCACGCACCTGCCCTTAAGAATGTTCATTTCTGGAGTGCCAAAGAATAGAAGAGTAGAAGTCTTTCTTTTTGATATAATGTAGACTCAAAGAGAAGTTATAGTAGCCATAATGAAAATTAAAACAGCCTTGTTCAGGTGCAGCAAATACCCAGTTGGCACAAGAACCTGAGACAATGCAGTCAGAAACAGGAGAAAGCAACTGTATTGTCTTGAAGGTGGATTAATGGGTTTAACAACACGGGGTTTTTATCAGCAGTGAAATCTCAATGAATTCATATAACAGAAAGAAAAGCCCACAAAATACACTATGAAGCCTGCTATGGTCCAACAGAGAACAGTCAGGATGTAAAAACAAGCACAGTGTATATTCTGTATTTTTCTGTGTGTGAACTTGCTGTCCTGAAACTCAGATTAGAACATAAGGTTTTTGTAGGATTTGGTGCTTACTCCCAGGATCAATTTTGTAACCATCTATTCTTTCAGTACTGTCATGATCAGGAACAACAACAATAATGACTATGGTAATAATTATTATAAAAATTCAATTTTGTTGTAACTTCAAAACTCTGCATAAGTGTTAGTACTAATTATTCCAGTATCTTCGTGTTATTCCCATTCTTGCATGTGTGAAATGGAGGTGTCGCAGTCTATCAGTTGTCACAGAACAGTGATGAATTGTGTTTACACCAGTGAAATCCCTGTGAAGTCAATGGAATTGCAGAGATATGATTAAAAGCAGAATTTACACTTTCCTTTAAAGAACCAGTCTGGGAACAAGTATCTTTAAAGTCATGATTCATAAAATATATATGTTGAAAAAAACCATGCCATTGAAATAAATGATCCTTAGGTGCATGCTGCCTGGAGTATGCTCAGCAATATATGCATTAGAAAGAGTCCCATTAGCCAGTCTACTAAGGGATCATAAACTTGACTGTTGGACTAGCAGAGCTGGAGTAAATGAAGCATAAACCAAGCTAAGTAGAACCTAGCATAAACAGTATCTCTTTCACCTAATGTAGGTATTACCATTTCCAGCTACTAAAATGCTTATACAAAAACACTGATTTCTGGGGTTTTTTTTAGATTCTGTATAATCTATGAAAAACTATGTACCAGCATTAAGTAAAGAAATTGCATCTTCTGAACAAAGAAGTTAGTATTTGGCAAGGTAAAGGTATTTGTGTTCCTCGTATTCCTCAATTCTACAAGTACCTCCATTGCGAAAAGACAAAAGAGGGACATTTTATAAGGGCATGTAGAGACAGGACATGGGGAATGTCTTCAAACTGAATGAGGGCAGGTGTAGGTTAGATACAAGGTAAAAATTCTTCACTATGATAGTGGTGAGGCACTGGAACAGGATGCCAAGAGAATTTGTGAATAAACCTTCTCTAGAAGTGTTCAAGGCCAGGTTGGATGGGGTTTTGAGCAGTCTGGTCTACTGAAAGGGCCATGGAATTGGGGGTTGGAATTAGATGATCTTTAAGGTCATTTCCAACCCAAGCCAATCTATGATTTTATGATAAAAAGACACTGTTTGACTTGAGATGGGTCAACACCGTTACCTCCCTTGACTGGCTCATGATACTGTGTCTGATGCACGCCAAGTTGTCCCCTTTGGCTGCCAGGGTACACTGGTGGCTCATATTCCACTTGCCATGAACTCAGGCCCTCAGATCTCTCTCTTACAGAGTGTTTCTCCAGCCTCCCATCCCCTAGTTTGTAGGTTTAACCACAATTACCCATTCCAGGTGAAGACTCTGGCACTTGCTCTTGTTAAATTTCATATGGTTGGTGGGTGCCCAGCTCTCTAGTCTAATCCAGATCCCTCTGCCCCTGAAGGAGTCCACAGCTCATCCTAGTTTAGACATCAGCAAATTTACTCTAATGTACATTTAATTTCTGTGTCCAGGTCTTTTATAAAAACATTTGAGAGCACTGGTCCTAAAATTGAGCCCTGAGGAACCCACTGGCAACCGGCTGCCACCCTGATGCAACCCTATTTACTACATCCCTGAGCCAACTACTCAGCCAATGTGTTATGGACTTCTCTAACTGTGTGCTGAACGTTTTATCCAGACTATGAGAGAGAGTACAGAAAACTTTGCTAAAATTCAAATGCACCACATCTACTTGCTTTTCTTGGTCAAATAGATGGTTTACCTAGTCCTAAAAGGAGATTAAGTTGTTTAAGCAAGACTTTTCCCTCATGAACCCATGCTATCTGTGGCCAATGATGTTTATTCACAGATGTTTTACAGTAATTCCCAGAATAAATTCCTCCATAATTTTACCAGGCACTGAAGTGAGACTGACAGGCCTGTAATTAACAGGGTCTTCCTTCTTTCCCTTCTTGAAAACTGGAACTATTTTCCAGCTTCCAGTCAAATGGGACTTCTCCAGACTCCAAGATCATTGCCAAATAATGAAGAGAGGTCCTGTGATGACATTGGCCACATCTTTCAGTACACTGGGATGAGTCCCATCAGGGCCCAGAGATTTATATACATCCAGCTGGAGCAGCAAATTTCAAACAAGCTCAGGGTCAGCTGGGAGTTTGTCATCCCCTAATGCATTCCCAAAGTTCACACACCTCTTTGTGTGTGAGGTTTGTTTTATTTTTCCTAAAGAAAGGGGCATCAAGGGATTGCCGAAAGACACTTTAGGAGTCAAAGTAGTCTGGGATTTTTCTTCTCCCTTGTTTTTATCTACTCCTCTCCTTGGTCTCCCTATCTCCCTCCTTCTCTGACACTTTTACTGTTTGGTCAGTTTACAGCAACTGGAAAACCTGAAATCTGTTGTTGAATTGCTGAAGGTTATGAAATATGTTTCATTGATTTCAAATAAAATGTCAGACATAAAATGCAGCATTCATTTTTATAATTGTCATTTCTGAGTGCTGCAATTGAACTTGGTAAGAAATAACAAAATTTGACCTTACTGAAACAGAAGAGGGCAAAGACACATACTAACATTTGCACGGAAGAAGTATGGTGAAGTTATATTTTGGGAAGAGAAGGTATGGTTTTTATAACAATGGATTTTTTAAAAATATATTTTAAGGGGAAAAAAGGTAGTAAGTGCAAGAATTTTGGAAAAATACCAAGAGATTATTAAACCTGCAAGGCACAATACAGATTTTCACACTTGTGAATTGAATATGCTTATGAGTCAAAGGTAAAATCACTGTTCTTGAAAAATCCCCTGTATTACTTGACAGTTGGTTAGATGTTCCCTTGACAACTGCTCTGGTTAATCAAGGGCGTAAATTAAGCCTCTATTTCAGTGTTTTGCAGGAGTCATTTTATAATGTGTCTTTAATATCAATACTTTTTTAGTAAAGGGATTTTTGTAGGAATTTTTCCCATATTGAGCTGTTAAGCTGGGCTAACATTTTTCAGATTCTAGGGAGAAAAATAGCAAGTAGTTCTAAATGTAATCCTCCATTTTTGTAGCATTACAAAATGAACAGTGATGTAACTAGTTTCTAATAATTTTTCAGAAGACCAGAAACCCTGGTCTGCTAGCAGTGTGATGTCTTTGCTCAGAAACAGTCTTACCATGATTATTTAGCTTGGATAAGAACAAAAGTTCCCTTTATAATGCCTGTGGCTATTTATACCTGCTGATTTGACATTTTAATTTTGCTATACCTCTCCTTAATCTGTTAGAAATATGGTTGCACCTTCAGCACTATATAGAAAATATGATTGCTATAAACTAAATTTTCTTAAGTATGTTTACCTAACCATGAATGCACCATTTTTACATTATTACATTAGGCAGTTATAATGCATGAGATCAGGTAAAAGTCTTCCAGAAGTTCCAGTCTCTGGACCTATTCACATCCATATTGTCAAATATGTAATCAGTTTGAGACACTTTACTGTGTTTCCCTTGATATAAACTGGAAGCTGAAGCAATCATGCTATCAATTAGAGATTAAGTCAGTCTTTCCAATTATTAGAAGAGACATTAGTAAGAATTTGGCCTTCATGCTTTCTACTGTGCTCCTTTAGTGCCACCTGGTGACTAGCTTGAAAGGAAAATGAATTTTATTTCCACCTGGAGAAGTAATCCATGATAATTTAAGCTAAAACATTTACTTGAGTAAGGTCATAGGAGGTAACACTTGACTTTGACGTGCCCCAGTCTTAGGTAGCTTGAGAGGATTTCTTTGACTATCAATTCCAGACCTAAATTAATCCAATACCTAATATCCACAATTGTATCATGAGTGTGTGAGGTAAACATTGCATTTTGCTAGAAATTCAGCGTTCATGCTTATAGTTAATCAAGATGTGACTAGCAATGACATTAGTCACCGTATGTAATTTCTGTGTTGCATCTGTTGAGGTTCATCAGTCTTTTGTAAAGAAATAGTAAATCCTTTGTAATTCTTGTTCTTAACAACTTTATATAAAATCCACAGCATCTATGAAAAAATCATGTCATTCTAAGCCAAGAGCAAATAAGAAGGCTGAACATCTTCTTGTTTCAAATTTGTGGAAATAAATATTTTAATGCATCAGGCCTGTACCTTAGCATATCCAGGAACAGTTGGGCCCCACATAGCTCCAGACCTGTTTAGATCACTGTGCATAACATTGCCCATACATCCTCCCCACACACCCAATTCTCTACTCCCCTGTGAATCCTTTTTATATCATTATGAGTGTGATGTGCATGAATCACAACTCTGGTGCCTGACAAAATTATCCTGCAATAGGAATCGTATTGCATTCTCTCCTGTCACTGTCTCTGGAGGGGAAAACATGCTGGCTTTAAATGCAGCCAGAATATGCCACTGAGATGTGAGGCAGATGGACTGAAATGCCTTCAGCATCTAAACGAGTGAAAAAGCACCACTGAACTAAAAATACTTCAAAATTTAAAGATGTCAGTGATTAGCCACTTTCATCTCAGGTGTTCCTAATGTGAGGTCAGTATCTCGTAATATAAGGTTAATTAGAAAAATAAAGAAAAAATGTCAAGAGAATAAATCATCAGTTTAATTTTCTCTTTTTTAATGTGGATAATGGATTTCAATCTTCCATGAGGTGCATGAAATAATACAACTGCGTTTATTCAGTTGCAAGATTATGACAGATTTAAACATAGATTATAAGAAAGCTATAACCAGGTTATAGGGCAAGATGAATGATATTTTAGTTCAGGTCATTTCTGTGACAGAATATTTCAAGTGCCTTTTTTTTTCCCTCATTGTTTTAAAAAAATAATATTATTATATTTTGCATGTGTCTATATTGTTACACTTTCTGGGTTTAGATGCTATAATAAAGACAGGGGCAGCATCTATGGTTTAATTGCCATTTTTTCATATATTTGTAATTTTGTAAGAAAACCATCTTTTGGACTGTAATTTCGCATGCTCTGTCTCTTTCTAAAAGCTGTTCTAGGCACGTATAAATAATCTAGCAAATTCAAACAGTCCTAATTTTGTGGTAAGGTAAGCATGAAAAATATCCATTTTGTTCACATTTCAAATGACAGCTTTTCTTTCTATGACAAGACAGAGAGAAATTTCAAGTATTAATTCCTTGCAAATCCTTGCAGAGAAAGAAGCAAATGCTGAAGGAAACTGCTAGCACTCCTAACATACACTCCAGAATACAGGGCAGTAGGTTGCTGCTTGTAGCCTGTGGTTTTATTCTCACAACTCAGTCACTAGTCTGTTGGCTGACATCAAATAAATCAGCACTGTTCTTTGAGATTTCATTGCTGCATATTAAAAAAATCAAAATACCTCCATGTACTTTGTGAAGTTAAGACCTAATGATCAAAATCACTGTATAATAGCTGCTGTTTATAGATACTGGGGGGTTTTACTTGGCTTTTCTTTTGGTTTTTTTCTGACATATTTCTTTAAAGATGGGTTACCAGGTATGCCTGAGTAGGGATGACTGTGTTATTATCTAAATGAATTTATGATACTTGGGCTTGCCTCAGTAAAGACCATGTCAGCATTAAGCAATCTTTAAGGCTTATTTTAGTTGCACCTATATTTAATCTTCCACTTTTTTTCCTCCAGTAAAGGATAAAACAATAAAAATTATGTATACGAAACAGTGAGAATGTGTATACACCAGACATTTGCAATGAAGGTTTACAATGCTGAATGTATGGCTAATTGCTTGAAGATGGTCAGACTGACACAGTCCACATTGTTCTTTTACTTTTCATTAGGTGAACATTCTTCTTTATTGATTTTGCCACATCAATTAAACTTTTGTTCTTTGTGGGCTGTAACATTGTAATATGTGATATAAGGGGTTATTTAGAAAAAGAAACAGATGCAGACTTCAGAAATCTTCCTGAAAAGCAGGGACAAGGCAGGGGCAGAGGGTAGGCTTTGCCATGACTGTGTTTGGTCTTAACTACAGTATCCACTCAGAGTAGAAAGCACCAAGCAAAGGCTATGGGTTTGTTTCCTCCTAAAAGAGAATCTTAAATGAGCTGATTTTATGTTATCTGAGAAAGTTATATTTATACATTCTGATTTACCTAGATAATTTCCAGCAGCTGAAATATGAGTAGGAATAATAAATCAAAGTCAAAGAGTATTTTACATTTCAAGAATTAGTTGGAAAACAAAATAGTGGAAGTATTTTCTCCAAAATTGTCCTTATTTCAAGTACCTAAAAAGGAGATCACAGACTGTCTTTCAATATACCCATTGTTTATTAACAAGAAATTTCTGTTTACTGAATTAATAATTTATAATGAAATTGTGCAAACTAGATGATCTTCATAACAGCAGGCATTGCTTCTGGTTCCCTATATTCAAAATAAAAACATTATGCTAACTTTAGACTTTACAAGAAGGAATGCAGTTCAAAATACCTTAAAATATTACTTTTTTAGCCTAAAATTAGAACTAAAAATTAATATTTTGCAAACGCATTTGAATAGTCTAAGGGTCTAGATCACATTTCAGAAGGTGATAATAGAAGATGTCATTCAAGTATCTCAGACTTTAAAGAAAGATTCAAAAATAAGAAAAGTGTTGTGTACTTACAAAGTAGAAATAATTTAGCAGATTTCAACCCCCTGCAGCAGAGCAGAGTGAAAAGTCAATGAATTAGTATTGACTGATTTAGCTGTGAACCAGCAGTGATAAAACTATTGGAAAGGTGGGATTTATTAGTATGAATGCATCAGCTGCTGATGTGGATGTACTGGCTATGAGACTTGAGTTAGTAAATGCACTGGTTTTGTGCTGCTAGATCAGAAATCACTGCACTGCAGTGAATTTGTAAGTATTCATTAGGGGCCTAAAAATATATCCATTTATGCCAATACAATGTTCCCAGCAACTTCAGAGGTGAAAACTGAGACACTAAATTTCATAATGAATCTACAGACAGGAGCATGAAATGGTGAGACTTTAGACACAGGAACAGAAACACAAAGCTCAAAGCATAACATGGCATAAATCATGCAATGGCAGCTGCATACAACCAACCAGGTGGTGATATATAAAAAGGTACCATTTGAGACTATGGTATATCTTGATGTGGTTTCTCCAGGAGTAAATTTGTCCTTGCCAATGCTGAAGTAATTTCTATGATCAGTAATGTATGCTTCTAGTGTACAGATCATAACGGGCTTTAAAATATTTTAACTTTCATATGTCTGTGGCCTAACATAAAAATTCATCTATCCCAACACAAAACAATTAATGAGACTCCTACCATTGTCCTTTACCATTTATTCAGCTAAAAAAATGGAAAATTTGACAGTCCAGATAAACATATAATCTTTTTTCAGAATCTTTTTTGAAGTCTGTTGTGTAGGATTTGTGAAATATTACATGAAAATGTGACATTGTTGTTAGAAGCCTTAATCTGGAAACCTAATTTTGTGGATTTGGCTGAGCAGAGTTTTCCGTGCGGAGTACATGTAGTCAGAAAACCTTAACATGCTTCCCAAAAAGAGGGCCATCACATCCTCTTTTAAAGCTCATGAAAATTGAAAGAGAAGTAGAATTGGAAAGCATTTCTACAGAAATAGAAGAGCTCACTTTTAAAGAATCTGTCAACTACTATTGTCCTATTCTGCATTTGCTGCAATAATGTTTATGTAAATTTCCTTTCTAAATATAAACCCAGTGTTTTTAAAAATCATCTTTTTAAATTGAATTTTTATTGCTGATAATATTAATAGCATTTTATCAGATCTCATCACAGAAAGAAACTGAAGAATTCTCAGTGTTTATATTGAAGGTTTGCTAGTATTTACTTCACAGATTCCCTTAACCTTACATTCTTTTTTATCTCTGAGGCTCAATACCAGAGTCTGCACTAACACACTTTCCAAGCAGTGTTGGAAGCTGCAGCTGCATCGCAGTGTAATTTTTCTGCTCAGAGGTATCCAGCCTTTCATTTCTTATTCCATTTTGTTTCCCCTGTAGGTCAGGAAAAGGAAATTTCAACCCAGGCTGTTCAGCATCATTCAACATTGATGTCACTTGTCCAACAACCCTCTATACTAGGGAGACTGTATGTCAACCACAGTTAGCACTTAAAATTTATCAATAGCCACTTACGTATACACAGATAACTTTCTTCTTTTCTCTGTATATGTTTCAAACTCTGATCAAGACTAGTAAGAAAGCAAATAGAAGAGGGACATTAGTATAAGAAACTTACTTCTTTTTTCTCATGGATATTTCAAGTAGCCATGAAACTGGAATTATTAGTGTCCAAAAATTTTCATCCTTTATGGAAGCATGAACAGCTCTTTCACCTTACTTTTGCTTTGTGGGGTTTGTATACTCTGTGATCAACAGCATAAATAGTAATGGGATCTTCTGTTCCCTACAGCTACATGTTGCCTGTGGGCAGTCCTGAAGGTTACTGCATGATTGAAATGGCTGCAGATGGAAACCCTCCTGTACAGCGCAGACTTTCTTTCTCACATCGAGCATCCCAGGTGAGACTGCAAAACATCAAAAAAATAGCTATTCACTTTGAACATTTCATCAGCATATGCACTTCAGTTATTTTTGAAGCAGAATAGGTATACTCTAACTTCTTTTAAAGGAGGAAATGTAATTCCTCTTAAGATATCATTATATGTACTTAGTTCCTCTTTAATAGGTCTTTTCACATCAAACATCGATACAATATCCATTAATTTCTTAGTCTATTTAACGATGAAACTTCTATTCCAGCTGCACAAATTCCATGAAAAGGACATGCATGCCATGAGAGTTAAAAAAGAGATATTAGCAATTCATTTACCTAAGGCCAAGGGGTTATTAAAAACAATTCAGATATGGTCAAGCAGTAATTCTGCTTACCTTTTAGTTGCAAACCACACTGTCTAGTGAAGAACAGACATGATTTAGTCTGGTGTCAGTATTGTTGCTAGTACTTGGCTTCTGAATAGTATTGTAAAAAAGATCTATCTCCATTTTGAAACTGGTGTCAGAAGACTCAAAAAAAGAGCTGTCTCCATTTTGAAACTTGTGTCAGAAGACTCATTCTCAATAGACAATAGGCCAGCTTTCCCAAATATTGAATTTTTCTGTTATTCTATGTCTCCATTTTATCACCTCTCTGTTATGCATTTTCTCATTGCAAGATAATTTTGGCATGATACATTTAAAATCTTTTTAGGCTTGAGAATTTGAACTGTGATTGACAGCTTGCTTTATAAGTTTGTTCACTAGAAGACAGGTCAGTTAGCTGTAGAGATGCTAATCTTGATGTGCACCTCACAGTACGGACTGTTGGTTTGTAACAGAATTTCTTCCCTTGCATGGTATGTAGGATGAATGTCAAATCCTCATGACTATTACACTTTACAGTTCTGCTCCTAATCTCCCAGAACCTCTATTTACAAAGTACACAATCAAAGAAAGTAAAAAAGACATTTCTTATGTCCAAGAGGACTAATGAATATCTTCCCATTATTGCCCAAGATAATCCTTTTTATCACTCAGGCTCAAGGTGAAGCAGGATATTTTCAAATTAGTATTTGGAAAGTTAAATATGAGTATAATGTAAATTATCGATATAATGCTATATTATGCCTTTTATGTTATTAACAAGTCTTACAGGAGTTCTTTCTTTGTGCCTACTTAAAATATCTTTTGGTTAAGTTAGTTAAATTCAGAACAGGACCTTTACAGAAATAATGGTATTATTGGTTTACTAGCATGTGCTTGAACATCTAATATATTATGATAAAATCCAGAGATGCTAGAAACTGAGTGAAGCCTATTGAAGTTGATCTGTGATACACTGGATCTACTCCCATGGTTAGTGCTTTTGTAAAATAAGCCCAATATTAAAAGAGATTGTGTTGCAAGAGGAGTGTTAAAAACACTTTTCTTAATCATAGACATTTTATCATGTAGTCCAATGCTTTGCTTAATTCTTGAGTTTCACAAGTAGAGAGAAAATGTCTGCAAACACTACTTACAAATCCTGTCTGTCACGGTGGTGTTTCATAGCTTTGTTTGAAAGGGGATAAAGTCAAGTGATCTGAAATGAATTCAACAAGTGCAGAGCCAATGTCTCTGAATTCCTTTGACATGACAAATCTGATTTAATTTTATCCGTGCTCTAAAAGAAGCAGATGTTTTTCTTTTTCCCTTCAAAATGAAAGACACTAAGTAGAGGAGTATCTGGCAGTATTCACTTTCATTGTATCACCAAACTTCACTTGAAATTGTCAGCAACATAGCTCCAGGACTGACAAAAGCAGTACAGGAAAAAGCAAAGCAAAAATCATATGGATGTGTGAACTTCAGATAAATCAATGTGATGTTTTCCTCCTGTTCCTACTTCTTTACAGTGGTCTGAATAGGGTAGTGAAGGGCCCCTTCACTGTAAATAACTCCCTCACATTTTACACAGGTTGTGATATATTTCTGATTCCACTGGTTTATTCCTGCTTGATTTGAATGGGCTAGATGTCGCCTTCTTTCTGGACTAATGGTATTGTATGAATAAATGAATCACTTTGTGATACACCTATGACTTTTTTTTCCAATTCCTAAGAATTGACAGGCATTTAGCAAATAATTTTAGGAATGATGAAGTCCCATGTCAGAATTCTAGAAAGTCAGGCTTGAGGAGTGGAATTCAGGGTGCTAAACAAGTCACAGATCCTTTATATGTGATAAATCAAGGGCTTGAATTCTAGGTCAGGCAATAGAGGAATTACCATAGTGAGCACTGATATGATTTGGTCAGCCCCAGTGTGAAAAAGTTGTGTTTGTTTCTTTGCACCTTTGTAAGTATGTTCTAGGCTTTTGAAATTTTGAAATTTTCCCTTTTTTTCCCTTGGGCTTTAGTATAGCAGTCAGTTTTCTGTCATGCATAAAAAAACTAAAATCTTTTTTCTGTATTCCCCTTATCTTGGGGTTCTGTAGGTCACAGGTCCTAAAGGAAATGTCTTCAAGTCTACAGCTTTGCTTGTGTTCCTGCGACAAGCCTCATCCATGAACGTACAACTCATCATAATGGATGAAGGAAGCTATGTGAAAAACTCACCATGTTCATTGTGGTTAAGGCTGGGAATTCCAAATTGTGTTTCGTGGGATGTGTGTTGTCTTACATCTTTGAAAATACGAAAACACATTAAACCACTCTCTTTGTTAGGATTATTAAAAAAAAAAAAAAAAAAAGAGAATCACATTTTTAAAAAAATAATCCCTTCAGGAAGTGTCATCATTTTTGGCTATCTTCAAGTAATGGCTATTTCCTTTATCAGTATTTATTATTCATTCATCGTGTACAGTAACATCCCAAATCACATTTTTTCTGAGGATTCTTTGTTTCTGCAGATCACCTTTGGATCAATCTTCCTTGGAAATGTTCCTGTTCATGAAGAGGTTCATCGATGTGCTGGGCAGGTCCATGGCTATAGAGGATGCATTAGGGATTTTCAAGTTAACCACAAAGAGTTGTTCATCATAGATGAGGCTCTTGAAGGAAGAAATGTTGAGAACTGCAATGTTCCGATATGTGATTATCATCCATGTCACAATGGTGGGACCTGCACTAGGTGAGAGTTATTTCTTTACCCATTTTTTCATCCATTACACCCTGGGGTTCATAGTTTCATCCCTAATGAAAAATTTGTATAATTTTCTCTGTAATGAAATAATCACCAATCTTTTGTCCTGATAATTTCAAATAGAAAATGTGACATTTTCATGCCAAACAGAGAGATTTAATACTTTATTTGCTTGCACGAAAAGTGATATAAAATACAATGATATTGTCTACACAGCAGATATATTGTGTTGATGACAGAATTCCTTTGCAACCAAGATCAGTTCTGCTGCCAGACAACATCTGAACCTTTGTATAGACAGTTTGGACAGAAGGCTAATAAGATGTCATTCTTTTGCCCAGAAACTCCATATCTTACTTGGTCTTGTACCCTCACACATCCTCATGCTATGTTCCTGGGTACAAAATGTTCATCATCATGCTATGAAAACAGTAACAAGTGACTTTCTTGTTCACCTTCACCATGTGTGAAAAGGTATTGTCAAAGAGCCTTTGAAAGTTAAGGTGCATCATGCTGAAAGAGGAAATGGAGTCTGACAGAGACATGAGTTAAAAGAACAGAGGATTATGGTTGAGTTGAATGATGGTTAAAAAGGAGCACCGTAACTTCTTAAGCCATAGCAACTTGATTATTTTCTAAGGAACTCAGCATTTAGAAACACATTTTTGCTGACAATTGATAGAATTTGTGAAGTAGCTGCCAAGTGTTTAAAAAAATGGACTTCAAGACAAATGCTGAACAGAATAGTCTAAAGTTCTTTTGATGTTCTGGACCATTGTGTGTTTCTTAGATTGAAGAGATCTTGAACAAATTTTTGAGGGGCTTCTCAGCCTCTCTTGATTGATGGCAACACACAAAGAACACCAAACAGGTCTTTGATCTCAAAGTCTTGTTTGACTAGAGCACAAATGAAAGCAAGGCAGTTTTGTAAAAACATACACAATTTGCCTACCAGCCTCGTGAAACTGAGTGTGTGCTTTGGAGTAATCAGTCTGTTGTTCCAGTGTTCATCTTTACCATATCTCTGTCATTCTCCTGCTTGGCCTGTCAACTACATTTATGGAATACAGTTTCATTTGAATTTGTGTCCTGAATAATTCATGGTCATTGGATTTGTTTCCTGCCTTTCTGCCTTCCAACTGCTGGCCTGGGGCCTTTCAGAAATGCTTTTGTTTTGAAATAGGTCACTTTTCTTCTGTCCAGAGGCTTCATGGAAGACTGGGCATGTGCAAACCAGGGATAAGCAGCTGTGCAGTAGCATGATATTCATGATTTTCTACAACAGCCAGCTGATTTTCAGGGATCACCTCCTCCAAACCCAAGAATGATTCATTCTAATGAGCAGGAAATCAAGTGTCAGGAAGCCTGAATAGATTGATGTTTCTGACAAAACTCAAACATTAAAAGGAAATATACAAGAGATAGAAGCATGGCAAGGTGATCTGGGCAGAATACAGAGAAAATATCCAGCTATGCAGATATGGAATAAGCCAAAGCCCATCTGGATATTAATCTGACAGGGACGTGCAGGGCAAAACCAAAAGCTTCTACAAGGATCTCAGCAGCAAAAGGAAGACCTGGGAAAATGTGGGCTTGCTGCTGAAAGGGGAAGAAGTTCTGGTGACAAAGGATTCAGGAAAGACTGAAATACTCTGTACCTTCTTTGCCTCAGTCTCTGTTGATAACTGGCCTCCAGGAATCCTATTCCTCTCCTGTAGAAGAAAGTCTGAAAATTACTTGCCTTTTCTCATCATCAGAGTACAAAAATACTACTGTAATGTTTGTCCTATTAATTACAATGATTATGCAAAAGACATTTATTTGAAAGAAAAAAAAATTCTTCGTATTTTTAGTAGAAGAATACAGGGATTAGTGTGTACCTAGTTTTCAGATACAAAATTTCAGAATGCAGCTAACCCTGTGTTCTGGTCACTGGTTATATCAGGTGTTCCCCAAGGGCATGTCAGGGTAGGACTTGGCACTGGGTAGGGCATCAGGATGGACCCAGCCCTTGGGCACTGGGTATATCCCTGGGTTTAGCCACATGCTGAGGCTGAACTGGGATATCAGTTCACTGGTGGGGGAACAGGATCAAGCTCAGAAAGGGGAACAAGGCCTGACACAACCCTAAGTTGTCCAGGCAAGACAATTATGACATGAAAACAGAGCTTCAGCATGTGTAATGGTGACTTGGGAAGACAGACAATGTAACTCCAAACATGCCCCTTCCTCTTTCCTACCCCCAGCCTGGTATGCTGAGCATGATGCTGTATGGTCTGGGATTTCACTTGGGTCATTTGAGGTCAGCTGTCCTGGCTGTGTCCCCTTACGACTCCTTGCACTGCCCCAGCCTCTGTGCTGGTGTGGTGTGGTGATGAGCAGAAAGGCTTTAACTTTCTGCTGTTCAACCCTCTGTTCAGCACAAATGTAAAACACAGCCCTGTACCAGCCAGCTACTGCCTACAAAATTAACTCTATCCCAGCCAAAGCCAGCACAATGGGACAAAAACCATTTGGTTTCAAGAGTGTTTAAAAATATGTTGCATCAGATGAATGGTTCAGTACAAACTTAAATTTTTAATTTTTTATATCATCATTATGTATTAGATGAAAAAAGCAAAATAATCTAAATGCTCTACTCCTTGAAAAAGCACTTTTTCAAGCTCCCTAGCTCTTTTACTGCACTTTAAATTTATACTAATGTAGAATTCCAGAGACTTGTCAATTTCAGAGGGGGAAAAATGACAACAATTCAGTAAATTTGAGGGTTTGATGCCATATACTTCTGTGGAATTCAAAGCTCATTGGATTTGGATGTGCTTGAAATGCACATGGAAAGATTAACCTAGGAAGCTCTTAATATTCTGTGTGGCCCCCTGATCATATGAGCCAGATGTTGCAAACCAAGCTTAGTGTTAATTAAGAAGACACATCTGTGTGTGGGAAATAAACTCACAAAATTACCTCACCAATGATTTGACAATTATGTCAGCCACTACACTAGCAGTAGCTGATTAATACATTTGTTTTAAATTGTATAAAGATTTAAAAAATGTAAACATAAACAAGCTTAGCTTTTACAGTGTAGAATACAATCTTATAGTTAATTGCTCCCACAAACAATCATATTTGCAGTGTCTCAAACTATTCTCACAGTGATTATTCTTACTGTTGTTATTCCCCATGTATTGATGCAGCAGATGGGTCCATTAATGTTAATCAATTAACCAAGACTGAAAAATCAAACTCAATTAGCAATAAATTTCAATAGAGAGACACTTATCTTCAGATTTCAACTGCCGTGTATGCTGTAATCAAAGAAAATACAAGGAATGCAAATCTTCAGTTTTCATCCTTGACGACGTAAGAGATACCTTCCTAGACATTTAAATGGTACCTTTTCAGCTATAAATAGGAAAATATGTGTTATAAAACATATTTCAGAGACTGTCTGTTTTCTGCATTCTGGGAAATCATGCAATTCCTCTTAAGCCTTTAAGAACAGATCACTAAGTAAAAAATTCCATCCAAACTCTTTCCTAAAATCCATCTGATAACATTTTGAATATCTTTAAAGTAAAATAGAGAATGAGTTCAAGGTTAGCTTTCTTGAAAGTAAAAGGTAATTTTATGGTTGAACTTAGTTAAGTGATGGACTATCTTATGATGTAGGTGCTGAGGATACCAGATGAAGTAACATAACAAATTTTGTGGTATCTTCTTAGTATATATGCTGAATATTAATTAAAATAAACAATAGAATAAGCAGGAATATAAATTTATCGGAGAAAAAAGAAGGAGTTTAAGCTGTAGACCTTGGAGACACTAAAATGTTTTTTTCAACATTTTTTACATCTAATTTTTCCTTTCAAACATTAGTCCTGGTGATCCTTTCCCAGACTGATGTCAAAATGCTTCTTAAGCTTTCTTGTGCCAATAAGCCAAAACTACCTGTTATGGCAGATTTCAGCTGAAGGTATTAATGTAAGGATAGGCTTGGATGCCTTTATTAATTCTTTTCTTACATTTCCAGCACAAGCTGCAGTCTGCTTCCAGCTTGCAAAATCTGGTTTGCGTGTTTCTTGACACAGAATTGTTACCCTAGAATGAGTAGGTGTCCATTTTCAAACTAAGGAACACTGAAGCATCTCCCAAAACTAGTAAGAGTATTGTAGGTCAGATTTTTAGAATTGCTTATGGATTTTCTATCACTGCTTTAGATGTAGGTGTTTCTGGTTAAGAAAGGTACCAGCTAGTCAGAAATAATAGATTTGATCATATATCAAGAAACATTTTATAGATGTCTTTTGGGAGCTAAGAGACTCAGGCCAACATATTATCTAGGGTATCAGTTTATTGGGTTTTTTACAAATCCAAATCCTAGTTAGCATCACTAATACCCATATTAATTTCAGAATTAATATTTTAAGTTCCACTGTGTTCAAGTTTTGCAGAAAGATAGAACAAACAAAGGGATTAAATTTCATCTTAGTTGATTTTCAAATGAAGATTTCCAGATGGGAGTTGTGTATACTCACACCTTTTCAGTATTTACAATATATGCACTTATGCAGTACTGATTTGTATGAAGAAGATAACCTGCTTCCTTTAAAGGAGTGCTTTTTAGGCAGATCTCTCAATATTAAAGACGATCACATTTTACAACTGCAGAAACTGATGTTGTGATAATTATTATTATTATTATTATTCATGCTTACACACACTATTATTTAGAAAGATTCATTTGGGAACTTGATTTTTTGGGGTCCTGTTCTTTCAATGAGATGAGATGAGATATTATAGTGGGAGTTTGGTGCTTATGAAAGAGATTCACATTTGGAAATCTATTGCTTTTTCTATTGCTTGCTTCAAATTTGATTTTGGTGAAGAAAAGGATTGATTTATATTTATTTCCAAGCTGTTTTCTTTTTCTGGAAGACAGATTGTTCATCCTTTCAGATTCCTCATGATCTTTGGAAAAAATAATGCTATTCTTATTAAGAAAAAAAATTGAGGAAGATGAAAGATAATTCCATAATGACCAAAAATCCTGTTGGATCTGTGTTTGTTGCATCATATTCTCACAGGAAAGTCAAATAAGCAAAAGAGACAATTGTATTTTCTATTTTCCTAACATTAAATATTAACAGATAGAGAATTCATTTACCCAGGCTGATCTCTCTGGTAGAAGGAATTGCATTTGGTTTAAGTCTCATATAAAAACTCTGCACATTTTTTTTTTCTGAATAAAATATGCATTTCTCCTGCATTAGTTTTCCTTAAATCAGAACAGAAAACTGAAATTTAACCCCTTCTAGCCCTTGAAGATTAGACAGTAAATTGTTCTAATCTACAGTTTTGTTAGGATATGTTTCAAGACTGTATTAACTGAACAAGGTGTGTCTCACTGTTGGCATCAGAAACAGATTCCCATTTTATCATACTTTATTTCTTGGACATTATATTCCTCAGGTTATAGGAGTATGGAGGAGAGATTTGACAAAGAAATCAAAGCTGTATTCCATTAAGCTGTCAGCATTAAGTGATGATGCTTTAAATTTTAAACAAAATATCTGTAGGACCTCAAGAAATTTTATTATGATAATGTAAGTGGAAATAGCAAAATATAAATTCATAAAGTTTATTTTGTATACTAGTATTGAACTTTTGTTCTTTTTAAATAAGCATTTTTAAAATATGCAACTTCTTTTCTAGTGATTAAAACGAGATACACTCTTCAGAATTTGTCTGCTTCAAAACATAATTTTATCTTTGAAATATTGTTGTAAAAACAAATTCTGGCAATTGAAAAATAATCCAAAGAGGCAAATTAGAAAAAGTGATATTCAAAACATAAACCATTCTGCTTCTAATTTAGGCAGTATTGTGGTGGTTCTATTAAGAATGTGGGAAAATAATTTTTTTGTGTTCTCAGATCCACAGATCTGATCAAATACTAAAGTATTTGATTCATGTGAAAAGTGGCACATGGAAAACAGTACATGTAACAAAATCAAGAATGGAAATGGCCTTAGGTTGCAGCAGGGGAGATTTTAGATTGGATATTAGGGGGAAAAATCCCCAAAAAGATTATATATTGGAACACACTGCCCAAGAAAGTGGTAAAGCCACCAGACAATCTACTCTATCTGTAATGCATGTTAGAACATTTTTTCATTTGTTGCTGACCTAACATACACACCTACTCACTAGTTATGGATTTCTACACTTCAAGCAGTGAAAACTGCAAAATGTAGAATGAGTAGTGTAGTTGATGGAGGTTGAATAGGTTAGAACTTCGTTGTTCTGCAACTCTGTTTTGGGAGCTTGTCATTGAAAGGAAACGATGAAGCTTACCATAGGTTATGTAAGAGAACATGTTTTGATTATGCTTTAGAGAGACATTCTTCACCTTTGGTATCTTGTTAACTTCGAGGAACATGCTTAGTATTCAAACAAAATTTGAGAAGTCTGGGTATGAGGTATCGCCTTGATACAGAAGGTTATCATGCCACCAGATTTCGTTTTGTTACTTTATTTCTTTCTCAGAAAGCATTTATTTGACTTTTAAAAATATAGAAAATGAGACTTTTTTAATGGAAAACCATGGTTTTTTTTATTTTATAAAACCAGCCAAATTTGTGATCATCTGCACAGATAAATACTAATAGTACCCAGATAGTCATGAGAATTTCATGCTCTGTGTGTATGCATATAATTAATTTAGATTAGGTGTCTTTTAAGTAGCCAAACCTAGCTAAAAGACACTTTTAAGAAGTAGAAAGACAGAAATAGAGGAAGCATTCTGTCTGTACCCAAAAGATCCATAAGTGTTCAGCTGATTATTCAAAGACAAAGGTACCCTCACTAGTACTTCTTTCTTCTCATTGCCCATTGGAATGGGACAATACCTGAGGTGTTTATATAGTCTTCCTCACATCCAGTTCCAGTTATTTCAGATTATATCTCAGTCTTGCATGTTGTGAAGAAGGGACTTTTTTTTTTGCTAGGGAAGACTTATTGAAATTGTGCATTAGTCTGAAGTGAAGGGGAGCATAGAAGATCAATATGTTATTTTATTCTTGAAGCATCCAGAGATTTAAGAATTACCTGGTGTCCTGCCAGAAAATTAGTACATCCCTCTTCAGGAAAGACTGTCTTGGACAAAAAATATGTATAAAACAACTGTTTTTGAAGACTAGTTCTCTGAAATTTGTATCTTTGGAAATATGAAGGCAAAAGGACCCTAGAACAACAAAAATAATTTTGTCCTTTAATGGAACTTTCCTCAGGTTACTTCACAGTAGAAGAGGTCAGCACAAGATCTGGGTCATTGGTTTCCTCCATAATTAGTGGAGAAATCTAGCATTGTTTTGGACTAGTTGTGGAACAATACAAATCATTATACCACTGCACCTTGAAAGCTGATGTCATTATCATGATGATAATATGAGATATATATAGATAGATAGATGAATATAGATATAGATGGATATAGATACAGATGTATATTACATACCTATATATGTTATATGATACATTATATGATATATTATATTTGATATATTATATGTGATATATGATAAATTTTATATTATATTATATTGTATTATATTACATTATATTATATATTATATGATGTAATGGTCATATGAGTTTTTGGACATCCTACTCATGTCTGTACCTGGGTCACTTCAATATACGTAAACATGTAGAGTACTTTAATGGATACTTTACTTTACTGTGTACATATGTGCTAGCAGGTTTTCACATTCATGTCTGAGTAGGTTGTAATAGAAATGAGATCAAGTTCTGAAAAATTCCAGTGGGAGTGAGCACCTCAGGAATCTCCCAAAGTGAAAATTCCAGATGAAAACCAGTTACTCAGCATCAAATTTTTGTTTTAAATAGTTATTGAAACCACCAGTTATAAGGGTTCCTCTGGTCAGCACTGTTATTTATGTTAAAGATCTCTTTCTACATTCCCCAGAAAATTTTCTCAGGATTACAGAGGGATGTGTAAGACATCAGTTTCAGGTACTCTGGCCATGACGTCTCTTTTCTGTTTCCAAACAGGCTTTGAAGTTACTAATAAGATATGAAGTTTTATAATTTAGTCACCATGTCACTATCTTTGCTACAATCATGAGGAATTAGTGAAGCGTGAGATAAATATCCATGTTTTCACACAGATAAAAACTCGTGTATACGTATGCATTCAAACAATTTAATTACATGCTGGCTATAGCTGTGCTGTATGTATTGTTCCTATCATTGTAATTGTCTTGTCTTCATTTTACTATTGAGTTTTACAGTATATTTTTGGTGAGAGTGCTAAGGACAAATTTTTTATTTTGCATCTCACCAGTAGTAAAGATGAGGACGCTGAGAAAATAGGTAAAATCCCAAAAAGACACATGAACTGCAGTGCATTGGGACACCATTTGTTCAAGATGCATGAGTGCTGTCCTGTAAATAATTCTTTTTTTCTATATTTCTCAATTACAGTCTTAGCAATTAGAATAACTGAGGTTGGGAAAGACCTCCAAGATCATTGAGTCCAATCTTTGACCAATCTCCACCTTGTCAACTAGATCATGGAGCTAAGGGCCATGTCCAGTTATTTCCTGAAGACTTACAGGGATGGTGACTCTACCACTTCCCTGGGCAGTCTGCTCCAGTGCTTAACCACCCTTTAGTGAAGGAATTCTTCCTGATGTCCATCTTGAACCTCCCATGACACAACTTAAGGCCATTTCCTCTTGCCCTGTCACTTGCTACCTCAGAGATGAGGNATTGAGTCCAATCTTTGACCAATCTCCACCTTGTCAACTAGATCATGGAGCTAAGGGCCATGTCCAGTTATTTCCTGAAGACTTACAGGGATGGTGACTCTACCACTTCCCTGGGCAGTCTGCTCCAGTGCTTAACCACCCTTTAGTGAAGGAATTCTTCCTGATGTCCATCTTGAACCTCCCATGACACAACTTAAGGCCATTTCCTCTTGCCCTGTCACTTGCTACCTCAGAGATGAGGCTGACCCCCATCTGGCTACAACCTCCTTTCAGGGAGTTGTAGAGAGCAATAGGGTCCTCCCAGAGATTCCAATTCTCCTGACTAAGCAACCCCAGCTGCTTTTCCTATTATTTACTCTCCAGACCCTTCCCCAGCTCCATTGCCCTTCTCTGGACACACTGCAGTCCCTCGATGTCCTTCTTGTATTGAGAGGCACAGAGCTGGGCACAGACTCGAGGTGTGGCTTCACCAGTGCCAAGTACAGGAGGACAATCACTGCCCTGGTCCTGCTGGCCACACCATTGCTGATCCAGGCCAGGATGCCATTGGCTTTCTTGGCCACCTGAGCACACCCTGGCTCATGTTCACAGCTTTAATTTTTTTTTTCCCCCTTTGGATTATTCATATCACGAGGTCTGGAAAAAACAAAGGAAAATACACAGAAATATGCAAGACATGGTACATCTTCAATAACAGAGATGTTCAATCTAAACAAATTCTTCACAGCAAGGGGGTTTGAGTTATAAATGGTTAGTATTTTGAACGCAGGTCTTCAAACTTGAAGACTACTGTCTGTAGCATGAAGAATATCCAAGAATTACTCTTTTTTGCAGTGGGACATAATATGTTAGTATAGCATGATTGTATTTCAGTTGTCAGATTTGTCTAATTATTCATCCATTTTTCCATTCTGTAAAGCACTTTCAGAATACTGCAGTATATTTCTAGGCTGGAAACCAAGCATGGCAGTTCACTAACCCAGATTTAAACCCTTTCCTGAACACCTTCAGGGATTAATTATGGACTTCACACTTTACCAAAACATTCAGAGATTGATTTAAATCCCAAAATTCACACTAAGCTCATTTTCATCATGTTATCATTTTATGCAAGCCAGTTTTTTTTTTCTTTGCATACATTAGTACTCATGTTATTGTTACTTGGATCAGAGTCACTACCTGGAAAAAATACTAATGTAGTGGAGAGAATAAACTGTTTAGAAAAATCTAGGGTATATTGGACTGAAAATCATTTACAGTTGAGAACCATTAACAAATAAATTATGTATTGTAAAGGTCCCTACCTTTTTAAAACTTTGCTTAGCTTTTCCCCAAGTAGATTTCATGGTGAAATCAACGTGAAAATTTGCCAAATCTGCCATTCTGCTCCTCCAGGCACAGTCCATGAGGTGATTTTACTCCAAATTTTATGATACATTTAGAGCTAATGATTTCATTCATTCTTTTTTTCCCTCAGGTCATGCCTGATACAACCCTATTCCCAGTTTATCCAAAAAATGGTAATAAACAAAAAAAAAAATCCCTGGTGGCTAATACCAAACCTGTAAACTACACAGAAAAAGAGTTACAAACCATTTCCTTTTCCTAATGGTTTCTCTAGGTTTCTGATTCAGTCAGTACAGTTTTCATACTCCCATCTTCCCCAGGGTCAAATTTGCCTACTTTAGGTTCACTTAACCCATGGAAGCAGAGTTGAAGTGGGACACAGGTGTTGCACTGCCCCTCAGTATACAACTCCTTGCTTTGTCACTGTTTCAGGGATGACAGAGATGGAATGCAATACATAAAATGCATCTGGTTTCACAATAGGTTAAGTGTAGCCACTCATATTTTAAACACTGGTGCAGTCTTTGAGTATCCTCACTATTTCCCTGCTTTAAAGAACAATGAGGTAGACAAGCTGTATTTGTTTTACAGATACCTATTTAATTGTTAAGCATTGAAATTCTTTGCGTGGACAAACACTTTTAACATTGAAATGTAACTTTCATATGTATGCTTAAACTGCAATGAAAAAGACAAAGCAATCAGGAGGTTATTTTATTTGCTTTACAAGTGTTGAGACTCAGCATCCAGAGTTACAAGGTGCTAGTTATGCCAGCTGAAAATTCAAGGCTGAATTCTAAAGTTGGTTTTCAGCTTCAGCAAATGCTCTCTGGGTCCTGCTGTGTTTCACTTAATAGCAAGGACAAATGGATTCCATCTGTAGGAGAGCATGTTTTACATACGAGCTACTGCAAAGCAAGAGTCAATACTGAGGTGCAGCAGGATTCAATATCTGGACACCTTGTATGTATGGACAGTTGCTTGTTTGTTTTCAAGCAGGTTTTTAAGGCTGGGCTGATGATTTAAGAGCAGGTGTGGGGTTGTAATATTTAGTTTTAAAATGAGAGGATATTTGTCCTGTACTTTGATGGTAAAATGCTGTGATTTAATATGAACAAGATTGCATTTGTGGTTAAGAGCTAATCTTGATAGGTGCAGAACATGTAAAAAAATGGTAATTGAAATGAACATACCTTTTTGTTCTCTCTACTAAAGCAGGTAAAACCTCAGTTTTGATCAATATTTGTGTGGTAAAATATTTGAGTAGTAGCAAAACCAGTTGGACATTATTATAGCCTTATGATATGTATATAGGGGAAAATGTAGTTATATGGTGTATTTTTACATGAACAGATATTGATATTGTTTATCAGTACGTTTTTGCCCATATTTTTGGGTGGGCTTTTTTTAGTATGAATTGGGAAGTACCTAATTCCTGGATGTTTAAATTGACAAGCATTTTCTGTAAGTTAGCCCCGATGATACGCATTTTTAGTAACTTGGGCAATATATATGTATTTCTCATATCCTTGACACTCTTCGCATATGTATTCTATCAAGTTGCACTACAAAGCCAGGTACATGTGCAATTAGCTTTCCTTAGACAAGAACACTGCAACCTTAGCCACCAACCCAAAAAACCAGAGCATCCCAAGGCCACAGATTGCTCCAATTTACAAAAATAAAATTGAATACAAAATGAGAAACACTGGTTTTGTGTCAAATATTTTCTCTATGCTCTGGAGACATTTCATTATACAATTTATACACTGTCCAAGAGCCTGTGTATGCAAAACAACCATTTTCTCAAAAAAAATATACTCCGAGACGAAACAAAAAAACCCAACAAACAAACAAACAAACAAACAAAATCATAAGTAAATGGGTGCTTCAGAAACTGTTTTTCTTTGCCAAGAAAACCCTGCAATCCTTGGCTGTGAAAAATCCTTATTATCGGTATTTTGTTCTGCTGCCTCTTCAGTAAAACACTGTTCTGTGTCTCTGGGCTGGTTTTAAGCTTCCGCCAGGCTGTGAGAGAGAAGAGCTATGGGCTGCTGCCACCTACAGCTGGAGTGCCACTGGCACCCCACCGGAGAAGTGGACCCTGCACTAAAGCCCCTCTGGACAAAAAGCAGTTAATCATAGAAGTAAGCTAAAGGAGGGCTCTGCAGAGCTGGTAGTAATTGGGTTTTGCCAGCTCTTTATGACATTTAAATAAAACTAGGGGTACAGAGAAACTAAATCTCCCAGCAACATATTCAAGCAATTTGCTTCTCATAAAAACATCTTCCTACTGGCAATAGCTTGCAGAAATAAATTTCATAGAGAGGAGAAAAAAACTCAGCTTCTGACAAACCTTGTGTCAGTTAACATTTGAAATGCTCCGAGATTTACCAGAAAGGAAAAAAAAAAGAGAAAGACTGTACTCTATTTGGATATATTTAGTCACTGTGGTTTTGTGTATTGCAAATATTTTAAGACGCTTAGAATGTTGTCCCCTATACCTTCAGTCCCTCCTCCCATTGCATTTATATCTCTCCAGCTGTTAAAAAGAAAAACAAAAAAAGCACACTCTAGATTAACACCTCAGGAGAACAGGAATAATAATGCCCAGCAGTGGTGTGCCATTTTCTGTGACTGCTGCAACCTTTTTTGTTCTGTGGTTTTTTGCAGTATTTGTTTCAATAAGGAAAATACAGGGTTGCTTCCTTCTAAACATTGTTCTGTTCTGCTTAACCTAGTAAATATTGGCATGACAAACTCCGAGTGGCTGGGAAGGATGGGAAATTGTTTGTTTCCACTGAAGTGCATCCTCTTTTTACCCTACAACTGTGGTATCTGAGGGCTTTTTCCCTGTGCTCTCCTGATTTCATTTCAATTTCTATGCAACAATGTAGAAGAGTGCTCTTTGTAGACCGATCAGGCTACTTCACTCCCATAAAGGATTTCTTGTGTAAATAGTCCCAGGGAGATTTAGCAAATTACATACTTTAGGAGAAATGCTGTGTTCATGGAAGTATTCTTTCATAGTGAGGTGTGTAAGCACATAGGCAAGAGCCTGCATGGCACTGCTAATTTATTTTCATTTGCAGTACAGAAAACAGACATTTTTCTTTTGCATTTACAATATAGAAATTAAGCTTGAGACTTGGTTTTCATTTTTGAAAGCAGAATGAGCAGAAGAACAAACCACAGGAACAAATTATGATATTAAAGAAATAAAATCAACATATGCCAGCCCTCCCTCATCCTCCAGTCTGCTTTTCCTTGAGCTAACTTATGCTTGTAAACAGCATTTCTTTAGAAAAATTACCTTTTTTTTAACAGGAATTATGTACTGGTATCTGAGTCACAGAGGCTGAATTACATATTCTTTCAAGCAGCATCTCCAATTATCTTTCTTGATGATGTATTTTAAGAGCATATTCCTCTCTGTCTAAATACTCTAATAAATAATAATTCGTAATTGTACAATTCAGTGTTTACATGTAAAGGAGTTTCATCCTCTGATGCAGGATTCTGATGTAACACTGCCAGTGGAAAAAGTAGGAAAATGGAATTTGGTTCTGGTTTTACATCTGAGATTACACAAATTTAGGGTGGCGAGATTTCCTTGCCTTATGTGGAGTTACTCTGATTTATACCACTGAAGTGAAAATCTAATCAAGCCCCACAGCTGGATACATTCAACAATTTTTGTTCACCCAGAATAACTTTGGAGTGTATTGATCTGCATTATAGAACTGAACAGAAAACTACAGGAGGGAAATCTGAGAAAGTGTGTCTCATTTAGAACCCAATAAAAGTTCTTAAGGTGCTTGTTTCATTGCCGTACTTGGCAGAAATTAATGAAGAACCTGCAGTCAGAAGCATTCATAAAAGTGCCTTGGACTATTTAAATGGTTTCTGTGGGTGGAAGGTAAAGAGCTGTGGTAGAGGAGGATACCACCAAAACCCCTGCCATCCTGTTTATTAAAAATTTGTGCAACTTTTCTTTAATTATTCTTTTCCGAGAAGTATAGCCAACTAGAAGGTGAGAGATAGGGTGGTATAACAAGAGAGGGAAAACAGAGCAATAAAGTACTCTCTGACTGCTAGCTGAATGCTCTGTAGGACAGAAATTGCTGTGGTGTCACTGGCTTGCTGCTACTAGCATGTGTGTCATACCAGTGGATGTCAACAAAAAGTGAAACCAGGAAGAAGAGAAATCCACTTGTCTCCCACTTCTGGAACAAAGAAAAGGGCAAAACCTGTTCTTCCTCTAGCAATAGCAGTCATAGATAAATGTATGTGTTGCTGAGAAGTCTGAGAATTCATCCTTTGAAAAAAAAACCTCTTTTCATTATGAGATGACATTGCAACCCTTACCATAGAGTGGCTACAGGATCCATGCAGGTCTGATGAATAATAGCAGGGATAGGCTGAAAGCTGGAAACTAATATAAAGCCAGTTCTGTCACATTTGTCTTTTAATATTTTAGGCATTAACATGTCATGTAGTGTAGCTGAAATACAATGCTTTGATGTGCTCCTTAGAGCCCACTGTTAGCTGAATGCATACTATCTCATGATTAGGCAGTCCAGCATTTTTGTGCTCCAGCTTAAAATGGCTTCTGAGTAAGTGCAGTGCAAACAGAGAGGGCAATTGCAAATAAACACTGTCAGGTCTCCCTGTTTAAGTATGAACACATAGAGGAGTATAAAATTTGCCTCTTTTCCCAATCTGACTTAATAATTTAATAATGATGATTAAATCAATATTATGTCCCAGAGCCACATCAATATGTCCAAGAATCCAGCATCTCAAGGATATGTTGCAGAGAAGAGACTTACTTGATTCAATTATTTATAATGATAGTGTGTCAATAATCCTGATTATTTCATTAATTATTAACATTTTCCCTCCTCACTATCTTCCTGCTTTCTGAAAGGAGTTAATTATTACAAAGCTTTCAGCAATTACAGCAATCTTTAACACAGAGAGATGATATAATGATAGCATTTCTAAAGTGTTGCAACACTCTTCCTAGAACAATTTTCCTGTTAATGCATTGAACTATAGGAAGTTAATTTTCTTCCCACTCTGCTTACTTGGGTAAAGAAACATATATTAACAAATTAACTGGTTTTGTTTGGCTCAGTTTTATTCTATGGAAGAGACAGTGAAGGTTTTTTTTTCTTTCATCTGTGAACATTTTACCTTCTCCTACAAGCAGTCACCATAGCTACTGGCAAACAGCATTATGTTTGCCTGATTCTCTCTGGTTTGACTAAAATTCTTTTTCAAGGAAAAAAAAGGAATGTGGCTTGATTGTTTTCAGAGAACAGAAATCGTTAGTAATAACCAATTAGTTATGTCTGAAAAGTCAGAGTCTCTGAAAAAGGGAGGGCTCCCCTTTATTCTGCAGAGAGCATCGCTGTGAACCTTTGCGTCTGGTTTTAAACACCTGAATGCTTCAAAGATTTTCTCCCATTAAGTGCTTTCATCTGTGTTTGATACAGATGGAAACAAATTTGCCACAGTGTCGCTGTTGAACCGCTAACAGAGAGAAGTCCAGCTCTTCAGTGTGGCAAAATGTCTTATTTTATTAATTAATTCCAACTTATATAGACTTTCAAAGGTCACCCAGATTGGTCAGTTGAAAACCTCCCCCTAGGCTGATTGGCCAGGCTTGAATGTCCATATCTCGAGAGACCGTTTTAACAACATCAAAACTTTATCTTTGTTTATAAAACACAGGGAGAGAGAAATTTCTCACAGGAAAGGTCTGTGCTCGCCACACCAGAGTGCAACATTAATAATTATTTGGATGTCCACATTTGCAATTTTTTCTGTCACCACCTTTTTTCTCAATTTAGGCAAACTTTAGGTTATCTCAGACAGTAATTCAGATGGCTTGCTTTCAAGCGCTTCCTAGCTCCAAGTGGTGTGTAAAATTAGCTGGTGCTTTCATTTTGACTTATGGATTTTCCTAAATTCATAAGCACAACAATCTGTGCATATTCAGAATTATGTAGTACAAGAAGCTAGATGCAGGATATACTGGCAGTTCTTTTCCTATTCAAAATTTTTACAGGTATTTGTCACAGAGGAAAGCTGCTTAAATGATGGGGTTTAAATTGGGATAAAAGTATTTATTGATTTTTTTAATAGTGTGTAATTATTCATATATGATGAAGAGTGACAATACCTGAACTAAGAATTCAGGACCAGTATCAACAATGCCACTGATACACCACAATATCAGGCACTGCAGAATATTAACAAATATCTACAAATTTCCAAGCAACTTTCTATAACTTATGTATAGAAAGTTGCTTGGAAATTACAGACAGTGTGGATTTTTATGAACACTGAAAAGTGTGGGTCCCCCTCATGCAGACCCTCCAGTGGAGATGTGGATGCTGAGCATGTAGTGACAGGACAAGAGGAAATGGCCTTAACCTGAAGTAGAGTAGGTTGAGATTAGATAGTAAGAAAAATATATTTACTTGTGAGGGTGGTGAGGCCCTGGAGCAGAGAAGTTGTGGATGTCTCATCCCTGGAAGTATTCAAGACAAGGCTGGATGGAGCTCTGAGCAACCTGGTACAGTGAATGGTCTCTGCCCATGGCAAGGGGATTGGAACTAGAAGCCCTTTTAGGATCCAACCCATGCCATTCTATTATTCTAAATCCTTATCCGGAAGTACTTTCCTGCCTATTTGACTGTCCAACATGGGTGGATTGTTTGCTTGGTCTAGCTGTGCAACTTTCAAACCACTCAAGTCAGAGGAGAGAATTCCCACCCTTTTTGATGGTGTAGTGAACCAACGTCTTAGCAGGTCATATGCACCATAAAAAAGACTGGAAGCAAGGCATCTTGGTAACATTTGATTCAGTTTTACAGTAATATCTTGCTGATTGGGGAGCTATTAAATAACAAAAAACAACAAAAAAGGCACTTAACAATCAGTAGAAGAGCTGTAAAAATTGTTTATGGGGAGTAAAATGAGCATGTATAGGATCACATTTTATACACAAATCTGGTCATCAGAATTCCCTGTTTAAAAATAACTTTGAAAGATATTTAAAAAAATAATTCTGTAGCGTCACATGTAGTTTAATAGTGCAATAAACTACCACAAGAAGAACCAGAGAAACATAGTCTGACATATGAAATAATGTATGTATGGCTGCAGAAAACATGCAGAAAATGAAAATTTAACATTTCTAAGACAAACTGTAGCCAAATACACTTGCGTAAGCATTATTTGGCTGTTTCAGGTACCTGTCATCTTTGTTTTCCCAATTAGATACACATATAGAGTTCAAAAAGAAAGGTGTCACATAAACTTGCCCTTGTCTGGTATAAATTTCCAGTTCTAGATGAACTCATTCAAAGCTCTGACAGACAATGTTGGCAGCGCCTGTTCAAGCTGTCTGTTCCACTTCTGTGTTGGATGAAGGAATATATGCCTGCATCTCATCACCCAGTTTGGCGTTTTAGTGTGAGCCAGGTGGATTTGTATTAAGGTACTGAGCTGTGAAGAGAAGCAACTGAACCATGGTTACACATTCTGTACTACTGATTGTCCTGCGGTGGTGTTGCATCCAACAGGGGATGGTGCTGACACTGAGGGGTTGAGACTCCTGGCCAATTTGACTGATAATGAAGTACATGAAAGCCAAAAACTAGAGAAGTAGGGCAGTTGGGGTTTTTTGTAGTCACTGGGGTTTTTTGCTAGATTTAGTGGATTTTTTTTGTTAGGGTTCTTTTAATTATTATTTTTTGTTCAACTGTAGTACATCCCATAAAATGCTTCCAATCCTTTTAACTGTTCCGACATAATTTGCACTTTGACACTTTAGCAGCAAGAAGGTATTGACTGGTAGTATTTGCAGTCAGGTAAACTCATTCATGTACCTCTGTCTTTCCTGAGGTAGTGTAGTGTCACTCTTCTCTCGAAGCAGTAGGTATAGCCAAGGGTTTAACTTTCCGATGATGTATCACATTTCATTCTTATTTCAGACTTCAGTAAATACAATTCAGCATTGCATTTGAAAGCTGAGGTTTTGTTGTCTGCTGAGAAAGATTGCATCTGCCTTGCTGTTTTTCCTCCTTTCTGACAATAATTTTTAATTATTTTTCATGTAGAATGTGAAGAGGGGTGTCATGTGAGTATGGTCTGGTATTATTTCATATGATGTGAAATATGGAGAGTAGCTGATATGAAATTAAATACTGGTCTCATCTACATGTCTGTGGTGTTCCACTCCTGAGAGGAGCAGAGCACCCAAGATTCATGAATGCCCATGGTTGAAAAGGAAAAACAAATGCCAGACAGCCCTAAAGAAAAATTACGAAGTTTTATCAGTTACTTACACACTTGGCATGGAAATTGGAATAAGTTAGTCCCTTGTCTTCTAATAGTAATAGAAATATAACAATTTTTTAGAAGGAGGAAGACAGAGACAGAGTAAAAGAGATCATCAGTCCTGGGTCCAGCTTTAATCTGACTGACAAGGTGTCCAGGGTCCTGGGGGTGCCACCAGGGCTTTTTATAGATATTCCCCCCCCGCCCCCCCCAGGCTACATTTCTCACATGCCATGGAACTGAGTTATCATGCACAGTCCATTCTTCTAGACCTTCCTGGAAATGGGTCAGAGGGCTTCAGAGGGTTTTGGTGGTCTTGTCCCCCATGAACTTGTCTTGCCCACTTCTTGACCTCATTCCTGTGCTTGAGCTGTACTGTGCTGTGCTTCTCTCAGGGAGGCAGAACAAGTGTGCTTGTCCCAGAAAATTGCTGCCCCACCTCCATTTGACCCTTTTTTCCAGCTGCATCCTGTTCTTTCTTGCCCATTTGCACAGTGTGTCCTTGCACAGGATGTTCTAAAAAAATTTCTCATTTTATGCTGGAGAATGAGTGTCAGAACCACACTAACAGTTTTGTGTTTCATAGTTGCTGACTCTTACTCTTCTAGCCCATAAATTAAAATTAATGAGTTTTCCATCTCATAAGTATAGGAGAGCACTGGATTTCAGAGGTCAGTGTAAAACTGAAAAGAATCATTTTTTTCTTAATTAAGTTGAAGTCCTCTCTTCTGCCTTTTTCTGTATATTTTGAAATATTCTGAGATATTTCTGCTCTTTTCCTTAAACATGCTAAGTGGTCATACTGAGTTGCTAGTGCTACATGTTGGATAAATTGCTGGCCCAATGAATTGCTCAGAATTACATTTCTTAAGATGCGGAGTCATTGCTCTACCTTCATTGCTAAACCTTACTGTTTTGTTAAGCAAAACCTAAATTTACTTCCATGGATTTTGCATTTTACAGTTAAGTTTTTATACTTGATAATGGCAATATAACTGGACACTTCCATATAATTTCTCAGGAGCTGGAATAATTTATTCCTGCATTCTTGAACATCATTTAATATTTACATCTTAGTGGAACAGATTTAGTTTATTGAATCAGTAAAAGTTTGGGTAATTATGTTTTTTATGTACTTTCATTAGTGCGAACTGGCATCCCTTCAGTGGTTTGTTCCCTTTCTTGATTATCAGAACCTAAGCTAATGATCACATAGGATGTGTGACTTGTTTTCAGGTGGTTTTGGTCCAAGTGCACATGTACAGTGCCTCTCCAAGGCACACAGATATAAGCTGGCATACTTCAGAAAATAGTTTTCTGAAGCTGGACTCTTAACTGTTGAAATTCTGTGTTCAAATGGAAATGTACAGCCTGGAAATCACATCATACAATGCCTAGGGTTGGAAGGGACCTTAAAGATCATCTAGGTCCAACGCCATTGGCATGGACAGAAATGCTATTCACTAGACTAGGTTGCTCAGGGCCCCATCCAACTTGGCCTTGAACACTTCCAGGGATGGTTAATCCACAACCTCACTGGGCAACCTGCTCTAGTGCTTCACCATATTCTCAATAAAGAATTTTTCCCTAATATCTAACCTAAACCCTCTTTCAATTTAGCACCATTGCCCATTGCCCTGTCATATCTGCCCATGTAAAAAGACCCTCTTCCTCCTTTTTATAGGCCCCCTTAATGTACTGGAAGGCCACAATGAGGTCTCCCCAAAGCCTTATCTTCTCCAGGCTGAACAACCTCAACTGTCTCAGCTTGTCTTCAAAGCAAGAATGTTCCCATCTGCTCATCTTTGTGGCCTCCTCTGGATCCACTCTAGTCTTTCTTATGTAGAGGACCCCAGACCTGGATGCAGTAATCCTGAGGCCAGAGGAGGAGGAGGAGAATTCCCTCTCTTGACCTGCTGGCCACTCCTCTTTTGATGTAGTCCAGGATGCTGTTGGCTTTCTGGGCTGGGACAGCACGCTGTGGCTCATGTCCAGCTTTTCATCCATGAGAACACTTGAGTTCTTCTCCACATCTGCTCTCAGCAAGTTCTCCCAGGCTGTACTCATGTCTGGAATTACTCCCACACAGGTGCAGCACCTTGCACTTGGCCTTGTTGAACTTCATGAGGTTCACAGTTCTCTCTGTTTGTGCCACTGATGAAGATACTGAAGAACACCACTCCCAAGACAGAGCCCTGAGGGTCACCACTCATCACCAGCCTCCACCTTGACACAGAGCCATTGACCACAACTCTAGCTGTGGTCATCCAGGTCATCCATAGTCTCTGGGTGCATCTATCCAGTCAGTCCCTATCCACTGAACAGTCCATGCACCAAATCTGTGTCTCTCCAATGTGGAGATAAGGACTGTCTCAAAGGCCTTTAAAAAGTTCTGATAGATGACACCTGTCAGTCTTCCCTTGTCAACTGTTGCTATCGCTCTGCCATAGAAGGCCACCCAATTGGTCAGATACTATTTGCCCTTAGTAAAGCTATCCTGGCTGCCTTGGGTCACATCCTTGTCTTTTATGTGCCAAGAACTTTTCTTAAATCTCACTAAATATTCTTGGAAACTATGGACATGACAGATATAATGTTAAATAATTCCTGCCATTGTTGTGAAACATTGATGAGTTTTGTTTTTTTTATAGTCTTCAAGGACTCATGGCACTGCATACTATGCATCTATAAATATGTAGAATAAGATCAAATTTTAGCTTGGGACCCAAGGACAATAATATGGAAAAGAAATAATAAAGTAAAAATGAAGTTGGGCATTCAAGTTTTAACTGGCATGTCTGAGTTTACAGAAAGAAGTGCTATACCCTGTCTGTAGAAGCAGCAATATGATAAGAATAGTAATTTTTTGGCAGTTGCAGCTATGCAGTAAATGTCTTCCTAAGCTTCTTGTGGAGAATATTTTTCCTTTAAAAAGCCCAGAGGGAAAGACATATCATATGGCAGAAACATGTCAAGGACGAATTATCTGGAAACCATTAGAAAGACCGAGCTGCCGTGCTTGAAGAAGAGCAATGTTACAGAAATAATACTTTTTCAAGCATGTTGCAAAATTTAAAAAGCTGAAAATGCTTTTAAAAACTTAGAATCTAATTAGTGAGAGGTAAGATAGACAAGAGCTGTTGTCATATGCATTTGCATAAAAATAATTGGAATTGAGTGTTACAAGCTGCAACATTTGAAAGAGCGTAGTGCTAAAACATAGAGGTTGAAACAGCTTCTCTGAGGCTGATGGGAGAAGATGCTGAAATATGACAAGCTAGCATAATAGGTAAGAAGGAAAGGTTGGACACAAATTATGATTAATTAGTGTAAAATATAGACTGAAGCCCTTGGGGAACTGAAAGAAGACTTTTTTCCTTCATAATTTAGAAACATTCTGAATATAGTTCCTAAGACTAGACAAGGCATTAAGAGTGGGAGGTACCTATACTATTCACTCTTACTTTGTCTTTACTGATTACAGCAAGAAAGGTTTCAAAATTTAGAACTGGTAAATGAAATGTTGCAAGGAAAGATGCCTTCAACATATGTTTTTCACCAGTCAAGGTCAGTGATCAGTTCAAGCAAAATCTTTTTAGACTGCTCAGTCTGTGAAATCACTAGGTCAATTAAAGTCAAAATGTTCCCTTATCTTGGCGGAAAGTAACCAAATGTTAGCCCAAGATTGCAAACACAATTTTTTTATTCTGTATATGCCAGTTTATTAGTCCCCGCATAATGTAATTGCATTCTTGAGGC
Organism: Grantiella picta; assembly: GCA_013397955.1. Classification (NCBI taxonomy): domain Eukaryota; kingdom Metazoa; phylum Chordata; class Aves; order Passeriformes; family Meliphagidae; genus Grantiella; species Grantiella picta. The sequence goes on along the minus strand of VZRM01008837.1, from coordinate 390,229 downwards.
TATTTTTTCTCCATAGAAACTTGCTTGAAATGTCTGTGGAACTACTAACAGACCATGGAAAAAAAGGATTTTGATTGATGCAGTTTTCTGAATCAACTGGCTACTGCAAAAAGAAATCAATGTTATTAATTCACGATCTTCTAGTACCCCAGAGGATTGTGTTGTAGGAGAGAAGCAGGATTAGAGTCTGAAATGGTCTGGAGAGGGTTATATAGTAGAGCTTTTTTTATTCTTCTCAAAGGACCTGGAGCCTGTGGAAACAATTTCACATCATTACTTGCACCACTGAGACTTCTGGCATTTTACCTTGTGTTCTGCTTGTTAATTACATATGAGAAGTGCCAGTTTTGAGGCAGTATTTGATGGTGAGAAGAAACTAATAATGTGTAGTATGCTTGAGAAATGCTAACTAGGGTTTGTAATCCTGACAGATCATGGTGGAGAAAAGTGGTGGGTTTTTATCAATGGCTAATTTGTCTTGAAAGTGTAAGTCTTTTGGCACGTTGGGAATCAACTAATAACAGAAAGTTATTGCTTGACTCTTGGTCCTGCAGATTGAAGTTTTTTACACTCTGCTGATCATAGCTTGTTTATTTTTCTTTAGATTTCATTGGCTTTATTATCTCAGAGTAGGGCTGAGCCTGATACAGTGAAAATCAGATTAGAAACAGTTCACTTCATCTGCTTCAGTTTTCATTAAAATCCTTTAAATAATACATTAGTACACATTACATCTGACATACCCAAAGGTATGACACTGATCCTGTTCTGACCTGCTCGACTTATGTGCACACTTGGTAATTCCAAGTCATGCTTCAACTCAATGTAAATTGGACTTCTGATGCAACAATCATAAATGTTCTTAATGCTTTCTTGAGTTTGTATGAAGCCTGCATGCTACCAGTTTTGCTCTAAATGATTTCTGCCTCAAGGATGATTATAAAATCATTCCTAACCATTTCCTTTCAATTTATTTTTTATATTAGAAAAATAAATTTTCTTCAATTCAGGTCTATATACTTTTCTTCCAAGGAAGCCTCTGAAATATGGGTAAAAAATTGACATTGCATTTTTAGAGCTGCATTTATAAATGTGTTTACCTGAGCAGACCTTGTGGTTTGCAATACTATATCAGTAAAGGATCTTAACAAGGTCCACATGACCTAAAAGGGGAAGCAGAGGAACAGAAAAATAATTGCCTTTCAGAAAGAAAGGTTGTTAAGAGGTGCAGGTGTTCTGTGGGCATATTGTATTTTGCAGGGAAACTGTCAAAACTCTTAAGCTACATGATGCTGGTTTAGTGCTCAAATATGAAACCTCTCCAGAAGCCCCAGATGGCAAAAAATCATTGTAGTTGATTCAGCAAGGAGCACTCATCTCCTTAAATCACTTCTGTTTAAATATCTTCGTCTGATGCTAAGGGACATGGCAATTTTCTTTCAATGAGATCTTGGGCATGAGTCTTAATTGCCTAAGTCGCTAAAACTTTTAGAAATTTGCTAGAAATTTTCTAGAAATATCCTTTCAACTGTTTGAATTCAGCAAAAATTCCATCAGCAAGAAACTCCTTCTGGGAAAATATAGGGAAGGAGAAAAAGGAGAAGAGCAAGCTTTGTGCACAGCACAAGGTATAGAAACTTCAGGGAAGGAACACAGAACATAGGTCTATATCCATGTGCATGGAAACAGAGATGCCAGAAGCCATCTGATTCTGTTTGGATTAGAACAGTTTTGTCTATATTGTAGGAAATTTTTATCAACCTTTCTGAAAACAAAAATGGATAACCACAGTATTAAGTGTGGGAATATGTTGATGAAAAATGCTACAATAAATGAACACAAGTTAAATTCCCCTTTGAATATAGAAAGCTACCCTCATTAGCTCTATGGGAGTTTCAAACTTACATTCTTTAGCATTAAAGATTATGTGTAAGATTAGTTATTAATTTACACACCCACTTGGACTAAAATTTGCTTCTTATGGTGGTGTTACTTTTTGACAGAATGATCATCAGGATCTGTAGTTTGAATTTACAGTCTACAGGTTAATTCAGATTTTATGTCATGACCAAAAGAAAATATTTTAACATAATTGTTATGTTCTTACACATGATGAATTTGCTAAATAATGCAAATTTGCAACAAAGATCTATCATATCTGATCCTGAATTATTCAATAGATCATTTAATGCCTGTTAAAGTATATACTGAAGAAACTGAAATTAAATAAGTCACTGTCATGATCTTTAAACAAAGCCTTCTGTTCCGTTTTCCTTGTCTCTATTACTCCACTCCTAAATGAAGCAATCCCAGTGGGAGAAGGGTATGCAGGAGAGCATGTTGGGATGTTAACTGTGAGCTACTGAAAATGGTTCATTGTCTCTAGTACCATGATAGAAGGGAAGATATGAAGAGATAAAAACATAAAAATCTGTATAAATAGCAAGTACTCTGCTTTACGCATTTGTACTGGTACTGTTTCCCTCTTAGCCTGTGGTCTATTTGCAAGTTTCCTGCTTCCTTTAGTAGAGAAATATTTCTAAGGGATTCCCTCACGTGAAATAGCAAAAATGATATTAATCTTTTTTAGTTGGTTGTAGGTTTTTGCATATCTTCTATAGGCAAGCAAGCAGTTAAGTGTATGCAATTAGCCTTAAAGGGAATGATGGCAAGTACTATACAACAGCTTCAAAGTGTTCTTCAGTGTAATGTCATTACTGCTGTTCTCTGTATTTTACCCAATATTCTGGCAACCATTTTAGATAAGATTTAAGTGGTACAGCTTTATGTAGGATTTTGTTGTTTGGGCTTTTTTCAGGAAGAGGTCCACTTTTAATCAGATTATGCTGGTCAATCCATGAAACTTCTGACAATTTTCTGCATGGCTGCATTTTGTAATCCTAATTCTAGAAATTCAAATCTATTGAAGAGGAGGCAACATTACCAATAATTTGAAAAAGAAAATCTTATACTGGAACATTTTCTTGTATTTAAAAATGGAGTATCATTTTAGCTGAAATATTTGACCCAAAGTGTTGAGATTATACAGTTATTTGTATACCAATGAGCACCATAGACTTTGTTACCCACCTGCTTTGCATTGAGACACAAATTGAGTCTGCATTTCATCCCCTTTAAAAGGCAATTGTGAACCTCTCAGTTTTGCCATAAAATGATAAACAGTGCAATGGACAACTGGCTTAGTCATTGTACTACTTAATGGAAAGCACCTAAGCAAAAGAATGAAGGATTTTCTTTCACCGTCATTCTGTGCTGGAATCACGCAGGCTGTCTGTAGCACACCCCTGTGTACCTTAACTCTATGGATTTGTTCTCTTACTTTTTGCTGCCATCTAGTGCATTTTCTAGCCTAGAGCTGAGCTAAACTGGAAATGCATGTAAAAGAGGATACACCATTGAAATGTTGAGATTTACCATTAAAAAGTGAGAAGAAATAGCCTATATTTTTCTTACTGTAAAGAGTTTTCGCCTGTGTAACATTCCCTTCTTTATGTACTGAATAATCTCCTGGGCATTTTTCAGTTCTTTTGACCCTGCATCTTTATTCAGCATCATTTGCCTCATGAAAAGAATTTATTTCAATTCTTTGTAGCTTAGATTAATCTGTGATCTGTGCAATCTTTTAGATGTTAGGTATACATTTATGAATATTCTTTAAATCTTCCTGTAGAATATAAAATAGTATAATTTTAACTGTTTGATAAACATAAAATGCTGGGAAGTGGAACATTCTAAAATTACAGGCATTCAGTTCAATAGCTGGGTGTTCGAATTTCTGAAAAATATATCTTGCTTGGCATTTGCTTGCAAGGCACAGCAAGTCTGAAAATTTGATTATGAATGCCAGTTAGCCAACTGACAAGCAAGCATTTTGAGCACTGAAAATGCTCAAAATGCAGAGAATATCCTTCACTGTCCATTTGGCCTGATCTAATGTTGTTTCACCTGTGTAAGCAACTTCCATTTGACTGACACTTGTAATTATTAGTAGCTAAAATCTTTCTTGAAATTAAAGTGATTGTCTGTCAGGTTGCCAGTGTCCATATTTCTTGATTTTTCCTTATTGCTATCTTAATGAGGAGTGAAATGAGCAATAAAATATACTCTGAAATTACAATTTGCTTTGTATCACATTATTAGCTAAAGGTACTCCTGGTTCACATTGCCCAGGGAGGTTGTAGAGTCTCCATCCCTGGAGACTGCACAAAAGCCTTCTGGACACAGTCCTGGGGACATGGCTGTAGGTGACCCTGAGCAGAAGGTTGGACTGGCTGACCTCTGGAGGTTCCTTCCAACCTCAACTATTCTCTGATTCTCTGATCTTTGAACAATAGAATCTGTTTCTGGTACAATATTTTTTCCTCTAGTTTTTAAGAAATCTGAATCTGACAGCTGCTTTTGTTAAGTGCAGTATACTGATTTAGTAGCAGTCCAATAATTTTAAACTCCTGATAATGGCTGATACTTCTTTCTATTAAAGGACTTCAAAAAGGTGCCTTATACAAATTCAGAAAAAACAAAGCAAAATGGATATAAACTTAGTATGATTTAGTCACAAATGCCAGTGGATATTTCTGAAAAGTAACAAGTGCGGGGCAAAGGAAAATAGGATGAAGAGAATTGTTTTTAATCTTGTTTGCTTGATATTGCAAAGCAAAAGCTTTGCACTGCTTTAGGCTTCCCCTTGTGACACAAATGTGTTTTACCATTAAGACAATGTCTGACTACTTCGGGAGTTAAGAGGCAAGGGTATTCCTTCCTGGCAAACTCTGTGAACACCAATGTCAGCAACATCTTTATGCTGACTGAAAAACAGACTCCTAGACTTGCAGATGAGGTCTCTAATTTCTATGATCACAGCTTTTGACATCTAAGGGTGTCCAAAGGACAATAAAATTATACATGAGATTAGCACCACCCCTAAGTCTTTCCCTTGATTTTACAAGGTCTGAAACAGCATTCTGTAAGATAAACATGTTCATTACCCCAGCTTTTTCTGAATGTTTGCAAATGAAGAAAAGCAAATTGGGAAGTCCTTTATTCTTTAACAGCTACTTATAATGCATTACAGATTGGTGGGAAAATCACAACAATAGTATGCAGCAAAATGATACTTCTTTGCATTAAGATCAGAGAAGAAGGGTGAAGTAGCACAGTCTAGAAGAGACACTAAGATGAAGAAAAAAGAACAATTTAAAATACAAAAGTGGCATAATTTTAATATCTCATGCATTATTAAATAGCCTATGATTTTGGTGTTACATTATGCCTCTGCTATTTTAAGAAATGCATAAAATGCTGTGCAGTATTATTTCAATAAAGCTTTTATGTAACTGTATAAAATTGCAGTATATTACTGCAATGTACAGAGCCTTATTGCAGTGGAGTACATTAAGATAAAGCCAAACCAAGGGCATCATAATATATGTAATAAATTCTGTCTAGTAGTTTTGCCTTATCATATTAGTAAAAGAGCATTATTTCATTCAGATGGCCATGGAGTTTACATTACAGACAGTTGCCAGAATCATAAACATTGTAAATTGTCATAACACAATCCTGAAACCTGATAGATGAAGGCTCTCAATTGTGCTGCCTAGTACTTTGGCCTACTGCTGTGGATACGAAAGTCAGAAGCAGCCAGTTACACTCTAATAACAAATTGCAAAAGTGCAAAGCATTTGTAACATGCTGGGCAGATTTTCAGTTGCTAAATTGGTTCATTCCCCATTTGTATCTGTCTGCAATGAAATTACCAGACTTGTTTAACTTTTCAAGCATTTAAGCATCGGGAAATAATCTTACTATCATGGTCTAGAGGTACAAATCCTTTTGGGATGTGGAAAACACTGAGGAGATGCAAAAAAAGGCTCAGCAGTATGAACTGTATGAAGGAATGTGTGGGTGAGGTATGTCACTCCTGCTTACACACATTTGAGGAGTGGGACAGCAGTGAGATATGAATCCCTGCATCTTTCCCACCTACAGAGAAAGGAGCTCATGAATTGTAAAAACTACCAAGATACTGACATATTCAGGCTTCCTTTTTATGACGTTGTGATCCCCATAATTGAGCAACTGCTAAAACAAATTAATTACCATGGCGTTCAGACATTATGTTGCCCACTCTGACTCTTTCTGTGTGATAAATACCTGTTATAACAGGACCCAATCCTCCACAGTTTCACAAAGCACTGCCTGAGTGATTGTTAACCTATAATGTTAACAAACTTTCATTGACGCATCACTTCAGATTGAGTGGGAAAAGGGACATGTTTTGTTTTAAATTTGGAAAAGGAGAAAGAAAATGAAGGCATAAAGAGTAATATTTAACAATGTTAAGAGGCTGTTACAAGGGGGATTAGCTATTATGGCACGTACTATCTCACAGTTTTCTCAGAAATAATTAAATGGGCTTGGTACCAATAGTCTTCATTGAGGACTCAACAGAAAACCTGGAGTGAAATAGATAGAAGTCTGACATTTCCATACAAACTGCAATGATTTTAGTTGACTTTACAGTCTTTCACATCTAATTTAATGTCAGTTTTGAGAATCCGAAAACATACTTAAACCAGTTTCTTCCGGCAGCATTTTTACTTTGAATTTCCCCAACTAAAACTTTCGAAAGATGAACTCTAGTATCCCTTCAGGGGGTGACCATTTTTGTTCCACTTGCTGGGTGTCAATCTTTATTTTTATAGAGGTTTCGCTATCATCTGCATTCAGATTTATGGCATTTTTCAAACAACTACCCTAGTGGGTTTTGGTTTTCTTTAAATGACTGTCAGCTATTCAAAAAAGCAGTGGAAGGGAAATTTTTCCTAAGATGTTACATCCAGTATATCTTCATGTATAGCCTTATATTCATCTGCTTGGGTTTTTGATAAGCTTGCATGTCTGCTTGTAATAGTGATACCTGTCGACTCTTTATTGTCCTTTTTGCCCCTTCTGATCTGACCTAGATATCAGCAGTGGCTTGAAGTTAAAAGTCTCAGACTGCTGGGGGGTTGCATTTGAGGTTTTTTTTAAGCAGAACTATCTTGTTCTACGTAAGAACCCTTCTTTTTTTTAATTGCTTGTAGTAACTCCAGTTCCTATTCTTCTTGGGGAAAAAAAATGTTACTTCTAAAACAATAGTTTATTGTGGTGAAGCAAGTAGACACACAAAAGCTAGAAAAGCTTGCGTATGGACTTCAATGAAGGGAATACAGTTTTACGGAAAAGTTTTCTAGGAATGTGGGAACATACTTGGAACTCAGGCAGACTTGTATAGAATGCTCTGAAGCCCTCATATACCAGTGGTGTTTGGCTAGTTTGGCTGGCATTAAGGCCATTTTCAGCATGCTAATAAAAGGAAGTCACACATCCATTTACATGAAATTACCTTTAATAAGTTTCACTTACAAAACTTTAGGAATGCTGTGATATTTCTGATTTTTTCTTCTGAAAGCTTGCATTTATGAGCCTGGCTTCAAACATAAATACAAAAGTAATCATAGTAATTTTCTTAATTCAGAATAAAAAGGGTAATTTTGCCTTCCGCAATTTTCAGCTTTTCATTCCAAACAGAAATCTTTCCCTGTTGAAAGATAATAAAATAGTGTTTTTCTCCAGCAAGTGCACTAAGGTTCTGAAACTAAGGCCAAGAAGTGAATGTTGCTAAATGGAAGTAGAAGTTTTTTTCATTCTATTGAATCACTAGTGCTGGATGGTCTGTGAGCAGACAACAAAAGTTGTTATATCAGAATTTGTTTTAAATATGCATTAAGGGCTCATCTGGATCATGATTCCACAGTGCTTCATGCTGATCTTAACACACCCAGAAAAACAAAATTATACTAGTTTCACAGCTGAAGAGCCTTAGCATTGAAAAAACCCCTTCCTTCCCTTAGGTGAAAAATTATTCAGATTCAAAGTTGTGTTTAGCCTCTAACTTGAATTCCTTTACTACCAAAAATATTCGTATGGTATTTTCTTAACTCAAGTTGGCAGTGACGACAGAGGGATCTCATCAGGCTGCTTTGCAGGTGGCATGTTGTAGTGAACCAACTGCTGTCTTAAGTACACTCTTTCATGAAAACATCTAAGAGATTTTCCCAAGGTCTAAAAATCTGGGCGAGAGCAAGTATTTTTTCCCATACAGCTTGCAGCACATTCTAATCCTACTTTGTCTTCTGCATCAATACAGCAGAAAGTGAACAGTAATGAGTCTCAGAAGCATTTTTTCAAAATGTAGATGACCAGAAGTCATCTGATTTTTGGTAGTTTTCATTCTTTGCTTTCTTACTAATTTTAAAAAGTAATTTTAATTGGCAACTGCCCATCAGAAGTGACACATATCATGGTCGTCAGAACAAGAGACTATTGTGCCTTTAGAAAATTTTTGAACACTGAATGTATTGCTACTGACACTTGGAGACTAGACAGCAGAAATTCTGCATTGGTTATTATCAATTTTGTCTGCCTTGGCAGCTCTATTAGCTGATTTCTCAAAAAAATTACATGATAGAAGGAAATGTACATATATAAAATTCCAGGTGAATGTCATGTTTTCTTACCATCATTTTCAACTTTAACTGATAATAATGTCTTGCTTAATATTCCAGAAATGGCGAATGGCCATTTACAATTAGGGTGTGTTTGTAACTTCATCATCTCTGCATAGCAGATCTTTGAGATAAATTGCTTTTATGTGCCTTGAATGGAAACACATTCAGAAACAAACTTAACATTATTTTATTCACTATTTACTTCAATGCATGTTAGATTATAATTAGCAGCTTTGTAAAACAGGCAGGGTATGACAGAATAAGACAATTTTCACTGCTTTTGCTATACATAAAGTGGCCTTTTCTTAACTTGATTTAATTCATTATTGGGTCACTGGGCTGTGAGGTGGTGGTCGTGATCTCCCCTCGCTGAAATTACCTTTTAACCAATAAGAGCTGATTCAACACAGTTCCTGAGTTGACTTTCATTGTGCCCCGTAAATTCTGCATTCTTTGTGTCCTTTATCAGTGATAACTTCTTCTCCCCCAACCTTGTTAACCTCCTCCTAGGTCTGAGGTAATACCCAGACAATTGTACCACCTTTATCTTATGTCCCACTGTGGTGGCTTAACTTCCAGTCCATGTTCCAGGTGTCCAGAGAGACATATCCAAGGGGGCTTTGGTGGTCACTGGTGGTCACAGATGCCATCTGCCCTGTAACTTGGGGTGATCTTTGTGTGACTGCTGATAGGTGTATGAGCAATTGCACAGTTTGCCACAGTGGGAATTTTTGTCTGGATGCATTACCCAGGATGTGCTAACCAGATCTCTCTACTACCAGGCCTGCAATTAGCACCATCCTGTTGCTCCATTCAGTGCTTATCTCATGGCAAAGTCCTTCTGGGGCCTTAACAGTGTTTGAGACAGGCAACTGTGCTCTTTAAGTCCTTACAAAATTGCAACTATACTATAACACACACATCATTCAACCCAGCATAAGAATGTGGCTGGAGAATTGATATTGTTTACTTGTTCTCCTTCATATTCAAGAATTTTAAGTATTAAAAAAAACCCAAACCACCCGTATTCCACTCATGCCAAAGAACTAGGACATGTGGTTCACTAGATACAGAGGTTTGCTATCTTTCCCAGAGCTCCTGGCAATTAGGCTATCCTTACAATATTTTCTGCTGCACTTTGGTTCTTGGCCTTGCTCAAGGTCCACTATAATATTTTGCTGATATTACCCAATTCTTTACCTCTAAAGGCTGGTCCATGGCCACGTAAGGCAGCTGTGAAGAACTGTATGAGAATTTTCACAACACTGAGTGATAAATTAATTGATTATAAAGAAAGTTAATCATACTGAGAAGTAAAACACACTAAAAGAAGGGAAGACCTTAACTTTCCAAATGGAATGGTAGGTTCTCAACCAACCATTACCCTTCAGAAAAGGTTTTGGAACTTTATAGGTTCTAATATTCTTTGAAACAATTTTTGAATAAGCAATGAAATACACCAGCTCTGTGCTCAGTAACAACTATGAAAGTAAAGAGTAAATCCCTAGAAAGTTAGGGGGAAAAAAAGTTATGATGAATAAATATTAATTGATAAGGCTGAATTGCTCCTCATTATTTTTGTTATTTTATTCTCAAAAAGAATAGTGACAAAGTTAAAGGAAAATAAGAGAGAAGGATGATAGAAGAAATGCAATTTTTCCAGATTAGAGATTTTTCTATTGTGGAAAAGGGATGTTTGAAGAATGTTATGAAATACATCTACAACATCAGGAGGGACACAAGAAAAGCAAACAGACATTAATTGTTTGTCTTCTATTAGAAAATCAGGTGGGAAAAAAATAGAAATTCAAAGAGAGCAGAGGTAGATGCATAAGAAATACTTCATACATAAGCAGTGTAACAGTGCCACACAACATAGATGCTCAAAGTTGACATAGGTTTAGAAAGGGATCAGGTAGGTTCACATAGAAAAAACATCTATTAAGGACTCTGAAACACATCTGAGTCAAGATGTTCTTTGCTGCAGGCCAGGTGAAGATGAATGTACTTAATGTTGCATTAAAAGTACCCTTTCTTGTGAGGTGCCAGTTTGGTCCATTGTCAGAGACTGGATGATGGTAAACACACACACTGTTCTGACCTGATGTAACTGCTTTTACATTCCTATCTTCTTATATAATTGCACCAGGTATAGCATTCCTCTGTGTTTCTCCCTGCATATCACTGTTATTTGCTGGTTGGGCTGCTTAAAAATCTTGAGACAATATTAAACTGCTGTTAGATACTTCTTGTCCTAGACACTAAAAACACCTAGCATCCAGTATAATGAGCAAGTCCAGAACATTTTCTGACCATCTTTTGTCAACAGTGCAAGCAATTTTCTAATTCTGAAAGCTCTGAAATACTCTTACAAATGACGTGTAAGAGTATTCTCTGCCTCCTTCTCAGAACTAGTATCTATAAGTATCACAAAATGCCCCACAGAACCAAGTTCCTGACATGATTTGCTCCATTCTCTTGCCACTCACCTTCCTGTATTTCTTTGTACAAGAGCACTTAGAACTACTCTGAGATCACTGATATTAAGCAAAGGTAAAGAGTTGCTAAATGGCTTAATTATGGTCCATGTATCCTATCTTAGGTGATTTCCTTGATAGCATGCAGCGTGCCTTCCCTGTAGTCCTTCTTGTTCCTGGATTTCAAGGACTATACCAGGACAGACAAAAAGTCTCTGCATATTTCAATGTTCCGCTCAGATCCCCTCAGTGTCACTTCCGAGGATGTATTCTCAGCTCAGCTGGAATATTCCTAGGATTTGTGCAGATTCCAGGGGAGTAGGTTTTCTGCATTTGCCATCAAAGAACCTGGGCAAGGAGTCTGCTGTGGACCAGCAGGAACAGATTCAAAGTTGAAGTATGAAAGCCTTTAGGGATAATACAGCGTTTCTACTCTCTATATCTTGATTAAATGTGTTGCAGCCTGGTTGTCACACAAATCTTGACCTGCTAGTGAACTCACTCTGACAAATGTTTGTTGTTATCACAACGCAGAAGAATTTCCAGAAGTTAATGTCCCTTGCAAAGTCCAGATTTTCCAGTCTTTGGGCCAGATCATTTGTCCTTGAGTGGCTAGCCAAATGCAAACTTCTGCAGGGTGCCTGTATTGTGGTTCCTGACACAGCAGCTCACAGACACCTTTGGAATTTGTCACTTACTCAATGGGGTCAGTTCACCCTGACCAACAGGTAACCCCTCTCCCAGTTACTTACCTCCGGCAGGATGGGGGGGCAAATGGAAAGACAAAAATAAGAAAACAGGTGTGTCAAAATAAAGACAGTTTAATAAATGAAAGGAAACGAAGGAAAAAACCAAATGATGCAAAATCAATCATTTACTCCCAGCAGACCAATCCCCAGCTAGTCTCCAAGCAACAGCTACTTTGGAAAGATGAACTCCCAGGTTTCACTGCTGAGAAAAGTCCCTTGGAGTTTGGGATATCCTTTTGTCCAGTTCAGGTCAGCTGTCCTGACTAAGTCCCTTCCCTACTTCTTGCCCACTCCCAGCATGCTCAGAGTGAGAAAACATAAAACCTTATGCTCTGCAAGCAGTGCTTGTAGTAGCTAAAGCACCTTAAAACTGTTTCAGTCACAAATCCACAATGCAGCACCACACCTTCTGCTTTGAAGAAAATTAACTCTTTCCAGTACAGCTAGCTGGAATAAGCATTGAAAGCTTGATTTTCTGATCTGCTGAAACAGCAGTGAACTATGAAAGATCCATTAGTGAGAAATACACTTCAGTAATATATCAATGCATAAAATCACAAATAATGTCCACATCCACCTGTCTTGTTTAGATGTTACAGGAAGCATGTCCTTACTGTTCCTTCAGCAGAAATTGGCTTCTTTGGTGGGATCAAGAAACTATGAATAAATGAAGTAGCAATTTTGACCTAAATCTAATACAAGCAGGATCTAACTAGTCTCTAGCAAATGCTAGATCCCAAAAAAAGCCTCACGTGTTTCAAGTCCTGTGTAAAATTCAACTCAGGAGAAAATTAAACTATTTTTCTTTCTCTAATATCTGTCACAAGGCAGACCATCTCAGCAGTGTGAAATGTTTGCAGTGTCATGGTGACAATAATAGGATAAAAATAATAAAAGTTAGCTTTAAAAATATTAGCATTTTTAACTTCAAGCACTTTTTTGAGGGGGGGTGGGGAATATATTTTCTTTTGCTGCAGAATGGAATGGAGTGTAATGACTAGGCTTTCCAGCTCTTTTCACCTCTTTTATCTTTGCCACTCATAATAGTGCAAAATTCTTAATTTTGGAAACATTACCTGGGTAGTAAAAGGAAAGAGTGGCATGAGCTTCTGCTACCCTGTACTATTTCAGGTGAGAAGGTGTAACCTGGTGTCTCTGTGCTTGGCCACAGGAAAGTTCCTTGAAGCAAAAATATTCCATTTCAAGAATGCACGTCACGTAAACTAAAAGGGAATATAGCTTTGTCTGCCTGGAGGAAGAGTTCTGAGTTTCTCCTGAGAGTTGATAAGACATGTCAAAAATTACTCAGATCACCAGTTCTTTTCTACATCTCATAAAGCAAAGCATGTATGGTACTGCCTCATCAGCCACAGCTTTTGCTGGGAGATCATTGGTTTCCATTCATAGGTCGGAGCACAGCTGTGCGTCCTGAGAGCCTCTGAGAACATTGAGTTGATTTCTTCTGAGACAGCAGGAAGGGATTTTTTTTTTCTTGTCATCAGATTGGCTGCAATAAATTGTATTTGGGGGCTTTCTCACAGGGTCTCTGGCGTGCATTCTCAAATCTGTGCTGTTGCACTGTGACAGGTGGTAGGAATGTGCTGAGGTTATGCTCTTGTCTTCAGAGGGCTGCATTTCCTGTCAGACAGGAGTGCACAGTGACTGCAGAGCAATGTATTTGTTGAAATTATGATGAATGAGAGATGAGGCTTTTTAATAGCTTGGGTAGTAAGAGGATGATGCCTTTTCTCCAGGATACTTAACCTTCATAAAATAGGGCATAATACTATTTCAGGCGCTGCCTGCAACTGTTTAAAAATGAGAGAGTGCACATTACTGGCCATCCCCTGGCAGGTGGTGACGTAGGAGGAAGGAGTGATTAATGCACCTTTTGTGATCCTGTGTGATTTATGCTGATGATTCATAGATGAATTCATGGTTCTAGTGCTCTTTGCATCTTACTGAATCACATCAGCTTAGCTATGTACACAAAAAGATATTTGAAAAATAACAAATAGAGTGCTTAAGAAGCTCCATAAAATCTGGTTTTCTTGTCTTCCCTAAAATTTGAGATTTATGGAGTCCTGCGTATAACAGATTAGCTTGCCTGTTTGGGGTCTAACTGCACCGTTTTGGAGATAAAGGTAACCCTTAGATAAAATGGACAAATATATATCTTAGTTGCAGTTGCATGTACTATATACTTTTTTAAGCCATGTCAACCACTTTTTATGCATCTTTCATTTATATCTTCTGTGAGTAGAAGTTATAGCTTCAAGTAGTCTTTGTTTACTAAATCACTCCATATCTATTTTTTTTCTATTTTTAGCATTTATTACAGATAATCCTGGAATGCATGAGTTTGTCTTTACCAGTAACAGTGTAATTAATGCTATACATAGGTAGTGTGCTGTATGGTACTGCTTTTACCAATAACACACTCAACCTTCCTTAAAACATCTGAAGCTGCATGGTTTTCGCTCTGCACAAATGATGCTGCCGTAGCTACCACCCGTGGAGCTGAACAGCAGTGGAAAATCTTACCATAGAAACACACGAGCAATGAATCCCTCCATTCCTCCAGTGCTGCAATTTCCAGTCTAGCACAAACCAAACTGCTGAAACACAGGAAGCACATAAATGATGCCTTGGCACAAACATTGCTTTAGATAATACTAGAAGGCATAGAATAATATTACACACAGAAAATACAACGAAGAGTAGCCATATGAGTTACAGGAATTTCGGCCAGAAATTATTTTGTGCACGGCAAAATCTTGGAGGACTCAAATCAATGCACGCAACACAAACTGCTCTTTCTCTGCTTTCTCCACAATTACAATGCAGATTCAATCCCAATGAAGATATTCGATGTTCAGTTGCATTAGCAGAAACCTCTGCCAGAGATTGCCTTCCCACAAACACCACGGTGAAATAATTTTTACTGCAGCTTGACAGATTAAATTATTATGCATATTAACATATTTTAAAATGGTTCAGTTACTCATCTCTTTGACATCATTGAGAAGAAACCATAGCGTAGGTACAATCGGAAAGTGACATTTTAAAGGAATTTGCTCATTATATAATAGAAGATAGAAGTTAACTCCAGTGTTGATCTTATGTTTGAAATCGTTCAGTAGAACAAATGGTTGATAAGTATTTATAATCAACGATGGTTTGAATAATTTCTAGTTAAAGATCCCTTAAAGACTTTGTCTCACAGCTGATGTCAAACTGACCTACTCATGCCAGTGGTTATGATTCTCCAAGATTACATTGATCATATATAAAATGTTCTAAGTGAGTGCTAACAAAATTAGGATTTTATACATTAAATTTGAAACATTTTGAAGGAAAGAAAATAAAAACTATACTTGCTTTTCATGACAATATTTCACTTACTGCTTTTCTACCCCTGATTGCACATCAATTTAGTACAAAAGCTATATATGGCAGAGTATACGATTCAGTGGTAGCTGTGCATCAATAGGATTTCCCACCTTCTAGCACCCTTTTCTTCAATATCCAACACACAAGATTGTGATTATCAACTCTGTATACAAATCCTGTATTTCTTACTTTGATTTTGGAGTAATTTGATTTGTATCACATCCTGATTTGTCACACAACAGCACACTTTTTAATATTACCTTTTCAGGATTACATGACCTTGACTAAGGCCGAAACTTTTTTTTTTTTTTGCAAATAGAAGAAGTACATGCATCAAAAATTCAGCTGTTTTACCAGCTTCTGTAGCTCCTAAGTGGTTTCATAGAGATCATTGTCTGCATTAAAGCATCTGCCACTGTGCTAAAGATTATGATCCTCATGAAACCAGTCATCTGGTTCAGACAAGCTGAACATTCACACCATGGTCTGACCCGTCAACACGTTAAACATTATTATGTTGGAAACAGGTGGGAGTTTCAAGGGGAACATATTCTTTGATGTGAAAGTTATTGAGATATGGTAGGACCTTGACTCCAGGGAACTACCTCCCAGTTCTGAATCTCTCAAAAAGGCTGTAGAAAGCACATCAGAAAATTGAATCAGTTAACAAAGAAAATATTTTCCCTTTTGAATTGTGTAACTCATTTGTCAAGCACAGATGACATTTGTATTTTTAAATTTTACACGTGTAAAATAAAAATGCTAAATAACCTGAGAATCTCTCAAGTTCTAAGGTTTCTAGGGAAATTTATAGTACAGGTCTGAATTGACTTTTGGACTGCAGGTCCTGTTCTAGGTTAGCCTTTAAGTAACCTAGTGTCTTGGAAGCTCTCTGGGAGTATTTTTCATCTCTTTAGAAATTAAGAAATTTGAGGCCAGCAGTGGAAGAGTGAAAGAGTCTGTTTTTCTGAAGCAGAAGCAATCAGTATAAGCAGAATAATCAGGATAATCTGCCCCTACCTTTGAAGAGACAAATAGCAGAAATTGGGAGAACTAGTTTGGTACTCCAGGGTTACTTTTGTCAATGTCAAATCTCTAATATTAAAGCATAAGCAGTCCAGTAGAGAATGGAATTCCAGTTCACCTTCTTTTATCTGAGAATCAAATTTCTGATTCTAATTATGCCTATTTGTGTTACAGTGTGTGAAAAGCAGTGACTTTTCAAGAGCAGCAGTTTTCAGTGGTGCTGTCATAATTTGGTCAAGTGAACCTGGAAGCCTGGGAAAACTCCAAGCACCTACACTAATTACTGAGTCACTGTGTACCCACTAGCAGATTGTTTCTTTCACAGCCTAAAAACTGAGGTGTTAGTTGCACTTACTAGCTCTAATGAGCATTTCACTTTTAGGAGCATTGATATCAATGAATAGGAAGGAGTGGAAGGAAGAAATCCCTTCATTAATATTGCAGCCAATATGGCTTTGAAACTTACATTTGTTACAAATTGACTAAAGGAAGTAAGCAGGAAGGGTTAAAATGTACTTTTCTCTGGCTGCATTAGAACTCTGTCCTCTTTTATTTTTTTCTTGTTTTTTCTATTTTAATAAGGCACTCTCACTTCCATTTTTGGGTAACTTCGAAACAAACATGACTTCAAGGCATCACAGTTCATTCTGTGCTTGTTTCTATGGATACATAGCCGACATGCCTATAAAGCAAAATAAAGAGATAATGGTTGCCGAAAAGGCACGACTAAGGTAGTTTTCATGAAAATAGAATGAGTAGTAATATTGACACATGCTAGTAAACCTAATAAAAACACTGTTTCCCTTGAAGAATTAGCTGTCAGAATGAAACATGCCATCAAGTGTTTGCTGCAGATGGTAGCAGTGCTAATTAGATTAAAGTCAAATATGTCTAGTTCCACTTCCATGATCTCTTCATTCTGCTGTGTAGACACAGACATACCCAAACTTTATGGCAAAAATATGGATACATATTTCAAATCACCATCCTTGCTACTGAATCAATGGGGTAGAAGTGTTTTCATCAGAAGAGTACAGCATGTATTAGAGGTTGAAGCACCACTCATTCCACACAGGAGTGAACAGCTCTATCTGTAAAGTATTCAGACATTAGAGAGAGACAGTGTAATATCAGATTGTTACTAGAAATTGCTCCAATACTTTCATTTCACATGGACATACATCATACTGATGCACACTGGAAAATAAAAAATGTTCAGAAGACATGAAGAAGCTCATTTACTTTCAAAAGTTAATATGGCCACAGGCTCTGCCTTGCTAAACGTTCATTATAGAAACTCTATACCTGGAAAATAATGTGAAATCTTTTGTTTGCTTTATCCACAAAACTAATCTAAAATCCTCTGTGATTAAATGCAGATTGTTACACAGGTTTTTCTAATCTTAATTTAGATTATTTTAGTTATTAATGTGTAATTTCAAGTGTCTTATCTAAAAGAACTTATTTCCGTTCCCCAAAATTTTCAAGGTTAGATAGCTGATAGAGCCAGAGTGACAGAATAAGTTCCTGTTATTTTTCTACATAAATGTAAAGAAGTGGGTCAGCATATCAAGAGAAACTGAGTTATTTCTCTGAAGGGAATCTGGAAGGCAATAACAGTACTGCTAATGATGTCATGATGCAACTGTTTCCCTCTTTGTATATTCTCCTATAATTTTTTTAAAGATAATCATTTACCTTTTGCTGCAAAAAAGTCAATTGACCTGAATTGTCTGACCTCTTGAGTACAAGCTAGAGAGACACTAATCTCATAACACTTTAAGACAGGTTTCTTAGAGAAAATGGTACACAAATGACCTTATATACCAATTCTAAAAATCAGCTGTCAATCAGACCTTTTTCTGTTGCACTTTGGGTCAGTTTATCAGGGTTTGTCATTGACTGTGCTAATTCTCAGCAATGGGACAACTCTAAGAGTTACAGTTCTTGCACATATGAAAAATGCCAACACTCAGTTTTATAGTATTTGATTTTACAGTTTTTAGGGCATTTTATATCCCTCATAACTCAAGGCCATCATCCAGGAATGTATGAAATTCAGAGCTGAGGCAGCAATCAAAGTAAAGGTCAACCTACAAGACAGAACAGCTCAAGCTATTGATAAAGAGCATATTGTAAAAAAATTGAAAGCACACAGTGATTGCTAACTTTCCACTTCAGACAATATTTTCAGTACTTCTAGTACTCAGCACTTCCTTTGCCCTTCTCATGTTCAATTAGTTGTGCAACTTAAGCAATTACTTTTTGTGAAAGCTTTGTGCACTCTCCTATACATTGCCTTTCATTTTAGTAGAAGAAAACTGTGACAGAGAGGTCAACGTTTGGTCATTCAAACACACTTACTTTTTTAATGCTTTTTGTTTTCAGTTTTTGTGAACTTCTTTTAATGTACTTTAAAGAAAAAGTTTAGTCTGAATTAATTGTAGAAATTAAGTTAGAGGCATGGACAAATGGAATCTGTGAAGTTTTCCTTAACCTTCTACACTTCATTTAATGTATAAACAAAAATCCTATGCTGTAGGAATTTCTTGCTCCTTCTGAGAGCTGGTGGTACCCCAGAGAAAGAATGCACAAGAAAACAGAGCTGAGGCTTTCTTTTCCTCTTTCATTCCTGGCAATAGAACAAAATACCTGAACGACATGGGGAAGAAAGTGTATCTCAAAAAGATAAGAAAGAGACAGACAGGATAGACACCCAGAAGCTTTAACAGATGTTTTGTTTTGGAAGTAAAGAAAAATACTATTTTGTTTTTGTGAGAGGTTTTATTACCACACTTAGCACAGATTGCAATGCCTGGTGGAAGCCAGTTTTTACTAGTCTTGTTCTAAGAAACACGAAAGTCTGGATGCTTAGATTTTCTTTTCCTTTTTTCTTCTCTGGATTTTCACATCACACATTCCAGGCTTACAGTGGAATTAGATAATTCTCCAGTGATGAAACACCCCTGTTGAGCTTAGATAAGATTTAACTCTGGACTTTATGAACAAGTATAGGTGAGGTGATTCCTGAAAAACAGAGTTCTTCAAACCTGATTTACCAACTCAGTCACATCATGTGACTGATGATGTTTAGTCTGAAAGCTGTACAAAGCTAATTGGGAAACTCCTAGAGTCTTATTTAAATATCTAGGACTTATCTGTGTTAAAGGTATAGCTCTGGACAATCAAAGAAACCACAGATTGAAAAGGCACAGAGGTGTAAATAACCTTCTGAGGCAGAAAAATCACCTTGGTCATTGGTAAGGAAACTTACATTATCTGGTTTGTGCCACCCAAAGACTTTTGGCTAATCTACCACCTTTGGAAAACAATAAATCTGTAGAATATATGGCAAATACAATTGCTTGTGTCATTCATATATCATCTCAAGCTTCGTACTAGGTTTAGATACAGAAGTTAATAGAAATTAAGTCAGCCTAAAATATTCCTAGGTTTTGATGTTTTAGAGGCTACAGTCTGATAGGTAGACATTAATTTCATATGAGGTTGAAATATATTCTGTACACAAATAACTTTTAGTTATAGCTCAATTACTCTTTCAAAAACTTTGTAAAAGTCCAGGCAGTGTTCTGCAGAGCTATTTGTACTGATAGATCAGTGGTGCATTTTTAATATATTAATTACCATTAAATGGTACAAGTACATCGTAGCAGTGTGTGTCTGCAGCATTCCAGAGGTTTTTCCTTTGTTCTCCTTCTCTGTATGTTATTGGTTCTTTTGAATTATGCCCCCTGCCCTATCAGAAGTCTATTGGTGTGTACCCCTGCCTTTCTGCCCTCAGACTTTCCTGGGTTGGCTCTTCAGAGCTAACTCCCTTCCCTTTCCCCTTCCCTTATAAACCCCTGCCAGCATGTGCTGGGGGTCACAGTTTCTGGGCTTTCAGCCTCTCCGCTTCTCCCCTGCTGTCCTCCCCCCTTCTCCTCCCCTGGAACCCCACCCGAAGATCCTAATAAATCTCCCTGGAATACCAGAGACTGTTTCCGTGTGTTTCTTCACCCCACCGTGGTTCCCGCCGGACTTCTGTCCCCCGAATTCCACGCCGCCGCTGCGCTCTCCCCGGACCCGGCGCCGGCCCGCCCAGCCAGCGCGGCCGGTGCAGCCATTTGCCTTTCTGTGTGTGGCATTGGGGCTACGGCTGTTTTTCGGGGACAACGCCACAGCACATTTTTAATATACATTAGTATATGTTATTATAGAATCATATTTGCTGTGATGCATAGACAAAAGAAATAAAGGGTTACATTTTCATTAGCCACTCTGCAAACATATGCTAGTCTGCAAATGCCTACTGCTTTGAGCCATGATTTTTACGGAGGAATATTATCTTCTCCTTTCTTAACTTAAAGAATAGAAAAAAAAACCAAGTTCCCAAGGCCAGTGGATAGACAGCTAATAGAATTTAAATATTAGAAACTATGTGCAAGATTTACAGGCAAAGTGGAGAGATATGACTTTCTTACCAATGCTAAAATACTGCTGTAAGAGTATGACTCATAGTCATTCCCTTCCATGGAAAAGCATTATCCATGAGGACCTGCTCCGTCTCACTTGTGGCTCTGGACCCTCCTTGTGGTTCTGTCACTTGTTCAGAGAAAAAGCAGAGCACACGCCTGAGCACCCAGTTTAGTGTTTTCATTAACAAATTAACAAGCAACGTATAAATGTTCTTTTGGCAATCACTGAGAAAAAGAGGTTGAAGATTTAATGTGCAAAGATGGATCCTCAAAGAAAGATTCCATTCAGGTTTTCCTCCACGAGGTTCATTCCTTCAGAATTTCTCTCTTGTGGTGCTTGTGGGATAGTTGGGAATATCCAAAGTAAATGGTAAAGGTTTTGTCAGTTCAAAGCAGCTTTGGTTTACCTTGTCACTGGCGATGTTGTCAGCTTTTCATAGGTCCTTTAGTGTTTGCTGTTCTCATTCATCGCTTAGAATACATTTTATGTTTATGAACAGTTTTTTTTCTGTAAATATTACATTGTGCTATGTGTATATGGTAACATTATCTCCATTTTGTTGAGCCAGAAACAGAAATCTCAGAGACTGAATTGAAACTAGAGAGACATGAGATGGTACCTAGGATTGAAAAGAAGGCTCTGCATTTGAATTAACAGGAGGTATCAGAAATTAATTCTGTGAACAGAGAAAATCACTATGGGAAGGTGATGATGCACTGCAAGTTCAAAGTTAACTTACCCTTTTATGTGAGCTCTTAAGATATTCGTGTCTTCCAGCCTTGTACATAGACCAGGCTTAAAAGAAAGTACTGATGATCAAGTGCCCGTGATTCAGAATGTTTTTAAAACAGAAAAGGTAACAGGTGCTAAATATATATGAAAGAGGTGCGGAGCCACTGATTATTAGTTACAAATTGGTAGAACTAGTGATGATGCAAGGAAGAATTGGTTATAGAAGTTTCTTTCTCTAATGGGAATTCAGAATGGAATAGTTTGCATCTATGGAAGTTCAAAATAATAAATACATAAATAAAAAACTGCTTTTAGAAACAGAAAAAAAATATTAGTAAGAAACTGATAAAAAGAGAAAAGTATAATGACCACCAAGATTTGCACTTACTTTTATTCTCTTTCCAAGGTAAACAGTTCTGTATTTAGGATATAGCCATTATAGTTCAAAGTTATTATGTTATGTATTTAAAGTAAATGCTTCTATTTTACAAAGTATTAAAGACTTTTTCCTGCAATTTTGTTGTTATCTATCTCCTCATGATTACTGTAGAACTGCAGTTGCTCTGTAATGAGACTGAAATCTTGGAAATTACTAAATCACGTAGCTCTGCAACCAATAAATTAATCTAAAATTGAGGTAATTAATGTTTTTGTGCTTGAAGATTGTTTTAAATTTCTAATAGAAATTAATAATAGCATACAATGCAAGTTTAATGAAAGCAAAGCACCAAGCAATATGCTGCAGACCAATGTTCAGTGTCACTGCTTTGGATATGGTGCTCATGAGGCCTGCTGCAAATAACACAGATATTGAAGCAAAGGCTGTTTAGAGCCCTAGGGACTACTGGGAGCAATTGGAAATTTTCTGTCATAAGAAATTATGATAGATTTTTGAAGGACAAACAGAATTTAGCCTGCACGTGATTTCAGTAAGATGAGGTGATCTGCCTTCATCTTTATGCTGCTGAAGACATTTATATGCTTGCCTGGAAATGCTTCATATAGTGCTAATTTTTTATTATCAAAATCTCAGCCTTTCAACTTTAAAAAAAATCATTTTTATAAATACATTTTAGCATATGTCAACATCTATTTACTATTTTTTTGCATACAACACAAGGAAGAACAAAATGTAGGTTTAACTGAAAAGACCGAGATCAGGGAAAGGAGTAATGTCGGACCTAATTATAGCCCTTGCAATGGATCCAGCCTGGCAGATCATTATTTCTCTTCCTAGATGTGGCCAGGGAATGGATTGCTGCCCGGATAGATTGTTTTCACCAGCCATTGCTTGCTGTACTTTTTCTGAGGGATCCTTAACCATCTATCATTAAGTGTTACGTGTCCCCAAGCGCTTGATACCACAATTGTGTATATTCTTGTGACAGGAATGGTCATAATTGACATATTGCTGATGGACTCGGCCTTGGCCAGTGGCAGGTCCATCTCACAGCCAGCTGGCATTGGCTCTATTGGACCTGGGAGAAGCTTCTGGCAGTTTCTCACAGAAGGCACCCCCGTGGATCCCCAGCACTACCAAAACCTGATCACACAAACTCAATACAAAAATGCCTTCAGTGAAAGGAAAAGAAAATTGAAGTGAACTGACAGAACTTGCAGAATAATGATTCCAAACAGGGGGGGAAAGGATTCAAAATAGTAAAGATAACAAAGGCATTCAGAGCTAGACAAGATACCATAATTGAGGAAACCTGAGTGAAAGTACTAAAGCAGCATGAAAGCTGAATTGAGTTTTGGGAGCTGTATAATACAAGGAAAGATTGGCAGATATATTATATACTAAAAAACACCCGCTGTGCACAAGGAAAAAACACCTTTATATATTGTCCTTTGATATTTTTAAGATTATTGATGAGATAAGGTTATCCTTCTGGCTACAGTGAGTTTCTGTGGATTTCTAGGTTACACAAAGCTTTTAAAGAAAGATTGTAATTGCCTTTACATTATGCTGGTGTTTTCTGAAAAGCAATTTAATAAATCTTTGCATGAAGTGTAATTCAAGCTTAAACTGATAAAGTATGATGGTCTTTTAATTTTTCAGTAATTTAAAACAAAAGAGTGGTAGGAAAAAATAGAAGTAACAACTTGAAAATAAACTAAATTACATCTATTATTTATTGACTGAAGGAGCTGTTCCCTCCAACCTTCATAGCTTCGTTACAGATAATATAATGACATCACTAAAATAACCTATGTCATTAAATATTGAACCCATTGTGACACATAGTACTACCATGGAATCATAGAATTCTTTGTATTGGAAAGGACCATGATTAAAGGGTGTTGAGTGTGCTTCCTTTCAGGGAAGCCCTCTTACATAAAACTACACAAAGGGCATGTATAGTGCTTTCATTGTACTCCCATTTTGAGATGGGAAAAGCACAGGAATATAGAAAATTATACTCTGCTTTGGGCAAACAAAACACTGTGTCACTACAGTACAGATGATGTCTGTGACCCATTGGAAAGAGTGATTATAATCTTTTCTTTTAAAAACACAATTGGTTTAACAGTCAAAAACAGGGTTTTAACAGTTGGTTAAATACAGCTATGACTGGATTAATAATATATTCCAATCCAGTCTCCTCTGTATTGTGCAATATTTAAAGTAAATAAGTTACCATAACGTGTGTTGGGGTCTCAAAGCTGTCAATCTTTCACAAAAATTTGATATCATTAAATCAGGTCACTAATGTAGCATCGATCCAAGGGGAAAAATTGTATTACTGAATTGCTAATACCGTGTCATATCATGCAAATATTTCTCGGTGATTTTCTTTCCAATCTAATATCCAAACCTGAGATCAAGGGAATATTTTAACATGGGAAATGGTAATGGAAAGTATGTCCCTTGCCATTTCAGAGGATTATAAGAATGTCAGAGAATAGCTCGTTTTCCCTACACTTTTTTCCTGTATCATAAGCCTGGAGACATGTGGTGATGGTGCTCTAGAAATACGTTTTTGGCTCTTCCATTCCTTTTCTACACTATTTCTGTCTTTTGTTCCATTTTCTCTCACTCTTTGTATCTTTCTTCCTTGATATGATTCTGGATAGTTACAGGTTTTTTTCTCTATTTACTCTTGGAGTTTCTCTAGTGTAAAATATGGAGGTTTTTTTAATATGCAACATGTACCATGGCTGCATGATTTTCTTTTGATGGCCTATAAACCTGCATCCAGATTAGTAAGTAATGTAGTTCAATAGGTATAGATTTACAGGTAAAATCAATTAGTTCTGAGGACCCAACATCCCCATTATTCATGTTCCAAGAATCTTTGGCTCACACTAGACCTTTGTTTGGGTCTCAATGCCGAGTCCATACAGTTGAAGAACCTGAGGTGTGAGACAACCTTCTGGTGCAGGTTCATCTGAAAGAAATTCATTTCACATACTCCAGAGACACAATGTGGAATAAGGTGTTTCAGCTGGGGACAGCCAGGAGGTTTTCTTCAAAATCATGCTCTGGATCTGAACACAAACACTATAATATAATATAGTGTTTATATATTATATTATAGTGTTCATAATATATAGTAATATAGTCATATAACACATTTCAGCAAAAAACTACAAATTATTTTCTTATTTTATCAAAATTCTGGTATCTTCCTTGTTTTTCATTTTCTTCAGCTCATGTATATAATTATCGAATAACTTTTTCTTGCAGTCATTCACAGGTGTACAAAATAGGCAAAAGGTATTACTGTTGTGATTTTCTGCCCCCTTTCATTTGCTTCTTGAATTTATAAAGGGTAGTAGGTTATCACAAGATTGTGATGTCTACTTGGGAGAAGTTCCTGGTCATTCAAGCATTATGTGTTTCTTGCATCTGAGATTAATTCAGTAGAATATGGGATATCATGTCCTTTTCTTAACCAAGTACAGTGGCAGTGCACTTTGAAAGAGAGTAAGTATCCTGGGACTTCGTATACTAATTCTTGTGAAATGACTGTGTTAATTTTTTTTTCTCTGTGGTTAGCAGTTATATTTTCAAGCTTTATATTATTTTGTAGAATTTTTTAAAAACTATTTTCTTTGCCCTATCAGGAATCACTCCTTTGTTATTAGGATGTTACAGCACCAATAGTGAAATGTCATAATATTGCTCATTTTGTTATCCATAAACTCATCACAATTTGTTATGAAAACTGTTATTTTTAATCTTCTTCACAGTAGCACAAGTAAGACTATAAAAAGGAATGGCCAATGTTGGCATATACAGCTCAGTAAAAGAATGTATGAAAATTGTTTCTTTAAAGGTGAAGACTAAACTCTGTGCCTCATGGCAGTCAGCAGCGGTGATCTGTCTTTTATTCTGTAAACAAACTGGAACACATTTGATAACTAGAGATCATCACCAACAATTGTAGATTTCCAGGAAAAATTCAGTTTATAAATGCTTTTTTAATTAGCTGAACTGTGTAATATTGATATTAAAACCACTGACAGCAGGATTCTCAATGCTGCACAAATGAAAGCAATCCAGTATCTCATTTACATTCCTCTCCTGGTGTCTGCAGCAGATCTATAAATAGAATAGGCTACACACAGAAATTTATTATTGCAGCTGATAGCAATTTTCTTTTGCAAAGGTTTCTGGAGGCATTATTCATGAGATTCATTCTGGTAGACTCTCAAGCTGAGATCCTCACTCCCCAGCTCTGCAGGTGGTCAGTTTAGGAACACACTAATCAACTGCTATGCACAAGGATTGTCACAAGAATTACTTATTTCGCTCTTTTAAAAAAATACAGGAGGTTTTTCAGCTCCAGATTGTTTTCTTTAACCTGATTGCATGGATATTATAAGCAGATAACAGATTTTTTAGAAATCATGTGTATTTGACATTTTATCAGTGCTCATCCTAATGATTATGCTATTATTGGAAACCCATGATGACTGTGATTTGATAGAGCACACACCATGTCTTCTGCATTCATACCCACGGGCACATGTGACCTTATCAAGTAAAAGGCAGACATGTTTCTGTTCAATACTGGCGATGTATCTAGCTGTCATCTAATTTTGGCCATAATGTAAGGGGAAAATCAAGTAAGACCTTTTGTGAAATTATATTTATAATAAGTGATAGATGAGAATGTCTTGCACTTTTTGTTTTCCAGTCTGGTCTTGGTTTTCCTACCATACCTGTCATTATGCTATCTTTGAATACTATAAAACAAACTGATTGGTATGACCAGAATATGCACAGTTCTGTACATCGGTTTTGTCACCCCTCAAGATTGATTACAACGTATTTTTATCCCTGCCTGCTCCAATATTTTTTCTGTGACTGAGAACATAAGTTTTATGATAGCAGAGATATTACCTGTTTATTCTGTTTCAATTTCAATATAATCACTAGTGCAAGTGTTCATATTTCAGGGGTTTTTACATCCTCTCTATACATACAAGCTGTATATACTACCTGAATATAAAAACGATGCTTCCATTTGCAAAATAAACTAGTAAATTTCATTTTTTCAGACATAATAGAAGACCTGTTCTCCTGTGGCAGCCACTTTGACTACACAATGAAAGCAGCAGTGCAAACAAAAAGTCACATATCTCACCATGAAAAGAAAGATAAATTAAAATATCAAATTAAACCCAAAAGAAACTGTCAACTCAAGTCACCAATAAGGCATTCTGGCATGTCTAATGCCAGGCACACAAGTGAAAACAAGGAGATCTCTTACAACCATAAGTCAGATGCCACAGATTTTCTGTAAGTGTAAAACCTGCTCTGTTTGTTTTGAGTGCATTTAGGTACTTACACATATTTTTTTTGTTTTAATTTAAATTTGTCAGTGATGAAGAAGATTGGTATTGTGAATGCCCTAAACTCTACACTGGAAAACTCTGCCAGTTTGCAACTTGTGATGAAAATCCATGTGGAAACGGTGCTACATGTTTTCCAAAGTCCAGGCGAGATGTTGTTTGCTTGTGTCCATATGGAAGGTCTGGCTTCCTCTGCAGTGATGGTAAGAACAATTTTCTTCATGCATTGGTCATAGTTTCTATAATTCATAGAAACTGTGGTAAGAAACAAGTCAAATTCTTTGAAGGTAAAACACACTGGGAGGCACCGCTTCCCCACCTAAAAACAGCCCAAACTCCAAGCACAGGCAAAGAATGGCTGAGGTGATCACCCTTCCCATGTGCTGTTTCATAAAAGTTCCAGCCAGAGAAAGGGAGACAGAAGGATCAAACAAGCTGAGAGTTTACTCAGAGAAGCTAGGAAAAAACAGGTAGCATCTGATGTTTTAGTAAATCACCTGGAGGAAAGCTGAGAGATTCAACTGAGAGCTCCTTTGGAGAAATTGATTTCTCCTCTAGTTTGATTTTTCCTCGTCTCAGGGAAGCATTGTTTGTGCATTTTGCATATAAAAGCAGTGTATAAAGAATACTTTCTGGATTGTAAAAATACCACTAGGTATCACAATTAGATTAATTTTTCAGGTCAAAAAGAGGGACAAAATTAAATTTACCAGGTGTTTTGCTATGAAAAAGGAGACAGGATGAAGGAAAAATAACAAAGCAAAGTAAATAGGTCATTTTTACTAACATTATCAAATGAAGGGCTTTTCTTCATCGAGCTTTGATTATAATGATTGTTCTAAGTCAGAAATTCCTGTGTGTGAACATCCAAGGTGTTCTTTTCCCCTAATAGTGAATGGAGCAAAAGTAATGATTGAAAAACCTACACATAGAAAATAATTACTGGTTGTGAGTTTACTTAGCAGTGCACACGAAGTGCCTTTTCAAATAAATATTAAGCAATGATCAGGTTGGTTTTGTCATATCATATACATATTTAAGTCCTACTTAAAATTTTTATTTCCAAAATTTTCAGTAGAGGAACATTTATGTTTTATATATGTTTCTGTCTAACCATGATACTTGATAGCAAATAGAAGAGGCGAGTATATGCAATAAGTATAAAACTTTCCTAGTAACCTTTCATAGCTTGCAGCAGCACAATACATTAGGACTTCATTTGCTGTATCTCTAGTCATTGAGGCTGTTTGCTCTTTCTCAATTCCACTGCATCCTCTTTAAAATGAGGCTCCAGAGCTGATTCAAGGTGCTATATTCAAGGTGTGATAATGCCACCGTGGTGTTTGACAGTGGTGTTTGACATTTTTCTGTTTTACTCTCTGCCCTTTTCTTAACTATTTCTTCCATTCTATTTTTTGAGTACACTGATGTTTTCATGAAAATGCTTATTAAAACTCCTAACACCTCTTCCTTTGAATGCTGATGGTGAGTTCAGAGCCCACCATTCCGTATTTAAGGCTAGGACTGTTTTGTAATCTACCCCAATTTGCATCTGTCAACGCTGAGTATCATCTAATGCTTTTTCCCTGTAGCTGTTTAATGAGGCTCTTCTGCAACTCTTTGTATTTAACTGTGGCTAAATTGAGAGACGACATAAAAATTGAGAGCCTAAATTGAGAAAAAGTACAGAAATTCATTAGTTTGATTAGACTACAAAACTGGAGTCTTTTAAAGCATGGAAAGAATTAATTTTAATGACTAGAAAGGGAAAACTGTCTGGATCATCACTATAAGCAAGCAAAATGGGAAAGAACACTCAGCTTTGTAGACAGTATAAATCTAAGGCAATAAGCCTGCACATAAGAAACTATTACTGAAATATGAAAAATTATTTTAATTGAACTGTGTTTTAAAAGTTTAGAAGGAACAGAAACAATCTGAGCACAGGCAGAAGTCTTAAAATTATATGCAAGAGGCCCCTTTATCACATTTTCTGAAACAAAGAAGGGAGAAATAGAGCCACAATGCAGTGAAGGCTGGATATACCCTTATGGATAGCCCTAGCAGCATCAAAGCCATATTTTGAAGAGGTATTTGAAGATAATTATAGATTGCCTATTAAAATGGTCGAACAATTTAAGTTATTTTAGAAGCAGAAGGCAAACTTAATTGTTTGCTATGACAAAATGTGTGTTCCAAATAATAAATTTAATAGAAAGAAATGATCCATGAAAATTAAGGCATAGAAGCACACATTTTAAATTAGTCATCTTCTGTTTCAGATACACAATCACATTGTCTCTACTGTTCAGATTATAACGTAATGCATGTTACTTTGTGTCTGAAACACTGAAGAAAAATTTATCAAAATGTTTATCAAATAATATTTGGTCTTCATCAACAAGAAGCAAGCAAGATATCACACTAATTATTTGAGAAAATGAATATAACTAATGTACCAAATAGAATTGCAATGTCATGCCAGCTTGGCTGCTCCTACCAATAGAGATTATTTACAAAAGACAAAGTAAGGATAAATAAAGATGTGGATAGAGCCATCAATGAGCCCATAGACACAGACCTTCCACATATCACAGCTCCAATTGCCATCTGTTAAGAGTTGGAAGCCATTCTAAGAACAACAGCAATCTCTAGAAGTGTGTAAAGAAAAGTTATTATTAAACCATTGTCACTATTAAATGAAAACAAACAAAAGAAAAATAGAAAAAATTGAAATAAAAGTAAATTTCTTGACATGACAAGTTAAAAATACATCATTTTATGGGAAATGCATAACATTCAAAAAGTGAAGAAAATTTTAGAGCTATTGTAAATATGACAAATGAAGCAAAAATATAGGGACAGAGCAACTTCTGATAGACAAACCTATATAAATATGGAAAAATAGACAAGGCCTGGGGCTAACAAGGACTTAAGGACTTCTCCTATGTTTCTGAATCAGATGGAGCATAGTGCAGTCTCAGCAGGCTGGTAACAATGGCTCTGAGTTTATCTGAGTTATGTTATGCTTGTTTCAGACATCAATAAAAGCTTCCTAAAAGCATGCCCATTTTTCCAAATATACAAAGCAAGATGCATTGTCTCTCACTACACATTTCCCTTGCTTTTATCACTAGATGACCACATTATTTTGACTTCAAATTGACCATTATACATGAAATATCTCTCAAGAACCTACATAGCTAAGGCAAAATGGGCCAAGGGCAAGGGGATGATAATAATAAAAAAGAAGAGAAGACAGGCTGCATTGGTCAGGTGGAGGACATGGCCAGACAAGCATTCTGACCAGCCAACTAATTGCATGTGACTGATCCTTTTTGTCTCTCTATCCCTCTATTTTCCATACTTGTTCCTCCCCAAATCACCTAATTTCCTCCTTTAGACATCTGTAAGTCCTGTGCTGTTCCAAAATGCTCTTCACCTACATCCCATAACGTGTCCCGTACCCTCTGTCCAAAAGGTGATCCAGTGTTGACTCACCCTGGGGTGTCTCACACCTTGGCACTACAGCTGAAGGTAGCCTGGGACAGTCCTGGGAAGGGTCTGGACAAAGTGTTCCTTCCTTTGAATCCTTAATTTGGGTTCCTGTCTGTTGCTGTGCCCTGTGCTCCTCTGGGATTATGGAGATAGACCTGTGATGGGGTGGTGGCTCCTGGGACAGGGCTGGGACTTGTCTGTTGATTTGCAGATTTAAATGATTCCATGACTTCCAGCTTGGCTGGAGGGGTGGGGTGGAGGGGAGGACAGGAGAACACCATTAACATACAACACGGTGGAAAAGAGACTATGTCTACATGGGCAAATTGACTAATTCCCCCAAGTGACTTTGTTTTTCTAAGCTGCAGATAAAGGGATCAATATAATTTAAACTGAATACAGTTATTGAGCTCTGGCTTTTCAGTAGGTTTGTGTGAAAGCAGCCAGCATTCAAGCCTTTAGTCTGATAAATTTCCTTTCACATTTAAATTAGTAAAAAGTTGCTTGCATTTTGGTTTTTGCAGACTATAAATCTCCTCGAGTGTTTAGTGTCACAGTGTTGATTAGAGTTGTTGAATTGCTACCATCTCTGTAATCAGCCTTTATTTCTTTTTTTTCCTGTTTTTGTTAACACTTCTATCTAAGCACAGAATGGAGGCATTTCCTGGTTTGTACAGGAAACAGATACAGTCTGTAAAATATAAGATCAGTATGTTTGAAATATCTGAGTGTAAGAAATTTTGATACATAAGATGAAGAAATTTTGATACATAAGATGCAGAAATTTTAAACAGTAAATATCAGTGCATCATTATACTGCAGAGCTGTAATGGTCTCCTAAATGCAAGTGAAGCAGAAATGGTTCATGCACCAGGACTGGAAATGAACACTTGGATTTCTAAACTCTCCATGTTGTTGGTAATTATATGTTGCACAAGAAACTGGGCTCTTCAGGGAAGCTGTTATAGCATAAGGCCTTTTGTTAAGCTGAGTATCAAGAGCAAGCACTTTGTAAGCACAAATGCAAATTTAAAGGGAGAAGGATTTCAAAGGCATGTGCATTGCTAAGATGAGTAATTGTGTCATTTGCAGTGTTTTAGACCAAACTTCAGTGGTTTGGTTTCACATATGTACACATATGTGACAACATGAAGCGGAGTCCTAACTGTGACACTCTGTTTAGCAAACACACCCTGAAAAGGGTCATTCACAGCACACATTCACAGCAATCTGTAAGGTTCTTCCTTGCTACATTTCTGAGCAACACTTATAGTAATGCTCCACAGTCTGAAGGATTCCAGCAGGTTTTCTGTAGGATGTATTCCCCCATGTATTAAATTAATTTCAAAGTGTTGAAGTGGGAATAGTCACTTGCTTCAAGTTCTGTAGAGTGAAAATCAGCCTGCAAGCAAATTGTTTCTGTGCAGCTATGTTTGGCACACAATGTCACCTTCAGAGTTGTTTGGGTCTGCAGACTGAATTATGCAGTTCTGTGACAGCAAATGCCCAAAGGGAATTACCTCAGCTAAAAAATCTGCATTGCAAGGTTCTTGATCAGTGACAAAAGACCTTGGGGAATGCTGATCTGGGCTGCTCTTCTTACTGTTTAAGAGAATTTATTTTCTGGGTCATTTGGTTTTCACTGGGCCCTAATTTCCCCCACCTCTCCAATGTGAGGAATGTCATAAAAATTGTAAAAAATACACATAGGGCCCACTCGCACACTATTAATGTCACTGCTGTAGTAGCAGTTTTTCAGAATCAGTTTCAACCCTGAGCAGTGAATTCACTTTTAATATTTCAAATTTCAGTTCCCACTCAAAGTATAACTCTGATGACTCCGTCCCACAGGACAAATAAAAGGAATCCATAAATCCTGGAGGTGGGGAGGGGAAGGTGTACACCTGAATGATCCATTATGAGAATCCATAACTCCTCATACAACAGTCTTCCAGACGTCAAGAGTATTTTGCTACCACCTTAAACCATCAGCTGGCACTGCACCACCCTGCAGCTCGAGCACCCCTTACCTTTTCCTCCTCAAACTTCCCAGTGTTTCTGGAGAGAAAAGTGGGTTTGCATGGCAAAGCTACCCAGCAGCCCATGGTTAAGACCATGGCAAGGCAGCTGTCCCTCTCCAGCCCACGGTGATCCACAATGGAGAGAAGATATCCACCTGCAGATAATTTGTCTTTGCAACAGCCCTTTGTATCACTTAGGGAAGATTGGCTTAAGAGCTGCTCAAATGGAAGGAATTTGGGGTTGANTGGTAGAGTCACCATCTCTGGAAGGGTTTGAGAAGTGTCTGGATGTGACCCTTGGGGATATGGTGATTATGGCAATGCCAGGTTTTTGGCTGGACTGGATGATTGTGAAGGTCTCTTAAAATCTTAATGATTCTGTAATTCTGTGATTCTGTGAAATATGAGCAGGTCTTTAGGAGACCTGAATACTACTCATCCCACATTGTATATGGCTGCTGATCCTGGAGCCAGATACTGAGCTGGTAACTGTTCACTGTTAGTCAATGTTAATATAAAAGAAGCGTATAATCTGACTGCAGTTTTCTAGACTGAAGTCTTCATCTCTTTCTATCCCTTTAATCTCTCTTGGTTTTTGCAATGTATTGTAAAGCTATGGTCCAAGATGCATTGGCAGTGAATACTGAAGGAACATTAATTTTAACTCATAACAGGAAATTCAAATTTAATGAAACCATTATTCTCTTTTTTCTTGATCACTTTATTATCTTCTCTTTGTTAAGATTTTTTTCAAACTATAGTTGATTATTTTAACTTCCAATTTTTGTGTTTGTCTCTGATAAGATGTACAATGTTAGGGAAGAAAATAGTCAATCGCATTGATACATTTATATAATGGGATAATTTGTCATTATCTGTTTGTGAGTCAATGGGACATATCATGCATTATTACTTTTTCAATACTGGGAATGCAGAAACGCACAATGATGAATGACAGAACTGACAGAGAGACGCAGGACAAGATCAAGGACAAAAAGTTGATAAAAGACTTCAGTACGCTGTCAGAGAAGTGCATATTTTAGGCACAGTGTTAATTTGGAGTGTGTTTTTGCAAGGCTCATAATCAGAGATATCTTTATCACTTCAGACTGTGCACTGCAAGGCCAAAAGTAGAAATCAGTTGGGTGATATCCAGACAGGAAAAGAAAAATAACCCAGTGAGGTTTACTGGGCCTCTGCTATTTCAACCAGCCCCAAATATTTTACAAATAATGTGTAGAAAGAATGTGTTTCAAGGGAAAGATTATACAATTTTCTGCAATCTTAGCTCCATAACTTTATAATGAAAATATAAAGAATAAAAAGAAAAGGTGGAGCTGTTTTGCTTCACACAATTTTGCCAACCAGTGTATTTTTCATACAAGATTATTATTTTGTTTTTTTCAATTTCTAAGATAAAAATATATGAGAGTATGGCTAACTAGTCTGCATTAAAATCAAACTAATGAAGGTCATTGCAAGAAAGGAATCTCAAAGACTGAATGTTTTACACTGCTGCACATTTACTTATGACCTTTCACTTTTTTATGGGATTGGATAAAGATGTCTTGATAAAAAAATAATAAGCATGGAGAAGAAAAATTATTAAAAATGTGGTATAAAATCTATAAGTGGCAGTTCAGAGACAGATAAAATATGGAATAGCTGTCAAGCTATATAGACTGAGTTAGCCAGAAATATAAGCTTTTGACTCAGTAGTAATTAACATTTCTAAATACATTTTACTCTCCAGAGACCAGCACAGGGAGGACTGCAAACACTAACCTACCTGCTAAGGACAGGGTAGTTAATTAGATACTGCATCTGACTTCTACTAGGTGAGAGAAACTTCCTCAGCACAGTGGAGAAAACTGTGAAGAAGTAAACCAAAATAGTGTGTAATGGTTTCCATAAAAAGTGCCCGTTGGACTCCAATTGCCTCAGAAATTATTTCTCCCCGTCAGGACCATTTTCCTGATGGAAGTATAGCTCCATACGGTGCCATGAACCTGTTCAGCTTGATCCAAACACCGAGCATGCGCTGGGAGAAGGAGCAGCATGAAGGGGAGCAGGGCTGGGATAAGGCAGCAGGTTAACAAGTGCAGGTAGCGCTTCTGCAAGTCAGCAATACATAAGGACAGTCCAAGCAGAGAATTTGAAATTTGTGGGAACTCAGATTTAGGAATCTGAAAATTCCTAAATCTGAGTTGCTTCTCTGGGGAAACATGCCCTGCTTCCTGCTGGCTCCCTGATAAACTACCGTTACATAAGTCTTTGTTTGCCCAGATATTAACTTTAGCCCACTATTAGTGATACACTGGATTTACTGTTATTTTTATTTGAGTAGTTATACCACTGACTTCTGTAACTGTGTTGTTATCCTTGGATAAGCTCTTGATCCCAAAACCTATTGGCTAGTGGTGAGCATTACCACCTATGGAACCTAAGCAAGGCAGAGATGTCTTAAGCCCCTGCAAAGCTGAATTTATGATGGAATGTACGTCATGGCCTCAACAAAATGCACGGTTAAAACTGGATGAAAAGACCATAAAGAGCTGAGAGGGGATGCTCGAGTAGTGAAAGATGGACATTACTCAGGAAAATTGCTTCTTGTCAAATGCTTTGAGAATGGCTGTGCTTAGATACTCAGGAGCAAAGAATGTTTTGTGAGTATGTTCTGACCTGGAGTTTAGAGATCTATACACTATTCTTCCATACACTCCACACTGTGTGCAATTTTGTGCAAATTATTTATTTTTCAAGTGTCCTATGGTTATTATTCTTTAAAATCAGAAAAAAAAAAAAAAGCGTTTCCTTGATTTCACAGAGAATGAGTTCAGAATTTCACAGCCATTTAGCTTTTGTGGCAATGAAGACCAGAGAAAAAAGAACATGCACAATGAAATTGGATTGCAGGATACAGAGCAGGTAGACTTCAGCCCACCTATCTTTAGAAGTCTGAAATACTTTACTCTGACTTACAACCCGATGTTACCGTCTTACTTGGTGGGGTGAAATAAGCATTTTAGAATACTGTTCACCTGTCCTGTATAAGGATGGTATTTTATATGAAAGACACTGCATCCTAAATGTGCTTGATTTTTCTACTCACATAAAGTACAACATTAGGTGGTCAGCTGCTACGTAGACATCTATGTCACAGATATAGAATCATTGAATAATAGAATGGTTTGGCTTGGAAGGCACCTTAAAGGTCATGTCATTCCAACCTCCTGCCATAGGCAGGGAACCTTCCACTAGACCAGGTTGCTCAGAGCCCCATCCAGCCTGGTTTCAAACACTTCCAGGGATGAGAAGTGCACAGCCTCTCTGGTCAACCTGTTGCAGGGCTTCATCACCTTCACAGTAAAGTATTTCTTTCCCACATCAAATCTAAACTACCCTCCTTCAGCTTAAGGCCATTCCCCCTTGTCTTTTCCCTACAGGACTTTGTGAAAAGTCCTTCCCCAGCTTTCTTGTCAGTCCTCTTTAGTCACTGGAAGGCTGCTACAAGGTGTCCCCAGAGCCTTTTCTTCTCCAGGCTGAACAGCCCCATCTCTCTCAGACTCTCCCATGTCTTCATAGGAGAGATGTTACAGCCCTGTGCTCAACTCAGTGGCCTCCTCTGGGCTTGTTCCAACAGCTCCATGGCTTTCTTGGGTTGAAGGCCCTTTATCAATCCTTAATCCACCTTTATAGGCAATGCTGAAAGGAGCAAGTAGAAAGGCAAGAAAATAATTCCCCAGTCAGAAAGCTCCAAGGAAACAGCTGAGACAATGGCATATTTCATCCTGGGGATAAAGGGTTATTTTCTGTTGGGAATAACTTGTCAGGAATAGACTCTTCAGTGATGTCTGCAGGCAAACCAAATTACCTGGCTTTGTGAAGATACATGATAGGATTTGCTTATCCCATTATAAACCAAAGCAGGAAAACACAATAAACACAAAGGACTCCTTTATTTTAAAATCTTCTTATCTCTTAAATATTTTGTGGTTTATTAAATAAATGTAAAGAAAGAAACAAAACAGAAAGAAAAAGAAAGAAAGGGATTTTGTGGTTTATTAAATAAATGTAAAGAAAGAAACAAAACAGAAAAAAAAGAAAGAAAGGGAAAAAAAGAATACTTTGTATGAAAGGAGTTGCCTGTGTGTCATAGCTTTCTGAGTAGCAAAAATACCAAACTTGTCCCTCCTTCAGTCATGTGCAAGTAATTTAAGGGAATATGGGTGGATTGAAACTAACACTGAATTTAAATACGGGGGAGTAGTGTTTTCTCTCCAATGCAGCACATGACTCATAGAGGTCTGAGGCTTGAGGTTGTGTTCAGTCAGACTCATTGACAGTGTCCTTCTAATTGGAACAAAATCACTGTTTCAAATGGAAATTTCCTGGCTCCAAGATCCAGAACAAGGCATAATGTGCCACATGTGTGGAGTGGTGCTTAACAAATGGAACAGTACACTCTGTACTGCTGTGGACTCCAAGTCTGTGCTAGAAAAGGTGTGCCATGCCTGTGTCTGCACCTTTTCCCAGATGCAGGTACCAAGGCAATGCCTGCCACGTCAGTGGTTTCCCAGGCTGAAAATTTAGACACAGATTCCACACTCCAGAGATGGTGATAGCATTTTCACAATTACATGTTATTGTTTCTCCCACCCTGTAATTATTTAGGTGCTTAGATGTACTTAGGTTAATATAGAATTTTTTGGAGAGTATTATAATTCTTTACTAGCGTTTCCCAATCTGTTTTGTGCATAGTGCAGCTTTGTATTACCTCCTCCCCCAGTCCCCCTTCCTGCCCTCATCCGTAAAGCTGTATCCAGTCACTTTTGGTGCATAGGCTGGTTGGAGGTAACTGCTCAAATCTTTTAAATCTAATCCCATATCCAGTCTCTCAGGATTAAGCTGTTGTTCCTCTTTCTCCTGTTTTTACTAAACCATATTGTAAAAACAAGCATTATGTGACCTCTGAGCATCCACTCCAGGAGCTGACTACAGCAGCCCGGCTACTGGTTGCCAGCCCTTGGGGCCATCTGGGTGCTCAACACCAGCGCTCTGTTTTCTGTACAGACCTGTGTAGACTTGATTTTATTTGTAATTCATGCAGGTACTATTCACTGTGCTGCAAATTCAACCTTTTATGATGCTTATTTTTATTATTTCCTCTACCTGTGAAGAATTATTATCCCATAACCTCTTCAGCACATCCTTGTAGTCACTATCACCCAAATGCATGTCAGAGATGGCATTGCTTTTAACGGGAGGTCTTCTTTCTGTATTTTCTTTTGTCTGCCTGAGTTTTGAGTAAATATTAGTGTGCATTTATTTGGAACAATGGTACCTAGAATCCAGTAGATGGCAGTAGTTGCCAATAATTCATTTTTTTTAAATAATCCTTTTTACAAAAGGTGAAAAATAATGATATTTACCCTCAGACTATAGCTGCATATGTGTAAAATATTACAACATGTAAAATTATTCGTTTTATCTATAATTTTCTAAGTTCTAAACCAGACTAGGAAATAGAACCTGTAAATACATATGTTAAATATTTTGCCCTAACACTGAATTTAATTTTTTTTAATCCAGCTATTAATATTACTCAACCAAGTTTCAGCGGCACAGATGTCTTCGGCTATACCTCATTCCTAGCTTATTCTACAATCCCAAATATCATCTCTTACTATGAATTTCGCTTGAAATTTCAGTTGGGAAACCACCACTCAGCTTTACAAGATAACCTGATTTTTTTCACTGGACAGAAGGGCCAAGGTAAGATTTCAATCTTCAAGCTTTCAAATACTCATTAAACAAGTAGGATAAAAATATGCACAGGTTTTTCTTGATTCTTTTTGGGATATAATTTCATTAATAAGAAAATAATCTCTTCAATACATTATTGTTTTGTAAAGACAGAGTAATCATTCAGGTTGTATAAACATTTATTTTCACTAAAGAGATATATAATTGCTTTCAGTAATTGAAGTCAACAATTAATCTGAGGTAGTATAGTTCTGAACAAAAGAAGTGCAAACCAAAAGGTCAAGGTTCCTTTTTTCCAATTTTAAACATAAATTTCGTTATTGATCACATGTATTTGGTGTGCCGTTTTGAGAGATGCTGCCTCGAATCTTCTTCCACTGGTAGTTTATTGGAAAATCAATCCAGTGTGCCACAGCCACCCTGCCATGTGTCGCAAACAACCTGCCACAGGGGCAGCCTTGAATTGCTGCTGTAGTCACAGTGGCTCAGCTCTCAAGACCTGGAGGACTCAACGCTGAACTCTAGCCCTGTAACAGCCAACACTGGACTCTGTGTTGTTTACATAAAATAGGAGGCCCTAAATCACTCCATGCAAGTTATAACAAACTAGCTACAAGTTGTGCTACAGTCTGTGTAGCAAAGCATTCAACTCGGTTTGATTAATACAGCTGAGAAGCAGGTTGTATGAATCTACTTACAGCATTTGTACTAAGATGTTAGCAAAACTCACAGTATCTCTCCACAGCACCCCTCTGTGGCAGGCTGCGTGGCATCAGCATTGCATGGGCTAAAATAGTAATGCTACTTGTGCTCTCTCCATCTCAGCATTACTCCAAACAGAAGCCATAATATTGATGAAAGTTGAGAAAAGAATTTATGAAAATTTAATGCAGACATAAAGCAGTCATAGTTACTTCATAGGAATCAAGTAACTTATTTTTATCTTAATCGTCTCTGCAATTGCAGCACAACCTAAATTTTGGTTTTGGAGCTGTCCTTTGGGATTGTTGAAGACTAGGAGAGAGGTTAGGTGATCCATCTTAGGTCTAAACCCATCACAGTAGGAGACAGATTTAGGTATTTTAAAAGAAGTCTCTACTTCCGTAGTAGATGCTTAACCATATCTAGAACATCACATGAGTTTTTCAGGTATGGCCCATGACCTATGGGAACCCTAGACTTATGCTGAACAGTAACAGAAAATTAATGCCTCAGAAGGATGAAGGAGGGGAGAAATTATTATTTGCTGTTTTAAGATACTGAGCTCCCAAAATGCATTATTAAAAATCAATTTTGGGGAGGCATTATGCAGTTACATAAATATCTAACAAAACAATTGCAGAATATCACATCAGTAGGCTACAGGGTCTTCATTTGCTATGTTAATACATTTGATATTTTCTTAGGTCTTCTTTTCTATTAAATTTCTTTACTTAAGTTCCTATACCCTCTGGGGCTTCTTCCCCTTTCTCCATGTGGCAAACTTCCAGGAGCCAGACTGTTAGTCTATTGCAATGCAAACTAAAATTTGTTAGCTTAGAACAGCTCAGCAGTTTATCTATCTATGATATAATTAAGTCTGCTTCTTTTCATTTGCAAAGGTTCTGTCAAATTTAGCTAGTGCAGCTCAGCCAATCAGCTGTACTTTAGTGTGCCACGAGACCCTGGTAGAGAACACTTACCTAATTTATCAGGTTGATTACCCAAATGAGCCTAACACAAATAGGTATTAACCACTGTGACTGGATTTAAGTTCAAAACTTAGCTCTGCTTCTATCAGTGTGAAAATCAGAATTTGCTATGTTTTTTTCCTTCAACAAAGGAAACAAACTTCAACAAAGACATGGTCAGACCTGGGTGATCCTGCTAACTGAACTACACTTGAATTATTTTAACTACATCCAGGTATAACTCTCCCCATGCTACATTTTGTTCCTGTGATAGTCACCATTCACTCACGGGCAACTTTTCATTTCACCTGGTATGAAGTAGTTCACTCCCAGGCAGTTTTTCCTTTCACTCACCAATTATTTATTTTTGTGGATAGACAAAATATTGTCTTTCTTTTTGGGGTAGCTGAGTAGAAATGGTGCCTGGAGTTGAAATTACGTAAAACATTTCCATCTAATCATTCATAAAACAGCATTCAAAAGCCACTGTCTGCGTCATTAAATTTTTATAAGAAGTTCTGTTGTAATATGAGCACAAAGAAATCATTAAAACATTCTTTTCAACAGGAATGAACCACCACATTCAGACATGTTTCTGCAACCCGGGAACTGAATTTCAAACATGTGTTTGAAACATTTCCAATTGTAAGAAATGTCACCAAATAAAAATTATACCAATTAATTCACTGTCTTTATTAAGGATGGAGAAAATGCAAATATGAAATGCAGAACACCAATGATATGAAATAATGGGATTCTTTTTCAGTTACAATAATCAAAAGAGAACACAAAAAAAATGTTGCTTAAAAATAAAAGATTCATTGCACCAAAATTTGCCTCAAAAAAGCCTGCCTGCAGAGTGTACCCTGTGCTGTCAGAAGTCATAGTGGAATGTAGGTCTTAGAATCATATTTGGCTGAACGAGTTTTAAAAAAAAGTCTCACTGGTGTCATTTTTATTAATGAGAATAGTAGCCTTCTGGGCTTATTATGCAGCTGTCAGGCAGAAACCTGGCTTTTTATTACTTTGCATATAATTTTTGTGTGTGTGTGAACACTGCAGTGCAGTACTGATGCATTCCTGCATCCCCATCTTGAAAGATGGGTGGGCAGCAATGCACCTGCCAAGGGCAAGACTCAACAAAGACAGAATAATGAGGTGCCTGGTAAAAT
This sequence comes from Grantiella picta, assembly GCA_013397955.1. Taxonomy (NCBI): domain Eukaryota; kingdom Metazoa; phylum Chordata; class Aves; order Passeriformes; family Meliphagidae; genus Grantiella; species Grantiella picta. Next base: position 348,871 of record VZRM01008837.1, on the reverse strand, counting down.
GCTGCTGGTAATTTGCTATTTTGTCCTTAGTTTAAATGGTTGAGAGACTGAGAACCCCACATTTTAACTACTAGAAAGCTGTTTCTTACCAAGTGAATGTCACTTATTTCACCAAGAAGAGATGCTCTTGTTTTAACAATTTGCTGAGTATTGAGCAGTAATGCTCTCAAAAGGAGGAGCATGAGGGTTTTCACAGCCCGTGATCTTGCTTTAAGGAAGTATTTTTAATATTTAATTTGCATTTTCCCCTTTCTCTATTTCATCCCATTTCTTGTAGTTAGCATTCTTTTGCAGCACCCTACCTAGTTCCCCTCCAGTGCTGCCTCTGCACAAACCATGAGCATCAGTTCCTCTTGTGAGTTACTATGAAATTCTGTTCCAGTACATGGCTAGTTAAAAGCTGTCCCATTTATGTAGACTGTTAACATTATTTTATTCTGCCCCATCCCTGACAGAGTTCAAGACCAGGTTGGTTAAGGCCTTGAGCAACCTGATCTAGTGTAAGATATCCCTGCCTATGGCAGTGGGTGTTGGGACTAGATAACCTTCAGGGTCCCTTCCAACAACAGTCTATGATTCTATGATTACCTTCACAATCAAGTCAATTTTGTAGCGGGCTGAACACTGTTGCATTTCTTTAACATACTTTAATTCTGAAAAAGCATTTTAAAAATTCAGAAACAATTTTAAATAACAGTTGGTCTTTATTGGGCTTCTGCTAGTTTTGCAGGTCAAATCACATAATACATGGTAGACACTGCTGAAAATAGAAATTTTAGTAATGGTTTTAAAAAAAAGAATTGTTATTTTCAGCTGGGAAATCCTTCACTGGTAATGTGTCAGTGTAACTGAAAGCAATGGGATTTCATTCAGTCATCAAATCATGAACAAACCATTATAATAAAAAATGAATTGTGTTTGTGTTCCATACAACTGAATGACACTGCACACTTTTTACAGAGGCAGTGCATTCATATCCTTTGGAATAAGCTTTTCTTTTTCTATATATTCCTATTGCATCAAAATAGTAACTGTATAGAAGAAACAAACTTCTGTATAGAAAAAGTACAATATGCAGCATTTTCATTTCCAGAATATGCCATAAAGGGAATATGGCAGTTTTGGCTGTGAAGCGGCTGTATGCAGAGCTTCAGGGGGAGGACAATATAGGTATCATTGTTTCTTGGGGAAAAGACTACTTTATCTTTTGCAAATGAAGAAGATTTCCCATACATTTGAGACAGGAGCATCAAGACACACATCTGAAATGAGGGCCACCATGTGACATTGGAAGAACAAATGGGAAGAGAACTTCAATGAAACAAATACAAAACAATATAGCTTTTGAAAACAGAAGAAAATATCAAATAAAGTACAGTGTACAGACACGAAATTGAGCACTGAATTGCTTGAATTCACAGGAGAGTTGTAAAAAGAAATGGATGACTTTGAATTTCAATTCAGGACACCCTAAGGCACAAGTGAGAACTTTCTTCACTTTCACCATTGTTTGTATCTTGGTTCTTTTACCATACCAAGTGTGCATGCAAAAGAAATGTTGGGGTTAATAAAGAGAAACAAGTTGATCAGGTTTTCTCTAAATAATGGTGGTTCCTCTCTTGCCTGCTTAAGAGAGATTGAATTCTCTTTAAAGATGCCAGTGTAAAAATGTGTTTATTTGGATGACCAGCAATAGGTCCAGAAATTGAACTCTTACTCACGGGCTTTATGTCAGACTTAAAATCCTTCAAATGGTTTTACAGTATAGTGACTAAAAGCACAAAAAACACTTCTAGCATGCAGGCCTAAATGTAAAAAAGTTAAATTATTTACTGCAAACTGGCAAATTAATGAGTTCTAACCTGAAAGAAGGCTTAAAGAATTAAAGCACTTGGCTGAGCAGGGAAATTCCATCAATGAACATTGTAGAGCTGCCTCAGTCAAGGGCAGGTGGAATAAAATCTCCAGGTGTTATTAAATCAAGAGCAGGTGGAATAAAGTCTCCAGGTGTTATTAAATCAAGGGCAGCTGAAAGAGGTTGATAGAAGCTGCTACAGCTTTTTCAGACCCATGTCCCTGTTACTCCCCCTGCCTCAGAGCAGCAGGTGCCCTCTAGTTTTGAGGCTTTTGAAGTACCTATAGTGAAAGCTGAAAGCATCCTGGAATAGGATTGAGTCAGGGCCTAGTCTCAGATGCAACTTGAAATTTTATTTTTTTTAGATTTTAGAGAGGGTTGAACATTTATTCATTTTTCAGGGGGAAGGAACAGCAATGACCACTAACTCCACCAGGATTGACAGGTTTTGTGGATGTCAGTAATGTAACTGTAGTATGAAAAATATTTTCCTTCAAAAAGCCTATAAATGTTTAAAATCTCTGCAGTTTCTATTTTAAATCCACAAGAATACTGGAAATAGTCTTACAAGTTAAACAGAGAATATTAGAAATATTTAGGAGACTTAATGCCTTCCTGACTAAAATTTTGCTAAATGGATAACTTCTCAGTGGATTTGGAGTATCTTTTACACACTGATGTTCACTAAATCCTGGAATAAATAGTTATCCTTTTCTTGCCTTTTCAGGTCTGAATGGAGATGATTTTTTGGAGTTAGGCCTCCGTAATGGGAGAGTGGTATATAGCTACAATCTAGGTTCTGGCACAGCAACAATCATTAGCAAACCACTTGATCTGACGCTTAATGTTCATGTTATCCATCTCGGCAGAAATCTCCGGAAAGGCTGGCTGAAGGTATAAAAGTAATTCCTGTAGAAGGATAGAAAGATAGCTTTTAGATTAAAGTGTTCTCTGTGGTTTTTCACATTTTATATGGAAAATCTAAATTTCTTGTGTGCCTCCCTATAAAGTTGGGAGGATTGTCTTCATTAGGAGTTCCTAATAAAGGCAAATTCCTTTGTTGTAACAAATATAAATTTCGTTGAAAGGTGGATGATCAGAAGAATAAAACTGTCACTTCTCCTGGGAGGCTGGTTGGACTCAATGTCTTCAGTGAGTTTTATTTAGGAGGCTATCGTGAGTATACTCCAGAACTCCTGCCAAAGGGACCCAGATTTAAGAATGGCTTTCAAGGTAAAGATTATACCATTTTCAATTTCTTTTAAAACATGCATTAGATGATCTTTCCTTCATAGGCAACTGAAACAACCTCTGTCTTATCAGGAAATAAACTAGAATCTCCTTGTCTGAATTTCCTGTGGCTTTTTCATTATTTTATTATGATAACTAAGAAACATGCTGCAAAAAGAGGTTTTGCTAAATAATTTTAATTGTTTCTGTTTCTGCTAAAATGGAAGTTCGCCATTATGTCACATCTTCTCTTATGTGTCCCTGTTCTATAGCATCAGTTCAAAAGGACTTTCTGTCTCTGTAGTAGTTTAGATTTTTCTCCCCCTGTGACTAGCAATTTTATTTTGGATAATGGCTTTCATGCTGAAAACTTCTTTCTGAAAGAAATCTATTTTTTTTTCCCTGACATTATGATCTAGGTCTCTAGACAGGACTTAGCTAATTCCTCTTACAAATATTTATCTAGCAGATAATAATTTTTACCTCAAAAGGGACATTTGAAGCTTTGTTAATCTGTTTTCAACTCCTACCAGATCAGCCATGAAGCAAAGGACTTGTTCATTACACTTTACTTTTATTCCTTGCTTCCAAAGAAAAAATGTGCTAGATATTTGCTAAGTAAAACTTCAATTAATTTTAAGTACTGGAAGCCTTTCAAATGAAAAGAAAACATTTTGCAAGAGTAAACCACAGTTTGAGTTCTCAATTAGGAAACTGAGGGTACATTATGAAAGGCAAACATAGCAATAAAACTCACTTTCATACAATAATACACTACATTTTCATGAAGACCATGTAACTGCTTTTTCTCCAGCCATCACCTTACTTTTTTATCTTACACAGAAATTTCCTCAAAATCAATTTCATATCCTAGAGCCAACTTTTCACCCAGAATGCAATATGAATTAACATTTCATCTGTCTCTGTCTTTTCAGGAAGTATGGATTATATAGTTATACCTTTCATAGCCTCTTAGCAGCTTACAAATTGGCATATCATAAAACATAATGTATGTGCAAGTGTTTTATTAGGGTCAACATTTGTGAAGTGCTTTTGGCTTTTTTATAGACATGCTAATGTTAGGGGTGACCGACAGGAATCTCTGGCGTTTCACTTTCACCACAAACATTTTTACAGTTTTCCGGGTTCTTCATGTTATAAATGTATTATGAAGGCCAAATTTCAACAAATACAGTGTGAATAAAATTTTTAAAAATTCTAAGTTCATGTACTCTTAGTTACCAAGTTGTTAACTTACTCTTGATTTTTCTTACTCTTTAAAAATAAGTATTTACTGCAATTTTTTTTAAAATAAGTAACACATAAACAGTTTTCTCTTTTTCCCTATAATTTGAAGTATTAAGTGTACTATATTTCCTGATTAATTCCATACTCCAGTTCCCAGCAGCAAATTTCTCTGTTCTCCTGAGCATACTGACTTTCAAGGAATCTACAGTTCCCAATGACCAATTTCTGATTATGTTTTCTTGTGTAGTCAGCATCTCATTTGTTCTTCCAGCTCAGAAATCTCCCCAGTTTCAGCTCTCAGGATCAGAACTAAACCTCCATAGCCCTTTTCCAGAGTAGGAGCTGCAATACCACTAACAGAAAAGAAAATTCTGAGCTATTTTACTTCAGCCAATCTATAGCTGAAGGGAACTCACAGAAACTCTGGAAGTGACAGATGAGATAAATTTATCTAGCACAGAGTTGATTAAACCACTCAGACTTTTGGAAACCTGCTGTTGGCTGTTTTTAAAGACATGATTTATTAAAACCATTTTGCTTCTAGTACCAGAGTGTACCTCTCCTTTTGTAAGAAATCACTATTGGATGAAGACACATTGAGGCCAGACTTACTGCTGCAGACTAAATGTCCCCAGTGTCAGTGTGCAATAATTTAAGCTTTTTATCCTGTACAGCTACAGTTTCAGACTATTTCCTCCCTTACTTGCATGTTTTTAGCATTTCTTCAAGTAATTTCCATAGAGGAGGAAGAAACTGAAAATAAATGTATTTAATAAACTGTTATTTAATAATCAAAACTCATGGAATTTTTAATTTAGGAAATGTGTGGATCAGCACCTAGAGATTCTTTTGAAAGGCTAAAGGATGTTTGGTGGTACTGTAAGCAATTCGGAAAATTTATTCAGTCCTCATGAGAAGCTGAAGAAACTGGTAAATGTAGAGTTCAGATTAAGCAGCCAAGTTCACGTGGACTTTGAGGCTCTTTGCACATCCTCTAAATATGAGACTCCTTGGGGGGTTACAGGAGCGTTCTGTAAATGGGATGGTTTACCTAAGGGTTCAGCTTTTTTTATTTACTATAACAGTGTAATTAAGGGGCCTTGAGAGTTTTATGAGCACCCTGCAGCTGCTCCAAAAAGTCAGATGTGAGGTTTAGGTAGCTGCAAGTCTTGCGGCCAAAGAGGCTCAGCCTGGTCATTAATGGACAATCTGAAACAGGAGTGTAAAACAAACTGACTCATGTTCAAAGGTCTGCACAACTCAGGACTATGACTCACCTACACAAAATGAGACAGAATTATTTGGAAAAAGCTGGAAGTTACAGCTGAATTTCCAGCTCTTCCATATCTGAGACAGACAGAGAGAAATCTGGTGTCAGGGAGAAAACAAGAGGGAGAGTTCTGATGTTTCATGCTCTGTGCTACCATGACTGCAGGATGCAGTCTCTAGCCATAGATGCAATTGATGGAGAGCCAGGGCTTGCATCTAGAAATAAATGAGGAGCAGAAAGAGAAGAGCAACTCATTGTTCAGGTGGTCCTGTTCATAAACAGGATGAAGCATGGCTATAGAATCTGTTGTTTGGCAGCAATTATTAACTCCTATATTGATTCCTATTAAAAGGAGGACTGAATAGGCTAAAGAAACTCCTACCACAAAGCTGAACTGTTGAAGACCCTCTTTCAATGCTGAATGAGCCACCTCTTCACATAAATGATTTTGCAAACAAATAAAATTCCCAGTACTGCAGTCACTGTTCAAAAATAGGGTAAACCCAAAACGCAGTTGAGTTCCAGATAGATAGAAATATAACCTTTTAGTCAAAGTTTACATGCATAATAAGCCTGCATTGTAAACCTGCCAGGGTAAAAACTACTTATCTTTATAGTCCTGCACCATAGCTGTCACAGAAGGAAAGTGAGTTCTGAACTATCTTTTAGTCAGTGCTGCATGATTCACACGCACCCTCTGGGTGTCTGGGTCACAGCCTTGAGAAGTCCTGAGTAGCCTTTCTGGGGGCCATCTTCTCTTTTAGAGCAACATTCCACTACCTACAAACAGCCAAGAAAAACAGGGGGAAAGCAAAGCATTTTAGGATAGGTAGAATTTTAGAAATCTATAGATTAAGTGCTGCATTCAGATAGAAAATATTTTATCAATGTAACTATTTCTGTGAGCTCTCTTTCTGTGTTTTTAGTTTATCTTGAAAATGCCTGCTTTGTGTACCTTTCAGTCAAATTAGCGCCAAGTGCTTACAAGCAGGTAAGGGATCCTAGCAAGAAATTATGGGAAAAAATCTTTGTGAGATAAGGCTGTATCAGAAAAAATAAAGAAAAAGTAAAGCTGAATAATGAAGTCATATATTTTATGATAAACCCTCCAGTTTCCTTAATCTATTGCTGGTGGCTCTTTAGTGGTATATGAGCTCTGCTTGACTGGGGTGAAAGCTATAAAATAAATTGATGGTGGAGAAGGTCATTAACAGAAAGCCCTAGGTGTGCTCCCAGGAGTCACAACTCAAAAGATTACAAACAAAAAGGTAGTATATAATCTGTGAGTGCACTGCCTTGGTGTCTGATTTCAGTTTACTTGCATAAAGCTCTGAGGTTCAGAATCACACCAAGTTTAACTCACAAATCTGGGAACTTCAAGTTCCAAGTGCAAACTTGGCTGTGTCAGAAAACCTCTCCATTATGCAGAATAGTTGGCAGTCTCTCTTTAAAAGAGGCCCAGAACTGGCAGAGCAAAGGGAATTCAGGTCAGAAAGAAGGCACATTCATCAGCTGATCCCTCTACAGTAGGTTGTCTAGTGCTTGCTACAACAGGCTCAAAATGCCTGTCTGACTCATTAAATAAAAGATTCAGTTGAACTTAGAAAGCTGGTCCAAAATGCTCTTGTACCTATTACATACTTTGTTTGCCAGTGCTCAAGAGCTGTTCCTAACCTCGATGGCACAGTTAAACTGTGGTTGGTACAGTTAAACTAATCATCAACGCAAATGCCAGTTTATTTTCCATGATGACCTCAAAGTCCTTGGGGACTTGCTGTGCTTTCCATTGTTTACGCCGAGCTCTGGGCTGCCTTTTCTTAGCACTCCAGCAAGGCCCGGGAGAACAGAACATGCTTTATCTGCTACTGATAAAGAGATGAGACATTAGTTAGGATTTACCAAGCATAAGGTGGCCTAAAAAAACAACCCTGTAAAAAGCAAAGAAGCAATGCTACAAAGATTGCAATTAATCATCAAACTAGGTTATTTTCAAATTACCTGAGTTTCTGAATTAACAGTTATGTGTCAATATAGGCACAGCTTAAAAATGTGTGAAATATGGAAATAGTCTGTCTAAGAAAGCTACTTTCAATAACATCTTTGAAACTGTAGTTAAAATAGTTATCTTGCTATAGATATTACATATATTTTGTTCAAAACAAATTATGTGACTATAAAAAAAGTCAGATTGTACATTCATTGGGTCTTTCAGATGGAAGTCTTTTGCTTATGTGATTTTAGTGAATAATGCAAAAACTCATATTAAGTGATTTTTTTAAAATCAGTGTAATGATTACTTGCAATCTCCATATCATATCCTTTCCCTCTTTTAATGTTAAGCAGAGATCCTCTGGCAGGCACTGCTGAATACCAAGTCTTCTCATGATTTCAGGCACTGTGGGAATTCACTATGTCTCAGCTAAATTGTATAAATCAGGATTAGAAAGATATGAACATTTCTGAATAGTTTACGTACTAGTTTAACTAAAGTTGTCTAAAACCTGATTTTTAGTTTGAAATTGTATGTATATTTATATACAGATCTGAATGGCATTTAAAAAGTGCTTAAGGCTGCTTTTAAATGGGACTTCAGATCACTTGGATGCTGGAGTATATTTTGAAAAGTCACTTAGGATTTGATAAAAAAAAATGTACTATATGGCATTATCTTCAATTTTGCAGTATAGAAATAAGCATATAGATTTTTAAACATAATTCAGGAATACTGATGAATTCAGCTAGACCCATAAGCCTGACCATCCTGTGACCCCACGAGGAAGAGCAAAGACTCTCCAAAGGGACAGTCCCTGGAAAGCCCGCAGGCTAAGCAGGAGCTGCTGGGAAGTAGCAAGTAGGGAAAACCTCTGCTTCACTCTGAAGCTTTGGCTCCTCTTTTTACTTGGGATACCAATATATTATGAAATTAAAAGAAAATCAGAGCATAAATCCAGGCCCTGGCACTCAATCATCTTTACAAATAAATTATTACAATATTTCCCGACAAATACTTGGTCTGGGACAACTACTGTTTTCCTAAACAATTTGATGTGTTTAGGGACTTAGAACAATCTATGGAGCATTTCTCAGTGGTAGTCTGGATGCAGCTGTACTGTTCTGAAAAGTAATAAAAGTGTGACAATAAAATTGTGACTACACCAGGCCAATTGGCCACAGGGCCAAGTAACAGGCCCAGAAGTGTTACCTTACTAGCATATGCTAATTTTTAAAATTATTTTCTGAGATTAAGGGCCTGAAGGAGCAGCCTACATCTACCTTAAAATGGGGTCATGTGGGACATGATCTGCTTGTACCAGGGACTGAAGCATTCTCTTAAAAAGGGATGAATTTGGGAAGAATTACCTGAAGGGATCCTTTTCAGCTTACGGAAATTCAAGTCCACATTCCTTGTTTGCATTATATTATTTGGTATTGTCTGGATTCTATTATATTTTGTATTAGGCAGTTTTCTTGCTGTCTGTTCTGGTTTTTTGCTGTTTGATTTTTCGGTGGTTTGTGGTTTTTTTGGATTTGTGACTGGTTTTATCTGATATGGATCCATTCCTGTAAGAGCATGAATGTGTAAACACAAAATTGCACCTAGCCTCTGATTTTATATTCTATCTATTCCTTAAGAAATAACTTCTGTTGTTTTACCCACCATTAAATGAAGGACTTCTGATCATCCACTCATTTGTGTGAACAGAAAGTAGCTGGCCTACCTTTATCTCCTGTAGATGGTATGGTTGCTCATTCACTGAAGATATTCTGGTGGAACCCTGAGGGTTGGCACTGTTCTGCTGTTAGGTTTGTTTTGACTTTGGCTATCTGTTTTAAACTTAATTTATTTCTTTCTACTTTTGAGGTTGCATTTTTGATGTTCAAGTTCGCACCAGCCTCAACCAAGGCTTTAAATCACCAGGAACTCCAGAAGGACACCCCAATTCTGGTCGCAGTGTTGGACAATGCAAAGATTCCCCATGCAGTTTAATAAAATGCAGAAATGGTGGGAAGTGCATAGAAACTGGCTCTACTGTTTAGTAAGTATATATTTACATATTTTCTTTTAGACACAGCATAGACTGTCTGTAGACTAAAAACTATGGTAATATAGCATGTTCATAGCAGAGCAAAGCGATAGGGAGGAAGGGAGGGAGGGAGGCAGGAAGGAAGGCAGGCAGGCAGGAAGGCAGGAAGGAAGGAAGGAAGGTAGGAAGGTAGCTGCTGGAAGTTCATTCAGTTAGACAAATTAAAATACTAAAATTACGGACTGTTTTTTAAACTGAGTGAGCAGCTGGGATACCAGAGAAGAAATAGTGAAGAGGAGAGCTTGACTGTCTTAGTGTGCAAATGTGGCTGATGGGGCAAAAAAAAGGTGACTTCTGTTTTCTGGAAATTATTATTTTCCATTAAAAAGCCCCTTGTGGAGTAAGCCACTGACTGCCCACCATCAGAGGCTTCTGAGCCAGTTTCAATTCATAGGCGCTCCAAACATTTTTTGAAGTATGTGGGTTCATGATATAAGCTGCTCACCTGTCTGATCTATGGTACAAGAGGGGGTAGTCATGAGAGCTTGCCCACAAGAGGAGTCTCTGTTCTTTCATGCCTTGTCTCTCAGTGTAGATGGATCTAAGTGCCCAGGTTGTAAAGCACAGAAGAAAGAAGTAAATTTGAAGTTCCAAATTGCTGTTGTGTGTCAACACTTCCATTGTAATAAATCTTGTTTTCAAACACTATGTAAGGCAGATGTAAAACCTTTGCTGACAAGCATTTTTTATTTTAAAAGTATCTGCCAGGATTAATTACACTTGCTTCCCCTTATGTGCTTTCACATGTGTTCATTTATTTCCACACATTTGCATAAATTTTTTTAAAAAGAGAAAAGTGCTGATTTAAAACTTGTTAAGACACTGACTGAAAACACTGCAGACAGCAAGACAGATTAGAAGCAGAAGATGGGCTTCACACTGTGGAGCCATGTGTATGATGCTTCTTAAGATAACAAAGACCTGTTCTTCCGTGTGCTACAAAGAAAAATATTTGCATATCTGTCAAGCTAAAAACAATCTACAAACTCCGTATTGGAGAGAGAATTATATGGTAATTGGTTTTGCTTCCTGTGGCACAAATCTTCACCTGTAAGAAAACCGGTACAAAGCAACAGCTTCTAAAGCTAGTAAGGCTGTGCTGAAATTTGGAAAATTGACCCCAAGATTAGTATGCAGATTGCTCCCCATTCCCCTTATGAGTGTATTTATATTCTCTTAAATATAGTAATGAAGGAAATGCTTTGAAAGACATAATATGGCATTGCTTTTTGATTGTTGCACTGCCGTATGTCCCAACTGTTGCACTTTGCAGGATCCTCCCAGAGCTGCTAAACCCTTGACATTCAAAGTCAAAGATCTTTCTGAGGAACAAGAAAGGACAATGGTCCTCTTTCCCCTTATGAGCTTATTAGAAGAGATACAAAACCAAAATTGAAAGGAAAAAAAAATCATAAATGTGGGCTGAAGCACCACACTCCCATCCACCCACCTCAATACTTGCTTCAGCAACTTACTAAGCTCTGCTAAGTCACCTTCCTGTCTATAAAGTGAGCCACCAACAGCAGCATCTAGAGCACATTTGGAAAGCAGGTGGCAGGCTAGAATGGCAGCTGGTGACAGGAAAACATTGCAAGCTTGGTATTATAGGCAATGTTCTTTTTCATCATTACAATTTGTGTTCCATATTAGTTTAGGGATTATTCTAAAATTTGTGGGGCACTGGAGGGGGTGGTGGGTAATTTGGTTTTTCTGGTGTTTGATTGTTTGTTTGTTTGCATTTAATTTATAGTGACCTACTACTGAATTCTATTCCTCTCCCCATATTTCGGAACAGCTGGGTCTTCACAAACTATGTATATGTACATGCATGTACCAGTAATGGTCACGCTTTCCCCTCACATAAAAAGTGAAAGATTGCCAAAGAGGTGTGGATGGAGCTTACATATAATTTCTGTCAAAATACAGTAGCTGTCAATACTGTCTCACATTTTCTCAGAGGGAACTTCTTTATGTTTTCAAATCACCTGTGTTCCTTTGAAGAGCAGAGTCCTTGAGGGAGCTGGATATGTGTTCAAATATTTTCTCTCCTGAAATGAGATCTCTCCAGAGGTTTTGGTTGCTGTTTTGAGCTATTTTTATGTCTTGCTTTTACCACCCTGCCAGAAAGTGTACAATCCTGTTAAGCTGTAGATTCAGTTGCTATAGGGATAATGCTTTGATTTAAATAGAAACAGAAATATGCAGCATTAATCTTTCCATTCTGGCCAGCAACACAGCACAACTGCTGTGTTTTAACAAAATAAAGGGGAAGTACTTGAATAATAAAATGAAGAATATAATTTTCAAGGGATAATAACATCACCTATTGTTTTATTTATGGCACAGAATGATAGAAAATAGAAAATTACATTAAGATTGTCAGGTGTTATGGCTACTTCTTGTTACTGAAGTAAGGAAAGAAGTGTATCTTGTGTGCACTTTGAACAGAACAACAGACAAAATGGAGAGGATTCAGTCTGCTAAATGTGAGCATGCAGTGTCACTTTAGACACCCCTGGGTAGACATTTGGCCATCAGCTGCTGCTTCAGAAGAGCTTGTGACTTGAATAAGTTTTCTGTCATATCTCCAAGCCCCATGTGGCTTTCTCTGTACTCTATAGCTTTCAAAGAGCAACAGCCACTCAGGTTTTGGAAATTAAATCATACCCTGACAAGGAAGAGGTGTGCCCCATAAAAGGAGCTGCTGTAATCTCATTATTAGACTAGATTCAATTAAATTAATTTGCAGCGCAAGGATGGAATCAATCTATAACACAAGGACATACTTTCATAGTTTGTAAGAGAAAAGACAGCTGTTTAATTGTTGTGGTTTAGAACAATACAAGTTTCTGTCCTCTGTTTAAATACAGTTAATTCTCTTCCAATCTTGTTTTCTTCAGGCTCCATTTTTACATTCTAGCCTGAATACAGACTGATTTTGTTAATGCTCTAGTTTTCCACTGTGTGAATTTAAAACCACTCCACTTTAGAGATCTCCTCCCTTGCTCAGCATCTTTGCGTTCCACCACAAAACAAATTCAGGAACTGTATCCAGAAATCTCCAGTAGATTGGGCAGCCTGATGGGGCAAATACATGCCAATATGAATTTGAGATGTCCTGCAGTATCTGAGATACTTATATGATGCTGGGAAGTGTCAGTTCCTCATGGAGAAGTAATTGGAGGTCAGACAAGATATCCTACAGAGTTTCAGATGACACTAAACATCTGCTTAATCTCAGTTGGTCTAACTAATTAGATAAATTATTAAGCCTCTGATCTCCATTTAGTGTATTGAGTATGCATATAAGATATATATCTTACATATAGAATCCCAGATTCAGGTGTCAGAACATGAAGATCTGAACCCCTCCTTTTCTGCCATAAGATTACTTGTTTGATTTGACAACATATTTGCATAACCATGAGAAATTCCATATTTGTTAGCATTGAGAATGACATTTTAAACAATATATTTCCTATATTTAATGAAAGGATGGTTTTTGTTTAATTTAGGATTTAAGTAAACTTTCCAGTTTTTCACAAATCCTTTAGGACTTTAGTTATTTCCCTATAAAATTCAAGATATGCTTCTAGATTGATCAGGATTTTGTGTAGTAATATACAGACTTTTTTTTACATAGTTTTTAAAATAAGATTACTTTTTATTAATTTTTATTAATTTTTTGCCTGAATTTTAAAAAATTTTGGGTTTTGGTTCATAATCAATGGTGATGTACACGTGCTGTCCTTGCTTACATAGAAATTGTGTTACTTGAGAGCTACTTTTGGCTTTGGTAAGAGATTTTGAACCTGAAAAAACCATTCTATGAATACTGCATTTGACAAGAAGCAAACAAGAAAAAGCCATTAAATTAAACCATCCTTGAACTTCCTAAATACAAATAATTCAGAACTTCAAGTGGTATTTGAAATTTCCAAAATTGAATTTGAGTTTCTTTTGCTTCCTGAACTGGCTGACTTTGCCCTGTGCATACTCCGAAGTGCACCCTATTAAAAGTCCTTTGCAAAACTAGAAGATTCAATATTATACAGTTTGTTCTCAGACACACTATCAATGTTGTATTTGAAAGCCATTCTATCCTTTCCCACCTAAAAATATGCTTTAGAAAAAAAAGAAAAAAAAGACATTTTGGCAGTTGCTGTTGAGAACTGGAAGAATTAATTTAATCCATCTTCTTCAAAAAGCCTGAAAATAGGAAAGTATCTTGCAGTTATCCCCTAAGACAAATAGATTGTCTCCAGGTGAGTTAATGTGTAGGATCCTATTACAGCCAATGGAGAAATGGAGATCCAGGCCCTTCCACTGGCATTCTAATAGCACAGGTCCTGGCATACTTTTCTGGTCGTCGTAGCATGTACAGAGGTGCACAAGACTTCTGCAGTTCTTCTGTCTTATCTGCTGGCTTACACATCTCTAAGATACACCATGGATCAGAAGGCAAATACCATCAGTCTGTGTTGAGGCAATTAGCAAGGATGTTATCATTACGATCATGCATGTGTTGGTTTGTGGGGTGGATACTGCTCCAGTTCCTGTGACAGCTTCAGCTGGATCACCACTGATTAGCCCATGAGCTCAGGCAGTGTCTCAAGAATCCCATTGCCTAAAATTGAGCATTCAGTTCTCTGTCAAGTTTCTGTCAGAAACTTGTCTCCCGGCCCAAAAGCTGCCTCTCTTGTATACCTCTGGGGCAACTGAAGGCTAGCTGGGCACCTGATGGAACATAAAATTAACTGTCTTGATTTCAGAATGAATCTCACTTCTTTTACCTGAAGAAATACAAGAAGCATCTGGATCATGCTCTTAGTCATACAATTTACTTTCAGGTAGTTCTGCAAGGAGCAGGGAGTTGGACTCAAAGATCCTTATGAGTCCCTTCCAAATACCCTTCCAATACCCTTGAGGTATTTTGTGATTCTAAATGGATCTTTAAATCCCTAGAGTTGAGGCACTAGTCCAAGCTATTGGGCTCTCCTGGTCTGGGAAAACAAGCAACCAAAACCAAGAAGATATTGAGAAAACTAGACCGGCATGGCAGGCCACATGATGGAAAAGATTTGAAACACTGCCTCTTCCTTTATCACTCTAAAGATTAAGAAATTTTGGAACTTCTTAACACCAGTCCAACTAGCTTAGGAGTATTAAATAAATTTCATTTGTTGATAGACCATTGCCACTGTAGACCAGCAAACATGTTTGGCTCTGTGCAAATAATTTTCAATTCCTTTAAAACCTGACTTCTGTTAGGTCATAAAAGACAAGAATTAAAAGGAATTTAAACAGACATATGCAGACACAAGCCAGGGAAGGGGGAAGAGCCCTCATGCATGATGCCCAAGAGCAGTAGCATCAGCTCCAGCAGCCTCCCTCATGGCACAAGGAAGGGGTATTGCTATTTGCACTCAAGGAGTTAAATCACTTCCCCTTCTCTATAGGTTTCATGCATCAAAGCATAATGTTTATAGTGAGACAGAAAGCATTCTGATGCTGACGTTGATTAATTGAGGTGCTTTTGCTTTTGCAAGGTTCTGTCCTCTTTTCCCCTTAGTTCCAAATAGCTGTTTATCACTCTGAAGAGTTTGTTGGCTGTGTTTTGTTTACATGTTGTCTGATCTGAAGGTTTGGTGAAACAACAGTTTCACAGGCTCCTCATTATGTTTTACCCAGAAACAGTGAGCTGATTAATGGAGGATATGTAGCTCAGTCAGTGCAAAGAAAAATTCAAGAGTTTGCACAAAACAAAAAACCAAACCAACCTGGACCAATCAAAAAGCAAAGAAAATATATGAGTTTTCAATCTTAGCCTTGAGAGACAAAAGGCTCTTCCAGGGAAGAGAAAAGGCTTTTTTTCCCAGGAAAAAATCCATAAGTGTTTTTATTCAGGGGATTTTTTTTTTTAATCATAAAGTGATACTAAACACTAGAATACAAATAGGTCTAATATACTTCATTTTAACTCTTTAGTAAGGGTGGCATTTTTAACATCAATGCCAAGTGTATTTTGTATTTAATTTCTGTAGAATTCATACTAATTTTAAATTTACAGTTTAGTTTGAATTCTTTGGGATTTTTCCCCAACCTTGAAGATAAAAAGGCATAAAGAGTAACAGACATCAAGTCCAATGATTGAGTCAGTTCAGAAAATTCACTTATGGTATAGACTTACAGTCATAAATATATGAAACCCAGATTGCCACCTCTTTCATGGCCAGATCCACTATCTCCTTTTGCATCAAGTGCTTCAAATAACCTACATCTGATATGCCAGTTATAAGAATTCAGTAAATTAATAATGACTAAGTGAAAGGCAGTTGCTGACAGACTCCTGTTAGTTGCTAAAATTTGGAACAGTTAGCAATTCCCTTATGCTTACATCTGGTTTTATTTTTATGACTGTTCTTTGCTGCTTTCCCTTTTAATGTCCACTTTAACTCCTTCTTCTTTATGAAGCCAAGGCCTTTTGGAGTTATTTGTAGAGCAAAACACACGCACAAAAGCTACAAGCCTTTTTTAACTTTTTTTAACAGATGATCATATTGTAATGTCAATATTAAAAATAAAATGTTTCCTGTTAAGTACATTTTTCTTTTATAATAACATGAACATACCAAAAAGTTAAATGAGGAACTTGGTTACTATCCTTTTCTGTTAACCATTTTGGATCAGATTATTAATATAAATATAGGTATCCAAACTTGAAAATCTTGATTAGATTGCTCCTGACATGTTGATTTCTTTTGATAATACTGTTGCATTCTTTCTTTTCACTTACCCTCCATAGCTGTGACTGCCTCACTGGATGGAAAGGTGCATTTTGCACAGAAACAGTGTCAGTGTGTGAACCTGAGCATGAACCTCCACATCTGTGTCAGCAAGGCAGTACCTGTGTGCCACTGCCTAATGGCTACACATGTCACTGTCCTCTTGGAACAACTGGTACCTACTGTGAACAAGGTATGTCAAATGCACAGCACATTGTACATGCAGTTATGTGATGTAAAACCACAGTATTTTACAATATATCAATTAAATGTGACAAAGTACAAAACAGAATTAAGAAAGTGATGCTCCTTTCTGTTAGAAAAAGTAATTTAAAGCTATGAAATTAGATATTGTTTCCTTACTCAGCTTATTTTTAATGCCATTTTTTCCTTCCATTTTTTCAAGTCATTCAACCAAATTCACAGGCATGATTTGTCAGACACCAAGGGGACAGGAAGCATTGCAGAGCAATGTTACAGTGCTTAGTTCAATTCCCAAGCTCACGATAATGAAGTAGGATGGGGAATACACTTGAGATCTCAGTAGTGGTGAAAAGAGGGAAGCATCTGGGACCTTATCCAATTTCTACTGATCCTAATGGAGAGGTTCCTGTTGACTTCACAGGCTATTGGGTAGGGATGCACTGATAATGATGACAAAGGATGCAAACATCACTGCAAAAATCTGCAAGTGATGATTCTCGCCAGCCTTCTTTCAACATGTCACCCTCAAAATATGTCCTCAGTTTTCAGGTTTTGCATTTCTTACCTTCACATAAAGGAATCCTTTGGTTTCTTCTCAAGATTACACAAATGAATATTCAACAATGTGGGTACACAGGTGCCACAAGCTCAGGGACTTTTCCTGCAAATGCCCAAAGTGCCTCTGTGTGTAAGAAAGTGTCATACACTCCACACCCTCTCTTCCACAGCTTCATGTTAATTTTGTACAAACTTAGGTTTTCCTGTTGAGAAGCTTTCTGTACAATTTTTGGAGAGCTCCAGTTACTGTTCAATAGCTCCTTTTTCAAACTGCCTGTCAAGGTCCAACCTCTCTTGTTGTGTGAGTTTGAAGCACAAAACTGACAAGCTGAACTGCATTTGACCTGATTTGCAGTCTTCACCCTATAGATGGATAGTTTTAAAATCCCATTACATGTGGAATTGGTAGGCTCAAATGAAAAAGAATATCGCTTCTGGAAAGTCACTGTTGAATTTCTTATTCCATGTAAGAATGTGCTTGCTTTATTACCTCTGCTGCAACAGCTGTTCAAGGCTCTTTATATGAACTTTTCAATTTTGAGTTCTCATTTCGAGTGAGATTTTCAAAAGTAATGCCATCTGGATTCAACATACTGATCATCAGGACATGTGCTGTACATAAAGCAGGTAATTAAACAGGTAAACACTCTTGTATTCTGGTTTCAGAATACATTTGGATCTTCTTATGATGGCCACATTATCAGTATGAAACTTGTATTGGAGCAAGAAAAAGTTGTGTTTCTTACAGATTGTCTTCCTTTTAGAAATTCCTCACCTGGTAAACATATTAAAAGGCTCCTTTCTGTTTTATTTGAAAGCTTTCCTTTTATAAATAGGGACTATGGATCCTGATCAAACTCTTTGCCCTGTATTTCACCTTACTCTGTGGCAGAATAATGAATTATCATGAGATTTTTCAAAGAGCAGTTTGCACTTCTAGTGGATGGTAAATCGCTAAAAAACAACTGCTTATCAAGACTGAGTATCTCATCTTTGGATTAATGGTAATTACTGGAGCCAAAAGAAAAAGAGACACAGAGCAATGAACAGCCCAAGGGACCAAGAGAAAACAAAGGGTGATTAAAGGATGAAGACTAATGAATGAGCAAGAAAAAAGGAAAAAAGTGTGAGAAGAAGACAAAAGAGATTTATGAGGGAGAAAAAAATAAAAAAGCAGGGTAGAATAACAAAGGATAAAAACAAATAATACCAGATAATAGCAACTGGTAAATACCACACAACAGTATGGATTGCACAGGAACAGGTCAGGTGAAATGAGTAAATGGGGCAATAGGGGTAGAAACACAGTAATAAAGAAGAGTGCTCTGAACACAATTATTAAGGGTTCTCAGACATAAACTAGCAGTAATCAAGTACTAACTTGTTTGGCAAACATTAAAAATGTTTGAGGTTCGTTATTAACTATGTACATGGGAGATGAGAGCTGAAAGCATATGAGCAGATGAGGACGATGTTGCTCTTAAATGTGATGTGTCCTGCTTAGAGCATCGACTCAAGCCCCCGAGGATGCAAAGGCTGTACACACAGAGCTTAGGTACATTATGATTAAGCTTTCAATGTCAATGCTCCACTAACAAGTGTTCAGTCATTGGAAAACTTAGAACAAGACTGAACTCAGGGAGAGCAAGATCAATTAAAGAGCATACTTTTCATGGCACTTACAGCCTGAAATTCGCAGTGCTTATTTGATCATCTCACAAGAACCACTGCCAAAATGTAAATACTGAGCAATATTCTCAGGAGATTGCAGTAAGATGTGTGTTATTTCATGTGTTTTAGATGAAATAAAAGAAATCAACCCACTCGATGAAGAGAGGGTAGCAGTTTCGATTACTCTGCATTTCCTACAGGCTGTACACAACCAATTAATATTCAGGAAGTAGTGCAGTGGTATTTTGTAGTCTGAAATGCTGAGAGAAAATATTTCATTGTATATTTCAACCTGACAAAGCAAGTACCAGAACCTGCTTTTCTCGTAAAAAGATCAAGAGATTCAGCAGGTAAAAAGCACCCTGGTGACTGACCTGTACGAAGATGCCTGTGAAGTTTCAGAACAGCTTTAGGAAGGCAAGCATCCATTAGGAGCACTAGGAAAACAGGGGAGGGTTGTAAATTAGTTCTGAGTGGGCTCAAGGAACAAAGCCTTGTCATGCAAGGCAGAGTAATACACTTATTCAAGAATAATTTAAAGCTCCACTTCTTGGGCACACTGTGTTGTCCAAACCCATTAACACTCATAAGGCAGGATGCTTTGTCAAGAGTGTTACGTTTCTAAAGGTAACATTGATGCAAGCGAATAAAAAATTAATTAATTTATACTTCCAGAAACAAAAGTGATTGTAATGAAATGGGAATGAAATGGAAGATTTATGCAGGATTTAATTATAGAAGACTTAAGTGTTGACATTGCCATTTGGACTCAGACCACTTCCAAGACTGCTTGTGACATGGAGCAGCAAATAATGCTGTTCCACTGGTTTGAAAAGGTCACAGCTGTGACAGTAATACAGCAAAGACAGCCCAGCTCCTGAAGTGCATAAATGGCAACCAAACATTGCCATGATCTTGTTGCAGGCAGGCTGGGCCGATGACCCTCTCTGGTCACAGAGCCCGCAGTTCCAGGTTCGTGGACCTTAGATCCCTGAATCAAGAGGCGCTGAGTTCTATGCAGTGACACAGCAGGAGGAGCTAGTCGCAGCAAGGAAGAGATGCAGGCTCTCGAGGTGGGATTGAAGGAGTTTATTGAAGGAGATAGGCAGGGGGAAAGATGGCGCTCAAGGGCCCCGAGGAGCTCTGTGCCCCCGGTTATAAGGGACGGGTAAGGGGAGGAGTTTGTACTCCTAGACCAATGGATTTACAGTTTGGGGAGATAGACATATACCTTAACCAATCACATTACAACAGAGAAGGAACATACAACTTAACGAACCAATCAGGTAGTACTGCACAGTCAAAGAAAGACGAAGCTTCTAGAACAACTTCTATATATGGAAAGGAGGGGGGTGGAGTCATTTCATTGGGATCTGGCCCCGAGGCTTTACCACTTCGAACACCAGGGGGTTTCCTGGGACATACCATGACTATTCATCTTCCCAGGGTTCTGGCTGATCCTCTGCCCCTGAGGGAACATCCCGGGAGGGTAGCTCTGCGAGAGCCACCTCCACATGATCTGGCACAGCGTTAATTCTTAGTTAGCACTCCCATAACCACAAGGATTAGGAATATGGGGACGTAGTTTATCTAGGTTTTTTTTTAAAGTAGTTGTATTTTCCATGACACCAAAACATGATGTTAGTAAAATCTTTTGGTCATTTGACTAATAGTTTGGAACTGAAGTACCAGACAATTCTAACTTGTCTTCTGATTAAGAAGTGAAGCATCAGCCTGGAGCAGCATACAGTTTAGTTATTTCAATAACAACCAACAAGAGTTTCCAGTAATTTTTCTGGGGAATGTCCTGCATGGCTTTGCATGCCAAATTCCAGTTTATTCCATTTGTGCCAATATGAATACCTTTGTAATTAGATCTCTCAAAGTGTTTCTGAAGAGGGAGAAGTCTCTAAGGACCTGGTTTTTTTCAGTTCTCCTCTGAGTGTATGAATGTATAGCAGACCTGTTGGTTTCACTGGGACTGTTCCTGTGAGAAACAGTGGCCAAGATCAAATGTCAAGGATGATTCTTCCTGAGAAAGAAAGAACAGTGTAAAACCCTTTTGCTGCAGATAGTTTGATCATACAAGACATTGTTACTACATATGTGACCACAGTATATTTTTCATAACTAGTAAATACTAAGGGATGAGAACATTAAAGTTACAGATGTTATCCATAATGACTGTCTGCAATTATACTCTAACCTCTACTAAATTCTATTTTAGTAGCTTATTAATCTTGTAATAGTAGTGTCCCTGTGTGAGGCCAGTAATCCTGTCTCCAGCAGTGGCTGGAGGTTTAGAGAGAAAATTAACACAGCAACTATACAACATCTCCCTGAAGCACTCTTTTAGCATCCAAACATTTATGGCTTACCTTTTTTTCTTTTTTTTTTTTTCCATTTATATTAATGGATTAAAACAAGTCTCTAATCTTGTCATAAACAGTATCAAAAAAGGCAATGAAAAACTTGAACAAAAATAAATTTCAAGTTAATGAAGTTCCTCTGACATTCCATTACACATTGTAATATATTTACACATGAGATAGAATTTCTCTAGGAACTAAGCATATTTATTCCACAGATAATTTTGTAGAGTAATGAAGAAGACCTACAATTTCAGATTAGTTAATTGTGAGATAACAAAGACTGATAATGTTCTTATTTAAGGGGACAACAATGTAATATTTGAAAGATTCTATAGATGGCACTATTGGAGAACACTTGCCAGTGGTGAAAATAAACAGGGTTTTCATCACAGTATTTCTATGAATTTTAAATAATCAGCAGTTTTCTTTAGCAGGATTAGTTTGTGCCACATATGTTCATAAAATCTATTTTTTTTTTTTTACTTCAAGGCATGATAACAGAGTGCTACTGCCTTTTTCACAAAGAAACAAGATTTCTTCACCTGTATATTAGTCTCTGAATTCCATAGCTACAAATACTGCTTGTCAATGTACAACTCTTGAAAAACTGAAAGAATATGTAGACTTTTCATTGTTCTGACCTTGGTTTAATGAGATACTTGTCAAGCAATAAAGCCATTTCCTTGATGAACAAAGGGCAAGCAACTTCCTTGGGCCATGTTTATTCAGCTCAAGTCAATTTTCTAGACATTCCTTTGATGTCAAAGTCCGTTATTCTGATATACAAGTACAGCAAAATTTTGCAAATACCTGATAAACTGAGAGGAAAAAAAACTTTCACTTTTGAAATAATTTTTACTTTATTTTTTTCACTTTCTACATAGTATAGAATGTTACTTGACATAGTCTGACTATTATTGTAAGGTAAGTTAATTCACACTATGATTTAGCTCGACTTTTACTTGACAAGGCACCCCATATACACAGTAAAGCACACATACATTTACACGTATGTTGGGTTTACCTGACAATGCAGTTAGACTTGCATAGTCTATTTCATAGTTATCATTTGGAAACTTTTGTTTCTTTGCTTGACCATATGGACAATTTATTATTAACTTGCTGGTTTGAGTCACCATGACTATTGTCACTATTGTTTTTCAGTCATTTAAGCAATGCCAATCCCATCAAGCTTTGTTTCCATTGATATTTCTGGAAAACTTGTGGCAAAATGAGAAAACCTTGAAATAGTAGCTACTCCATTCATGTCCTATAAGGATAAAATGTGTTGTCTAAATCTTACCTGAGGTTTTCTCGCTCTGGGGAGGCAGAGGAATCTCTAAAACCCCACAAAAACAAGATTCCCCCGTGTGCCTACCATGCTACTGTGGGCAGAGCGCATCCACGACCGGAGAGCTTGTGCTCGAGCTGCTTCTCGAAGACAGGATAATAGGAGCCTCGGCAAATGAAGGAAATGCAGTCTCTCAGCTTTTAGAATCCAGGGTTTATTGGTGGGAAAGACGGGAAGGAGAAGGCGGCTGGGTCCGGGACGGAACGAGGGGGAGGATAGAGCTGGGTTCCGAAGAGCAGAGAGCGCCGAACGGAAGCGAACATCGGGTTAAGAGGAATGGAGAAATGGGAGGGGTTTACACAGGAGGGCAAATAGGGACAAGAGGGATACAGAACTGGCAGATAAACTGAGGAATAGGAGTGGAAGGGGGGCAGATACAGAACTTTAAAACCCAATAATAGCACTGCGGGTGAAGAACTTTCTAGCTATTAACTAAATATGGGATAAGGGAAGGCAGGTATGCAGCGCCAATCAGACACACTGCTACACTTACCTGAAAAGCAATCTAAGCTTTCTAACAGTCCAATAAACTTAATATTCATGGCAGCCACAAGGAAAAATGTATTTGTAATATTTATCTGTATAATTTAGAATATCAAGTAGAATAAAATGAGTTATCTACTTAAAGACAAATATAAACACAAGTGGAAGTCATGTATGATAAAATGAAGGAGATGATAATAGCCTCCACACCAGGTCAGCCATGGCATGTGATGTCCCAATAAAAATTCAATCTACTTACCATTCCCTCCAGTCACGCAACTGAAAAAGAACAAGATACACCCAGCTAAATAGCACTTAGCAGGATGACTCAGAAATAACTCAGATTTCCTCTATAAGCATGAATGATTTTCTGGAAATGTGTTTGCCACCTTACCTTGTGAAGATGTTCAGAGTTAGTTAGTTAGTTAGTTATTTAAATAGTTCAGAGTTAGTTATTTAGTTAGTCAATAGCGGGAGCTGTTTTTAAAGGAAAAGCACCTAGATTTAAGTGTCTAAATGTGAGTTCAATATTTAAGTTCCTATTATGAATGTCTAGTCAATAGAGTCAATGAAGTTATTTAGTTAATAAGCAGCTTTTCTAAATGTAGATGCTTAGTGCTGATTGAGATGCCCTGGCATTCAAAATTTTATCCAAAAGCATCCAGACAGGATTCATAGATATGGCACAGGACCTGTGGGATGTTTGAGACTTTCTGAAATGGTAGATAAAGGTAAGGCAATAAAGGTTGTGAAAAGCATGAACCTACATTTAGGAAATTGGATGGAGCCTTGGAGGAAGCTATTTCTGGATAATGTGAATCTATTTATAGATCTGCTATCTGTGTTGCATAGCAATGATAGTCATTTGCCTGAAAACATGGCAACATATCCCTGGTTACAAGGCAATGTATCCCTCTCGGGTTCCAGCTGCCAGCTGCTGCAGGTCCTGAGTTTGCTGTTTTTGCATCCGTGTGGATGGCTTGGACACTACAGCATCTCAGCAGCACATGACAAATGTGGTCAAGCAACTGAATCAGCAATTAAATAATGTCTTATGTCATAGTTGACCATAAAAGGAATTTTCATGCCTATAAATTATATGAATAGACAGCTAAATGGAAGTGTCAATACCAAAACTAATCCCTTCAATTTTATAGTAATCTATTTCTCTGACTTAATTACTCTCATAAACAGTATGCAGAACACCAGCTCTCTTATACTCCAGTCCTCATCAAAGCACACTTGAACTTTTGTCAAACTAAATCCAATCCAAGACAGAAACCAGAGTAAAAAGGTGTTAGATACTTGACTCTTTAAGAATTGCTTTATCAGGCTGCACTGAAATACTGTCCTAGCCTTTAGCCTAATACCCTAGCCTTTAGACAACTGAAGGCTTCCAGTGCCAAAATGGTCCCAATGTGGGAACATCAAACTGGGTGTTTCTTCTTGCAGATTTCATCTTGAAAGTACCTTCAGAGCATTTCAGTAGCTAGAATAAACTTACTAGCAAAGCCAGGTGTGGGTGAAGCATTTGTAGATTTTCTTTGCATCACATTTTCCTAATTGCCTAGTGATTAGGAATTAATTTTCACTATCATGATGCAAATACCCATATCTGCCGTATCCTCAAAGAATATTATAACCACTGAGTGATTGGGTAGTTAAGGTTTTCTTTTTTTCCCTTTATCATCTAATCTCCTCTAGGAAACCTTTGTTTACTGACATATTTGTTGGACAGAAGAAATAGAAATTATCTGTATCCTGGCCATAAAAACTATATCCGCAGGTGCATGAGAATCAGGTTCAGATTTCTAGTCCAAAATATTTCCTAGTACTGAGGTTCCATAGCTGCTCTCACTACAGTTTTCTGGCTGACATTACTTACTTGTAGGCACTCATTTCTTTATATAGATTGTACTGAAAGACTGAGGTCTACTGTTTTGATTTTGGCTAGTAATAGCTATTTTGGGCTTTGGAAAACCAGAGATCTCTTTTGCAATTTAGCCATATGCTCCTAGATGTTACTTCTTAGCTAATCAGGTCTCTAATTAGCTAAGAGTAGAGATTACAATTCAACTGCAACAACACCAAATGAAATTTGACTTACAAAATTGCAATCTTTTGTTCCAGTATTGCTCGGAATGATGATTGCCTGTCTCTCCTCTGTGGGGACAGCAAGCATCATTAATAGCTGCAGGACTGCCAAAATTAGTATCTCATGAGTACATTGTTCTAACATTCAAACTGTGCTAATAATCAATACTTTTGTTAATAGGCACATTAACATGTGCTAATTACTGCACTAAAAGTTGGACTATAATCTTTCTTCATTACATGTAAATTAGTTTATAAGTTGTGAAAAGTTAGTTCTTCAAATATTAACTAGAAAGTGATAATTCAACAGAAAAAGCACATTTCCGTTTAGATGAGACAAAATCAATATTTTTCAGTTTTTTAAAATATTTACACAGGAAAACAATTTCCATGTAATATCAGTAATCTTTAAGCTACAATCCTAATCAAATTGCATCTTAAGATTAAGATTTGCATACAGATATGTTTGTCACTGTTTTCCAAAATAAAAAAAAATCAACTGGTGAAGATGCTCATTTCCTCTCTCCAACCAAATTAAACATTGAAAATTTCTGACTGTAGAGTTTAAAGATTTGAGAGCATTTGTCAGCTCATAGGGATGGGGCTGGTGTCTAATCTCAAAGACAGCTTTTCTGAGGAGCCCCAGCAGGAGTTTCCTCCTGCATTGCTTGAGGAGCAGCTGTAAATACCCCTTGATCCTGTGCTGAACAGGACTGCAGCAGCATCAAGATCCACTTGATCTGGACTCTGACTCACAGACTGCTTGGCAGGCTTGACCTTAACACCTGCCTCATCACTGTGGAACTGATATTTCACTTGCCAAGCTTAGCTATCAGGCACAGGGACTTGGGAGGCTTGATCAGGCTTTACCAAGTGAAAAAATGAGCCAGATATGGCTTTTTCTGTCTTTTGTTATTAGGTCCTCACTCCTTTGAGCAGTGACTCATATTTCCCTTCCCCTTTTTGTAGGAAGCTGGAACAGATTGACCAGAGATGCTTCAGAGTCTCCCTCACTGGAGATACTCAAGAACTGTCTGGACACAATCCTGTGCCATGTGCTCTAGGATGACCCTGCTTGAGTAGGGAGGTTGGACCAGGTGATCCACTGTGGTGCCTTCCAACCTGACCCATCCTGTGATCATAAGATACTAGTATTCAGTTTAGAAAACGGAGACATTAATCAGATACAGAACAGAAGTCTTTGTTTAAATGCCTGTTGTACTTACAATGCACCCCACGGAGCTGAGTGTTCTAGTGAGTAATGCAGTAGTTACACAGCACAAGTCCTACCAATTTGGCTTATAGGATGAGCAAACATTTTAATTCACCTCATTTGTTTCAGCAAAGAGTTTCTCAGGAGTAAGCAGATGTAACACAGGTGTTGTCTTGTGCAAGTTTAGCTGAACTTCTTATTTTCTTATCTTAGGTGACAAAAAATGTTTGCTGCCAAGAAAACAGCATTAGAGTACCTCAGCCTCTGATGTGTTAGTTTTGCATATGCCTGCCATAAAAGCAAATTGAAAAGCTTAAATCATCATATTCCTCACCTTAAAAGTTTGTCTATATATAGAAGCAATTTTGCAAAAATGAAATTTCATACTGCTCACCTCTGTTCACTGTGGTAGAGAGAATGCATTCTGAGATATGGTTGTACATATGGGTTCCATGCACCTGTCAAGTCAGATTTTTTCCATGCATATAATCACTACTTGCAGGATCTACAGATCATTTACAAGAGAATTATAGGTCATTCTAGTGCTTCCTATAGTTACTTCTGCTGCATTGAGGCAAAATATGTTACTTTCTGACACTTGTAAGATACATTTATTTGGAATAAGCCCCCTTTTTTAGGATAATGAAAATAAAATATTTGCATCTTAGAAGTTTCAGAATGAAGTATATTTAATAGAGTATTGTATTTGTGATCTATAAATCAGGATAATACCTCCTTACTAAAGAATTCTGACATCTGTTGCTGAAGTTGTGGGCCTTATTTTTTAAACCTCTATCTGTAATATGAAACCATGGATTTAATTCTTTCTCTGAGTGATACTGTAAAATCACCTTTTATCCTTGTTCTCTTTCTCTGCATCAAGGCTTTTTATCATAGCAATCTTCCTTTCATATGCCTCCCAATGACAAGCAGTGTAGCATTTCAATCCTGCTGATTTTTCTCTCACACTAATCATTGTCCAGGCTTCCTCCATAAGCAGCAAAGAATTACCTACATTGACAAAGTGAAACTGAATCTGCCAGAGAGACTTTCAGATACCTCATTATACACTTTGCCTAAGGTGACCTTTTAAGCAGCAGCATATTTTCATGTAAGATTGACCACTGTGGCACAGTTCCTCCACATCTAAGTCTCACTGTGCAAAAATCTGCTAAGAGGAGACTGACTTCCAAATGATGCATGAAGAAAAAATGTCTCTGGGAAAAATGAATTATTATTACTGATTGATTTTTAAATATTAAGACATCAGTATAGGAATTTAATCTTTAACTACTAATGGAGATCATTGTCTTACCTACTGAAAAAAATCCATATGGAATAATAAGTATTACTTTGTCTTTTGTACCTGATAGTGTTTATTAGTTTTAGTGATATAAAGTACATCATTGAATCTGTTTAGCAAGTTTTATTGCTATTTATCTTCCAGGGTAATTCCTATCCTTAAAACTATTTTTATTTCTGCCAACTTTTAATTATAGATGACAGGAACGTCACATTTTTGACATTACGTAAGATATTACTACAGACACTGCCTAGCCTTGATAGCATGCATAACAGCTATTATGATACTTAGGATGGGAGTGATTTGACAATATATACATAGATTGAATAACAGCTCATCAAAAGCCAGATCATTCACACATTTTATAAATCCATTATAATTTACATTCCAGTAATTAAATTTTACTTTTAGTCTTACTGAGATTTTGTGAAATCAAATCCATGCACCTTCCTCAGAAGTATTATTTGTAATCTACCAGGAGGAATTAATAAAAAGGTCAGCTGTGCAGTTAGTGCCCATTCAAGAGGCATCCTCAGGTCAGGTTATGCTGGTAACAGGTGAGAGATCTGGATCCTCAGTAGTGGTGCATCTGCCTGCTGGACACACCTTGATCCCTGTTCCGAGAGAGGTGGTGTGACAAACAGACAAATTACAAGAGCTTGCAGCATGCTGGCTTCATTCCAGCCTAATAACTGAGGACCATCTGTGACAAGCAGTACAAGGTGCAGCTGGATGGTGAGTGGGTTCACCAGAAGATGCTGTGCAGAAAACTTGAGTGTGGAAAGATACCAAAAGGTATCTCGGAATGCACTTCAAGGACATCCTGGACGTCTTTTTGACTGAGAGCAAGTTACTATAAAACTATGAAATTGGGAACACCAAAATTAGGAAAGTGTTGGCCACTTAGAAGGGAAAAAGCACGGCTTCAGCTGGGAAACTGAGAAGTGAGGGGGAAACACTTACAACTTACAACATTTAATGCTGCTATTTAACTAAGTAGTAAAAAGGGTTTATCCCACATAGGTCTAAATACACCCTCCACACCTAAACAGCTTGATTTATTCCAGTGAACCCACAAATACAGTAAACTAACAACCACATGATAACGAATGAGCTAATAACTAACATGATTAGAGAGATTATTTACAAGAGCATGTACAGGAGAAGGGGGAATGGCTTCAAGCTGAAAGAGAGTAGGTTGAGATTAGATATTAGGAAAAAAATCTTTGAGATTGGTAGGGCACTGGAACAGGTTGCCCAGAGAAGTTGTGGATGCCCCATCCATGGAAGTGTTCAAGGTAAGGTTGGATGGAGCCCTGAGCAACCTGATCTAGTGGAAGGTGTCCCTGGCCACAACAGGGGAGTTGGACCTAGATAATCTTTAAGGTCTCTTCCAAGCCACCCC
Source organism: Grantiella picta (assembly GCA_013397955.1). Lineage (NCBI taxonomy): Eukaryota > Metazoa > Chordata > Aves > Passeriformes > Meliphagidae > Grantiella > Grantiella picta. Next base: position 319,744 of record VZRM01008837.1, on the reverse strand, counting down.
ATTCTGTGTTCTTTATATCTCAAAGAACAATGTTGTTACAGTGGGAAAAACTGGAAATGGTTTCAAGTCACATAAACAGTATAGAATTCATCAGTTGGCTGAAGGCAATTGAACTGGCCTGTTTTTGTAGGAGTATATGAACAATCAGTACTGAGAGAAGAGGTAAGACAGAATGATTAAGTTGTGTGTAGCTCAAAAGTGTACACTATATCTTCACTGTAATTGTGTGAGTGTTCTCTTTCACTATAAGATAGGATTTGAATTATCAAGCATCTCAGTATGATTATCCTAAAAACAAATTTCAGCAACAATTATTGAATAGTTTCCACTTAAAAGGTACATTCTTATGACACGTAAAGCAGCCCATTACAAATCCTCCACTGGGATTTTCATCTGTATGTTGAGGAAATAAATGTTTATTTTGACTCCTGCAACAGTATTTTGCATTTCAATTTTTAAACGATGTGAAATTTACACTTAAATTTATTTGAAAATGAATGCTAACAATATCACATTTATTTTGCATTAGAACTGCAGCCTTGATTGTTGAGGAAAGTAAGGCACCCAGAAGACAATGACATTGATTTGCTATTATCTAAATTTTATTTTGTATCTAGGTTATTTTTATTCTGTGGAAAGAGAAGAATTGAAAGTACTATGTACAGTATTTAAGAACTATACAAAATAACTGGTTCCATAATGATGCAGTCCTCTCACAATATCTTTCAGAAGACATTTCCTCTTGTATTTTTCAGATATTTCCATTAGTGATCCATCTTTCAGAAATAATGAATCATCATGGATGTCATTTGCACCCTTTTATATACGGCACAAGACCCATATTAAACTGCAGTTCCAGCCTCTCTCTCCAGATGGTATCCTGTTCTACACTGCACAGCATTTGGGTACTCAGTCAGGTAAGGGAATTCCAGCTTGCTGCTATCACACAGCGAGGTACTTTTTTGAAAAAGAAAAGCAGTACATTGAAGTGATTCAGTGCAGCGGCGCGGACTCACAAGCAGCCCTCCCCATGCTGCCTGGGGAGGGCTGCTCCCGAGCCTNCGGGGCTTTTCAGTGGGGCCGGGGGGCGGTCCTGACTCACATCAGCCAGTCAGGGAGAGTCAGAGGGGAGGGATTAGGGAAGGGAACATGCACTACAACAATTCAGCTATTCAGTCTCAGTAACTCATTGCCCATGGTGAATGAGTTTTATTACAGAATCAGAGAATATTAGGGGATTGGAAGAGACCTTAAAGATCATCTATTCCCAACTCCCCTGCCATGGGAAAGGACACTTTCTGCTAGCTCAGGTTGCTCAAGGCCTTATACCAACCTGGCCTTGAACATTGCCAGGCATGGGGCATTTACAGCCTCCCTGGTCAACCTGTTCCAGTGCCTCACCATGCTCACAGTAAAATACATCTTCCTAATATCTAACCTAAATTTCCTCTCTTTCAATTTGTACCCATTACTCATTGTCCTGTAGTTCCTGACAAATCCCTCTCTGGCTTCCTTGCAGCCCCCTCTGAATCCTTCAATGGTTCTGTAGGGTCCCCACACAGCCTGCTCTTCTCCAGGCTGAACAGCCCCAGCTTTCTCAACCTGTCTTTGTAGGGGAGGTGCTCCAGTCCTCTTATCAATGTCATGGCCTTCCTCTGGACCTCCTCCAATAATTCAATTACCTTCTTATGTTGAGGACACCAGAACTGTATTGTGCAGTTGTTTTGAATTGTGAATAATCAAGTTCATAAGGAAAAAATGTGGAAAATCAGAATTTTGGATTAGTCCAAAGACAGCAAGTACTTCATGAACTTATTTAATGGTTCAGGAAAGCACTTCCCCCTGAAAAGTGACCACTGTCAGCTTGTCAGAAGCTACACTAAGAGTCTCAGCTTGGGGGGCTTGCCCAGTGTTTTAACCAAAATCAAAGCAATATAAAAACTGATCAAACAAGTTAAGTGAAAGTGAACAGACTATCAGAGAGCCAGTGAGGCTTCTCAGAAGTATAGCTTTTTATTAAATAACGCTGAAAAGTGTGCTGGTGTAGCATGTAAAACATGCAAGTTCTGCATTTCCCAGATACGCAGAGTGAAAAATAAGTCTAAATAAAATATTTCTACTGTTTATAGAAGGATTTTAAACTTTACTAAGTTAACATTCCTAAAACTTCATGTCAAGAAAACATACTTTACTTCTGTAAGTACATTCTAAAATTTAATCTTTAAGGTGTAAATTTTTTGTAGTTACTTTATTAACATACACAATTGCTTTTACATGGTGACTTGCACATTTTTTTACAGAATTACATGTTATCCATAACATCATCTTAGAACAATTTTTCCACTTGTATTAAGCAGTAGGTTATGGAAAAATGGGGCCTTATACAACAAAAAAAAGTTAACTATTGATCATGTATTTTTACATTCCTTTGCTCAAAGTCTAAAGCTCTGAGATATTTCAATAAACATACTCAGCCACAAATTCATATAAACACACATATGCCCAATGTACCAGCACCTTATTGTGTACACAGATGTTTCACCAGGTTGATAATGCATCCTACACTGCTGGCACCTCCTGTTTGCCTTATTCTAATTGCAACCACATACAGAAAAGAAGCTTCAAAGAAAAATATGTGAGGCATCTGTAATACAAATACATGTATTAGCAGAGACCTCTGTCTTCTACAATGAATCTTTTATAATTCTATCACTTACAGGCCAAATTCTGAGATTCTTGGTGAATAGTTCTCTCCTGCGTAAACTAAAGCATTACATTGGCCATGAAAAACAGAAGAGAGAAAAAAGGGATCTCTCTCAAAAGAATAGTCAGAGGTCATGGAAGCAGCTAGCATATAACGAAATTCAATATCTCTTTGTAAGTATCAAAGAGAGTGCTAAGTCTGTTTAACTTGGGCCAGGAGCAGTTTAGTTCGAGCATGCCCTCATTCTATTGTCATTCCTGAGTGTTTAGTTTGCACAGGAAGGAAGATTTTTTTTCAATCACTTTCTAGAATCATAGCAATTCCATTTCAAAATAAAATTCATTTTATATAGAGGAGTTCATTCAAAGATTTCTTATTTTCACTTAAACTGTCCTCAAGTTTTGAAAGATTTAGGAAAAGTTAATCGTCTGTCTCTTTATATTTGCCTTCATACAATCCTGTCAAATCCAGGCAGAATTAGATTGATGAAAGACTCAGAAGTATTCTTAGCTGCCAGCAAATGAGATAGAGCGTTCTGTGGAGGATTAGTTTAGAAAGAACTTAAAATAAAGTTTTTTCTTCCACAGAGTTATGTAAGATTTAATATATTAATTTCTGAAATCACAGAGTTTTTTCTAAAATTCCATTTTAATATGAAACAATTAGAACATTTTTTTCGCACTAGGCAATACTGCTTTTTAAAAAGAAATGAGTTGACTATACAGCTAATTAAGCAAATGATACTTAGCAGCACATTTATGCATCTGCTTGGTTTGTCACCCATATAAACACTACATGGGAACTCTCCCTTGAGGGGCAAGTCCCACCAAATAATCCTCCCATCATTAAAAGAAAAAAAACATGAGACTTCTGTTGAAACATTTTCTTCCAGCTTTTTCTTTCCAAAGAACATTACAGAACCTTCTAGAAAGGGCAAGCCTCCTTACTTTAAAGCTGATCTGCTGGTTCCAGCTTCTATGCCTCTAAAAATATCACTACTCCAGTACACACATTTAAACACCTCACAAACTTGCATAAAATGGAAAATATCCTGTGAATCTGTTAGCATAATTACCTATAATTCTTTCAGTTATCCATTTTGTTGCTTTGTCAATTCTTTCTGAACATGCATCAAGTTTGGTAGTACTGATTTCTGCAGGCCCTAAGAAAATAATTTCCAGAGTCTGGCAAAATTTATGTGGCTAGCAATATTAATGATAAATCTGGGGAGAAAACCCAACCTGACAAGTGAGTTGAGTTCAGAAACTTGAAGACAGAATGACAAGGGGACTTTTATCCCCTCTTTGACTACCTGTTCTATACACTGCTTTTGGGCAAGGTCTCTGCAAACATTACAGAACTCACGTGTAGTCCAGCAGACTGTCTGTAGAAAACCAGCTCACTTCACATTTTCTCAAGGGCAATGTATCCTATTTTTACCAATGAATGCATGAGACCTAATGATTAAACAGCCTTTAATTCAGATGTGGCTTGCTGGATGCCACCAAGTGCTTGAACAATGTATATAATTCAGTCCATTTACAAGCAACCACTCTATATACTTGAAGGCCTTGGCACTCTGGGTAAAAGGCAGTTTAAAAGGAGCATTGCTTTTTTGTTGAGTCATAGCATTACTGAAGCTTTACATTTGTTAGCAAAAATGGATTATGCTGTAGACCGCCTGCATTATTCCAGAGTTCAGGCCAGAGTGATGGAAAGGTTTGCTCCCCAAGGAGATGAGAAAGAACAGTCATGCTAGGTGACTATGAATGAAGTCAGTTTAATAAACAGAGTGGGATGACTCACACTAAATTTAACATTCAACATTTGCAACAGCAGTTCTCTGTCTCTCTTTAGCCAGATTGTTACCTACCTGGTTTGAATAACCTAAAAACTTTAACTCCTGAAATTTAAGGCATTTTGGTTTATAAACCTATCACATGAAAATAAGAGAATGACAGTACAAGTGTGTGATGTCTGCATGATTTTCTAAAATGTTGTTTATCATGAAAACTGAATCATGGAACTGGACTAAAATATTTTGGAAATATTCAGAATTTCTAGAATACACAAAAGGCAGGAGTATTGTTTTCCTAATCAGAAAGAAACTCATTATCCACACAATTTTAAAACAAGAACTTAAGAGTGGTTAAGTATTTGCTCTTTGTAGCCATGTTTCCTTAGCTGACAGAGACATCATTTCTGCTTTGTTGCTAGTTTTGGAATCATTTGTATGGACTAAATTAGCAGCATGGGAAGCAGAACTACCAGCCAGCTGTGTGACATAACAGACATCCGCACTGCCTTGAAACCTGTTGCATATGAAGTGTTATCGTTACCCATTTGCCACTGGCAAACAAACCACAAAGTTTGGCAAGTTGAGGCTGCTCAAGGAAGGTGGATTCTTCCAGCTGCTGAAACATGCCAGGTTGACAGTGGTAACTAAAGGAAGCACTAAAAGTTTCTTCACAAAGGAGAAATGTGTTTTGGAAAGGTGAGGCTGAATAGTCTAACCTACAAATAGGTAACTGCCCACCCCTTGTAGATGTGTGGGCATCATGTCTGCAGGGTTGCTCTGGATCCCAGCTATGCCCTTCCTGCTCTGGGATAGTGCTCCAAAATGAACCTGGACTCTACCTATTGACACACTGATTTTTTACATGGTTTGAAAAATATACAGTCTTGACTTGAAACCAGTTTTCAGTCTTGAATGAGCTGTGAGATGGAACTCCATAGATGGAGCAGAATAGTTTATAATAATCCACGAAAACATGTCCATGGATAGCTATTTTAAGTGCGCATTAGGGGCACTGGCTATGGTCATTCCTAGACGAAAGATCAAGTTGCAACAAGCTCCTTTACGCTGTCAGCCAGCTGGTACCTAACTGCATGCATACACTCAGACAAGGGCGAAAACAAGGTTAACAACTTCAAACCTAAAGGAAGGCAAAGTTTCAATCATGTTGACATACTACTAGATAGCAATTAACAGCAAAAGCTGCAGAAGGGTGGGAAGGCGGCTCATTTCTTCTGTTATTTGTTCTCTCTTTCTACCCATGTATAGTCCTCTCTCTTCTTCCCTGTTTCCTCTCCTTGGCCTTAGGCCTTATTCTGGTTACACGAAAGGCTCAGGAGGCATGGGAAGGACAACTTCTGGTCAGTTAGGTTTCCTCTCAGGTGGACACCACAATGCATCACCTTCCTTGGCCACAGGTCGTAGCCATTCAGCTGGAGGCTAACAGGGCTATTTCAACCCCTTCCATGCTAGAAAAGTTCAGCTCCTGGAAGAATATGTGAGGGGTGACAGTGTAAGAGGACGTAGTTCAGGTCCACGGAAAATCATACAGGAGAGCAGCATGAGAGGAAAACAATGAAAAACAGAATGATGAAAAAAAGGAATGAAAGCAATGAGAAAGCTCAGCAAGACAGCAAGGAGCAGTGAGCAGATACCTCTTGGAGCTAGGATAGTTACAGGATGCAGCATGCCAACACAAGGCAGTAATACTGCTCGTGCACAGGCACTCCATTATGGTGGCTTGACAAGGTCTGTTTAGAGTGAAGATGAGCACATAGCAGAACCTACAGTAAGAGGTTTCTTTAACTGAGAATGATCCCATGAATATTACTGCTTATGAGGATACAAGGCTCAAATGTTTGCTCTTCCAGTGAGATGGTGCCAATGATTGACAAAAACCTCTGAAAAAAAAATAGTGGAAGGAGAGTGGAGGAAATGCTAGTCAACACCACAGTGACAGAAACTGGCATTCTCGGCTTGAGCTAGAGGGCAGAAGGGTGAGGTAAAACCAACAGAAGGCACAGACTGCAAACATACATCCAGGGTGCTGTCTCAGGGCTCTGAAACAACTAAAGGAACCAAGATTGTAGATGTTCAGTAACCAGGAAAGCACAGGCTCCTGGGACAATTAAGCTGCAGAAGCTGCTGAAGCACTGAGCTCATCTAAGCCTCTGTCCCCAGCTTAGCATAGAGGCTTCTGCTCAGTAACACAGGATGAGACAAAAGACAAGCAACAAACACATGGCTTAAAGTAATCTAGATCTTCAGCAGTTCCAGGAACTAATCAATGAGTTTTGAGCACCCAGGGAGCCTTCAGAGACTCTTGCTTCTCTGTATCACTGGGACCATGATAACAGCAGCAAAAAAGTCAGCGCAACTGACTACAAGACCGCATCCACTGCTTCAAAAGTTACTTAAAAGTATGTTCTGGAAGCTCCTTTGGCCATACAAACTAGTGGGAAATCCTTCTTAATTTGCAGTGGAGTTTAGGAAAAACCTCAGGTACTCTTTTAACAGGCGTTGCCTTACACATACCAGACCACGAGGGTAGACAGACTTTAGTCAGTGCAGGGAAGAGACCTTGGAACAGAAATTTTAAAAATACCATCCAAGATGCCCTCCCAGCTCCTAGTGTGTCAGCCTGAGACCCTGTGACATTGTATTCAGCCCTCCTAGGAAATACACCTGTATTATGCATATTTGGTAGTATAGGCAGTAAATGCAAAGATTTTTGCTCAACACAGCTGTATAAATTGAATATTATCCCATTTGTTACTCATAGCGAAGCTTCTGGACGGAACAGGGCATCTCCAAATAGAGTGCAATATTCCTAGGATGCATTTCCAAGTGTACCAAGTTTTGACAAATTACGATGTCATGAGTTTCCTATGGTAACACAGAAACATGGAGAGTTGATACTGCTTGAGAATGATCCCCTCTTAGGATGGGGATATACAGACACACCTACATGTCTGGGTGAAGACTGAATGTGAAAGGGCATTGTCACCATTTGGAAGAATTTAAAATTTGACTGTGTGACAGTAACCAATTTGTTGAAGAGACTTAGATACTTATTCATAGTAGTAGCAAGATGAAAAATTTTGTGATGTGCTCAGAATTCATCATCAGAAGTCATATAAGATACCATAACAAGTAATCCAGATCTCAGTAGCAGTTGCATGTACCTATAGGAGACTTTTAATTAACTCCCAGTTTTAGGAACTGACTTCTCAAGACACAGGGTTGACAAGGCTTCTGGGAATTCTGACATCTGATATGGGAGCAGGTGAGACTTGTGCATGTAAGAAAAACATGAAAATTAAAGTTATGGAGAAAAATTCATACCTGCTTTAGAGTTCTGGCTTCTAATATGAAATAGAGACAATCCACTCTGAGGTACAGCAACCCTGACCTTCAGGCACCTAGTGAAAACCCTGAACTAGGATTTGCAAGTTGAAGTGCTATTTTATCTCCAGGTCCTTTAAGGCAGTATCTGCTACAAAATTCCCTTCAAGAAGAAAGCAATCTTTTAACATTTGACTATAAAAAAACACTTTTTTTTTTTACTGAAAAGGGAGGATGTCAGGGGCAGGAAGGTGTATCAGAACAGAACTGAATGCTGTTACTAATTTTGTTCAACACCCACGGTCTTGACACGTTGCAGTTTCAAGGCATAGCTAAGCTACAACAGCCTACTTCTAAAGAAGATTCAACCTTATTGACACAGATTGCCTTACAGTTCCTTGCATCCAACAGGTTGGGCAAAGACTTGCATGCACAACGAAAGAACAACTGTGAGTGCCTACCTCAGGAGTCTCTCTGCTTTTTTTTGTGTCACCATTGATGGGGATGAATAACCCCTATTAGATGAGATGCTAATCTGAAAAGCAGAAGCAAAGTCGTGTGTCCCGAGTGTAGCTTGCATTTTCAAGAAAGTAGGAATCAGCTATACAGTCTAATGCTGGAAAAACTAAGGATGTCATCTCCTTCATGCTTAACAAAAGTAAATTTCCTCAAAAAGATCTCCAGACACAGTTGAGGTTGTATGAGACAGGTCTGAGCAATGATCCAACTGAAATGGTGAAAAACCAGCTTGCTTCATGGTCTTCCATACCAAGACTGCTGAGAGGAGAAGATCAGTGGCAAGAATGCCATTTGTTTAAATTGGTGATGCAATTCCTATGATGACATTGGCCTGCACAGGCTTCAGCTGTACAACCTGGCCCTCAGAGACAGGGCAGATGGAGTTCCCTTGCTGAAATATTACTGGCTGCTAAACTGAAAAGAATCAAAGACAAGCCCGTCATTTGCCTTCACTTTAAGAGAGTTTCTTGGACACTGAACACACAGCGCTTTACATGAGAGTCCTAAGATGTTTTCAGCCAGTTGTCCCTAGTAGTACTTGATATGATAAACTTCATGGAGAAATACTGACTGTACCCTGCGATCAACTTTCAGATCCTAGAATTTATCTCAACACTCTGTTGTTCTTGCCAATGACTAAAATGGCAAGTCATCTGTGAAGAGAGAGGATGTAACCAGGGAAGTAAGAAAATACCTTGAGAGCCTCAGGGAGAACTGAAATTGGAAAGTGTAATTTTTTTTTCACAAGCAGCAGAAGTTTCTCCAATTTGAAGTGAGGCTTCAAATTTGTGCCAGAACAGAGTACTCAGCAATAACCGCTTTACACTGTAGACAGCAGATTCAGTAACACAGATTTGCTCATGATAAGACTAAATAAGATTCCAAAACAGACAGATCATTGTCAAATGTACAAAGCTACCAAAGCCCTTCCCTGCCAGGCCAGGAAGTCTTGGAGAACTGCCAGCTTCTCCAGGTCTTGATTACAGGTCAGATACAACAGCAGCTCTGGTCAGATGTTTTCCTTCTTCCAAGACAGCAAAATAGGAGTGTCCTTATGCAAGTCTGCATGTCTGCGTAAGAGAGGGGATCAAAGGCTGCCAAAGAGGTCATTCAGAAACTTTTCCTCACACTCCTTTCTTACCCTAAGATTGAGGTCCTGATAAAAGAAACAGACAAGCAGGTTATGTACATGGCTGAAACAAAGCAAGATGAGTGAATTCAAAAAATGCATTTAAAAATCAAGCAAGCTTAAAGCCACATCACTAAGCAGGAGAAATCACAAGTGAAGGAAATTATTTTAATTTTCTGAAAAAAACCAGAAACAAACAAGGTACTCAAAAAGAACACTAAATACAGGGAAGTAAACCCTGTATTTGGGTTTAGGATCATCACAACTGGAACTAGCAAGCTAAAAGGAAGTGCTCCGCCATTGCCAGAGTTGAAAGAAGGAGGACCTTTTTTCTTCTTTCCATGGATGTCAGGGGCAGGGAAGGTGAGGCATGAAGCTCTACAGCCACTAATACAACTGAAACATCTCCACCCTGTCTGAATGGCAACCTGAACAATTCTTGAACAGCGAGGTATAATTTTAGAAACTTTCACAAGCCTCCAGTAAATTAAGCCATTCATTCTTAATTTCACTACAGGCAATGTAATTCAAGGATTAGAAGTACTTAAAAATTAAACACGCATGAAAGCAAACTTCATCTTTCTACTAACAGGTCCACCCTTAGAAAGGCTGAATCTTTAAGGAAACTGGACTGGTAGCTAATTAGGAAAGCTTGCCTTCAAATTTAACAAACATATTTACCAATTTAATTGATAACAACCTGATGCCTATTATTTCCAAAAGTAATATACAGAAGTTAAATTGTACACGCAAACCTCAAAAAGTTTGAGAACATAACTTTAATTTGCAGACTTTTCTGCTGCCCTCTTCTGCTTCCCTGTTGCCTTCCCCTAATAGATTGTATTGCTGTTCTTACAAACTTTCTTTCCAGCTCCTGCTTCCTAACTTTTCCCAGCTTCTCTTCTTCATGTTTGAATGTACAGTTTGGAGTGGTACTCTCTCTCCTTTTACACTGCCCATAAGGCCAGAAACACTGATAGTACAAGAAGAGATAACTCCCAATTCTTCCTGTCATGCAGACCTCCAGAAGAACAATGCAATAAAAAGTATATCTGTTCCTACAGCTGTCAGATTATTAAACCCAAAACATCCCTGTTGTGAAAAGGAGCTTCAGGGAAAGCAGAATATGTCTGGTGCAGACAAACCTTCTGTTCATTAAACTGACAAATCCATCAAGCCTTTATTCAGCATATTGAAATTGAGAGAATTCTGCCTTTGTATCTTTGCCAAAACCTTATTCTTTTCAATGGGAACACCAACTCACATTTCCTGGATGCCAAACTTAATCCTGTTTCCTCCTATCTGAGTTATCTAGTCTCTGCATGAAAGCACAGCTTTTCAAAAGGTTGGGCTTTTTACTTTGAGGCAAACATGAGCTCAATTTCCAATAATGAAAAAAAAAGAGCAGCTCATCCGGGAACATTTCCCTTTGTGTGATTTAGATATTATTTTTCAAGGAAATGCAGGCATGAAAGCATCAGAATTATGATATATTGTTCTTCAGTGCACCCTCTCTAAAAATTAAAACTATTTTATACTGTTTTTTACAGGTGACTTTCTATGTATATCATTAGTAAATGGATTTACACAATTACGCTACAACCTCGGAGACAGAACAGTCATCCTACAGACCCTTCAGAAGGTTCATGCAAATGGAAATACATGGCATTCACTCAGTGCAGGAAGAATTGGTAATGAAGGCTACCTGGACCTGGATGGTATCAATGTTACTCAAAAAGCTAGTCCTGGAATGAATGCACTAGACACACACACAGATTTTTTTGTTGGAGGGGTGTCCTCCTTAAACCTTGTTAATCCAATGGCAATAGAAAATGAACCCACAGGCTTCACTGGTTGTATTCGAGAAATTGTTATAAACAACAGGGAACTGAAGCTTACTGTGACTGACCCCAAAGGTGGAGCCAATGTTGGTGACTGTGATGGAACAGATTGTGGTTACACTGTGTGCAAAAATAATGGAACATGTCAGGTTGAAAACTCAGGCTTTTCTTGTTCTTGCCCAAAAGAGTGGACAGGGACCACATGTGAACAATCTATTCACTGTTCACAAAATATGTGTAGGTCTCAAGCACTCTGTATTCCTCAGCCTTCTTCATTTTCATATACCTGTGTATGTGCACTAGGCTGGACAGGTAAGTACTGCGATAACAAAATCAAATTTTATATAGCAAAGTTTGTTGGTAACTCCTACATTAAATACACAGATCCTTTTTACGGAAAAAGAGACCTCCAGTACAGCCGCCTTTCTTTAAATTTTACTACCAATCAAACAGAAGGCTTAATAGCATGGATGGGAAAAAGTGAAGATGAAGATAATGACTTCCTTGCCATTGGTCTTGCCAATGGAACTTTAAAAGTTGTGATTAATCTTGGAGAAAGAATTTCTGTTCCTCTAATGCATAGCAAATACTTCAGCTGTTCTGACGGAAGATGGCATTTCACTACAGTAGTTCAAAACCAAACTTGTATTAAGGTTTATCTTGATGAGGAACTAATCCTTTTTGAAGATATTGACCCACAAAGGAAATACACTGCTTTAAATTATGGTGGCATTTGTTACTTCGGTGGGTTTGAAATTGGCAGGAAAGTCAATATAGTCACTACAGGGCTTTTTCAGAAGGAATTCATTGGTAAAATTAAAGATGTTGTGCTCTTCCAAGACTCTAAAAAGATTCAGCTAATGAAAGCAGAAGGGTACAACATTTATGATGGAAGTTCTGGAAATTAACTAAAAAAAATGTCCAAGACTCTAAAGAAGTGATAAAATTCCTTTTCTTCCTGTTTCTTGTGTTAGCTGGCAGTGCATGACTCAGCAACCAACATAAGAAAGCACTTAGCCTAAAAAATAAGGGACAAATTTATGTGCAGTATTACTAGCATATATAAAATATTATCAATTGTTTTACTCCTAGAATTATTTATATATACTCTTTAGCATTTACTTTAAAATATGGGAAAGTCTGCAAGTTTTTTGTTTTTCCTTTATTTTGCTGGAAATAGTTTTGTAAACAAAGAGATAGTGATTACTTTATAAAGCCAACATTCAAGTGTTGTTTGTTGCTTTATGAGAACAGACAACTGTTACCTGTTTCTCCAACTCTTAAATTTTATTAGAATGTTTCTTTTGTAATCTTACAATGTTAAGGTCAAGTGTAAAAACTGAAATCGGTGGGGGAAGAAAAGGTGTACTTGAGGCAAAAAGCAGATTTATTGTAATGAGAATTTTTTAAATCATAACAGCTATAAATACTTCTTAAGCCCACAAAGACTTTAATTAGGTAATGAAGTTGTTCTCCCTCCCTTCTGAGTCCCTGTCCATCCTGTATATATCAAAAAGGGTAGAACTTAAGCCTGTCTTAAGTCTGCTAAAACATTACGCTTTAAAAATGATTTTAAGAGCAAAAAACATTTAATTTTAAACAGAGAAAACAGGCCTCCTTGTTTTCTCCAGCAGAGGTCTCCCCTATTTGACTACATGAAAACTTCTGGCTTTAAGGATTTACAACTGGAATGTAGGAATGTGGCAGTCTGCCTACAAGTAACTTTTATTCTTAAGAGCTTAAGGATTAGAAACTCCAAGAACTGTTTTGCTTTACCTATACCTTTCTGGCTTATATGCCCCTAAATGACACTTCAAAATTCTATGAGAGAGGTTTTGATCATAGTAAACTGAATTTCTGCGAATATATTTTTCATTAATTTAAAATCTCAAAAGTAAATAGAGCTGTTCATACATAAATACAAAAACTCAATTCCTTCCAAAAGGCTGTGTTATATTCTGCTTTAAGAGGCAATAAAAAAGAATTCAAGTTCTATTTTAATGTGCTTATACCAATGATGTATGATGGCATCTACATGTCTCATCTGACTGCTGGCTTACTATAAAAGTAAAATTATTAAATAAAAATAGTGATTGATTCCTATCTTTTCATTTTCTACTTTTCTATTGCTCAAAAGCACATAATAAACCATCACCTCCTTGCATGGAAATTCTCTGAACACAAGTCTTCAGCATGTACCTGTCATAAACAAATAACTATTTTGGGGCAGAGAGGGAAATGAGGATGGGGTGTGTGTTACGGAGCAAAGGCCATAAGCTCCTAAAACTAGGTGACACACACATTTGCTGCCACATCACCATACTCAGTTTGTAGCAATGGAAGTACTGTCAAGTCAGTTACAGGTGACTTAAACATAACTACAGTGCATGGGAGCTACCCCAAGGTATTTTATTAAGCATCTGCAAACATCATTCTTCAGCTGATCTGAGCCCTCAAGTGATCAGCTTGATGCAACAGAGCTTCTGCACCTCTTCCCAAAAGGCAGCTCATGAAGCCCACCTGGCATTTGAGCTGTCCCCAGATTCTTCTCTTCTAGTTTCTCTAAGTAGGGCCTTTTATGGCTATGTGATGCTGGAGAAGGGAGTGTATTTAAGGTTTATCCTATTCTCTCTGAGGCTTCTGGTGTACTGCCAGTTCCTCAGCAGTCCACACTGCCTTTTGTGATCTGAGCAGTAATTCAGTGTAAAACAAGGAACAAGTAATGAGAGCACTTCCAGCTAACACAAATGTTGGAAGGAGAGTGACTGAAGGCAACGAAGAAGTAAAATCCTTTATTCCTGTAGTAGCAGGATTTATTCCCGTTACACTAACTCAGATCCTAGGAACAAATCCTGGAGACTGTTGCTGTTTGTTAATTTAAACATTTTAAAAAACTCTCCCTCAAGAGCTGTTTTACTGTGTCCCTCTTCAAGTTTTACATACACAAGGCAGGTAGCAAAGCACTCAGCAAACCTGAACAATGTTTACATATTCTTTCCAAGCAAATTATTTCTAGTAGTTCTGGCAGAAAGCATTCTCATCCCTTCCATACAGGCAGTTGCAATTTTCACTGCGTCCAGTTTATTTTCAAAGCAGAGATGGATGCACATTTGAGAGGCAGATCACGGGTGGCCTTGGAGGAGACTACTTTTGAATAGATCAAAAGAAAATCTTCACACGCAGAGCTGTCAATTTAAAACTTACTCCAAGAATGAGAGCAACACTTTGGCGCACTTCTGTGCCTACAGAACTCTGGTGTAAACATATAAACAACAAAACATATGTATGATACTACCAGATATATTCAATGGCACTACTGCTATACAGACCATGGAATTAATTTGGAAAAGACTATGCTATAAAGATGTTTGAATATCGCTTTCAGTTACTAACTGAGGTTTTTTTTAAATTAGTCTTCTCAACAATAAGCCTAAGAAACATCACTTAATAGAAGTATACCACCTCCTTTATTCAGTGCAAGATTTTTAATTTTAGCCAATTTGACCATGAAGCTATTTGCAAGGTATACAAGCAAAAATTTACCTTAAACTATATTCATAATTAAAACTAACAATTAGGGTGTTGTAAACTGGGATGACCTTTCTGGAAAGAAGAGGCTTTTCTACAGCAAAGTGCAAAATGCTCTGTCAGCAGCACAGTAAGGTTGTGTACTCAAAGTGGAAAAACAAAATGCTGAAAACCAGAACAATAAACCTGTTTGCCTTTATACGGTGAAATATTTTTGTTGTTTCCAACAGACTCAACAAGATGCCCAATGTATTTTAATAGGTATAAGAATGGGTGATTTGTTTTCATGTTTGCATGTTGTTTGGCATTGGTGGATGGTAGTCCACAAAATACCAATTTACCAGAAATCCCAGGGGTACAAACACTTCTGCCCTTCTCCCCCCTCTTAGTTCTCCAGATCTCAAAACAAACCGAGCCATGAAGTGTACAACAAATGTGGCATTCTGTGACTCAGCCGTCTATATTCATTTAGCCTACAGTTTAACACCTATGAAATCAAACACACACAATATGTGAGAAAGTTTTATCATTTTAGAATCAAAATATCCCTTAAAATATTTACATTTTACAGTAAAAAGGATAGCAAAACACAAAGTAATGTACAAGCTTAGGTATTCAAGTTTTTGAAGCATGGAAAATGGTGGGAGAAATGAATTTACTACACAAATAATGTTCAAGAATTTAGGGTAGAAATGCTTTCTTATTAAAACAAGTGCAGTTTAAAGCAGTAACATTCGAGCAGCTCAGCCTTTCAATTTCTGGTCACAAACTGCTTCAGATGCTTAGGAAATAACTGAAATATAACATAATGAAATATACTTTTTTATTGTACTACTGAATAATTTAAAAAAACCCCAAACTCTTCACACCACTGAGCATATTATATTTTGTTGTAACATGTGGATTCTGAGGCTTTGCTGCAGTCTTTAAAAACAGTGCAATTTAAAAACAAGGTTATTGTATGAAAACCACCTTTAAAATTATCAGAGCATCTTAAAACAGAAGAGAGCACAAATTACCAAAGGCAGCAACTATACTGCAGACTTGACTAAAGCCAACTTCCTCAGCTAAGAAAATTCCTAAGCCTTTATTGCATATTAATAAAAGAAATCTTTAAAATTTTGAATATACAGCAATGTAAAATTTTTAAAAATATTAAACTCCTACTTCTAGCGGTAGTTGGTATAATGAAAAAAAGGATGAGTATTGGTACATCGAGTGGTACCAAAACACAGATTTGTTTCTGCAAAACACCAACACAGAATAAAAAAGATGGCACAATCCTAGCAGGCTCTTTTTTTTTTTGTCATAAAAAGTTTTACGACATTATTCTAACAGTTTATTTAAATAGGACTTTAAAAGACTGCCTGCATCTTTTTACCTTTTGCTTTTAGTTCTGTCACTGTGGTCCCTATGTCTCTCTCTGTTCTTTTCACTTTCTCGTTCTCTGTGCTTGTCTTTGCTTTTCTCCCTCTCCTTATCTTTTTCATGAGCCTGTTCTTCACTTTTAGGCTTCTCTGCCTTTTTTTCTGGATTTCTAGTCTCTCTGGGGCTTTTTCCATCAGCTGCCTTATCACTGTGTGGAGATCGCCCTCTTTCTTTGTCTCTCTGTCCTTCCTCTCTACTCTTCCGCTCTCTCTCTTTTTCCTGGTTTCTGTCTCTGCGCCTGTTTCTTTCAGAATCTTGCTCCCAGTATTTTTCATTGCTCCACTCCTTTTCATGTCTGTCTTTTTTTTGGTGATGGGTTTCACTGTAAAGTCTTTGTCGATCATTTTTTCCTCTAGTGAACCCTCGCTCCAAATGCTGTTCTTCTCTGCCCCAAGGATCGCTGTGGCGTCTTTCTGGTCTCCTACTGTCTTTACTCTGAAAAAAGTTTTCTGGTCCCATAAATCTTGATTGTTTGTGAGCCACTGGTAGCCCTTGTGCAATGGGTCCAGCAAAGTGTGGTGGCTGACCTGATAAATGAGCTACTGGTGGCCATGGCATCATTGGATTTTGAGGAAAACCAAAGCCAGGAGGAGGAAGAAGCGGAGGTGGTAAATGAGGAGGAAATCCAAACATAGGGTTGTTTTGTGGGGGGAAGTTGTGAGGTGCAGGAGCCTGAAACTGAAATCCAGGTGGATTAGATTTAGGATGCTGAAAATTCTGCTGCGGAGGTCCAACAGATGAGAAGCTGCCACTTGCAACAGGGCTGGGGACCTTGGAAATAAATTCAGAACGAGAAGAGTTTTCAGTTTCAAAATGAGATGAAGTTACTGCTGGTCCTCTTCTAAATGAGTTCACTGTTTCAATGTTTTGCATCAATGCATCTTCCTGTGAGTGTTTGGTATCTTCCGCTTGAGATGCAACTGTGTTATCTGCCTTAGCTGCAGCTGAACTGAACTGCGTCTCACTGGTTTTTGCATCACTTTGATACACATTTAAGCCCCCTTCTCCAGGAGGCTGTTTATTCTCTGGTTCTCCTTGATCATTTCCTGAAGTATTCTGTCGGTCTTCATTTCTGCTAACATCTCCATCCTTGTTTTCTGAAACAGTCTGCTGGCTTCGTCCAGCTGCCTGTCGTGGGTCTCTTTTAAGATTAATAAATGGTGGTGATTTAGAGGTATTAGCAGTGGTACCTTCAGCAGAGCCAACATTAACATTGCTGTCATTGTTTTTTTTTCCTGAATTTGATGAGGAAGAAAAGCTGGAAATTGTGCTCCTTCTAACTTCCTGTGCAACACTATCCTTATCCGGTAACTGTTGCTTTGGGTCATTTTCTTTACTTTCTTCAGTTTCTTTATTCTGTGACTGAGCAGACAAATTTGCTAAAAATGCCTCTGTGGAGACATCTGGAGGTTTTCCCTTAAGACTCAGCCCTATCAAAGAACCAGCACTTTTTGCAGAACTTGAGGTCCCTATAGGTGCTGCATCCACAGTTACAGAAGTATTAGTGGATTCTTGAGGATCATCCAAACCAGTCTTTGCTTCGCTAACTTCAGCAGTTACATCAGCAACATCCATGGTTTCTTCTTTCAAGGTTGCCTGTTCATTTAATAATGGTATGTCTTCACTAGCACCTGCTTCTGACTTGCTGTGCTCATACACCTGCCCTGTCGTGCCCAACAGGCTTTGAAGAATATCATCCACTGGCAGCGGCTTATTTGCTAGCTCCAGAGTGGAAGGCTGATTTTCCCATCCAACCAGGACTCCAGGAAGAAACCTGAGAGGCTTTGGTGGTTCATGTTTGGTACTTTCCACCAGTGGTTCAATAACTGCTGGAGCATCGTCTGTATTAGACTGCTGTGGTTTATTTCTCTGCTTGTGTAGCACAGTTGTGAAGGAATTAAAAAAATTATTTTCCTCTTCTTCTTCTAGTGCCAAATCATGATGTGAGACTTCAGGTTTGCTTGGCTTGCTTTTCTTCTCTGGTGGCAAGCTACTCAAGGTACTTTCAGCAGCTTCATCTGCAAAACTACTGGTAACACTTGAAACAGCAGTAATCTGCCTCTTCATTTTCTGGCGAATTATCAATCCCAGTAATAAATTTGGTCGATGTATTTCAATCCCTGTACAAAATTGTAACAGCAATTTATCATCTCTTTATATTTTGGTTAAGGCAATAATTTTAACAAAAATAACCCCCATACACTTAACAATGTACTATAGAAAATATTAATCTTACGACATTTGAAATTGTTTGGCTTGTTATGTTAAACACTAACAATAGTTAAAATAATAAAAGTATGTATTTCCAACATTAAAATTATGACTTCAAGCACAGCAAATTAAAATTGGTTCAAGTACACTATACCTTCCAAACAGAGAATATGTGACAGTTACATAGGACATCTAATCTCATCAGAAACAGCACAGAAGTTAAACATCATGTTTGTCTAACACTGCTACAACATGGTAACAGTGGCAATAAAATATAATAGGAAAAAAAAAGTAAGCAGAACACTTGAAAACAGAAAGTCTCCTCATACGTTTGTGTTAGACATACTTCTTCAAAGATTTACCAAGAGCACATTTCCAAAATGTTTCCCTCATTCCAGGAAAGGCACTGTGTTTCAAGGCATGTTACCTATCTCTTCACTATCTCTTTTGTTCTGTATAATTGCAAAACAATTATGATGGTAGCTCATTCTCTCTTAATTTTGTCCCTGCCTATCTCAAAAAGATAGATCATCCACAAATTTTTATAACCAAGATAAATTGATGCAAAATAACTCAGGTGTAAGCAGAACAATTGAGAACCATTTCAGGACCTTTTCTTCCTTGCCCATCAATGTTTCAAACTTTCAATGAACTTTTTGTAAGGAACTTTGGAATACTTGAGAAAAAAATTAGTAAATTTCAAATAATGAAAAATACTATTTTAAATTTAGAGTATCAATTTGAAACTCATAACTTCTACCATGGTCCACATGCGTGACTTCAAACTGAAACCTACAAAGCCACCTGTATTAGAAAAAGAAGGTAGCAGACATAAAACAAGGTTGTATACAGTAATTTTTTCATCTTTAAAGTATCAGAATAATCTAAGCAAGGGGAAATCAAGGAAACTAATATAATACTACTGTGGAAAACTCATTACATATTTGAACAAAATAGCTAGCATTTTTAAATTTTATTAATCCTTATATTTTTGTTGCCAACTTCTTTAAGTAGCGTTATGATCTTAACTGCACTTACCAGGCCCATCAAAAGGCACAAGATGATGAGGGACTTTATCTGAGGAACCTAATGGGATGAGGTACAAATCTTTCACTTGCTTCATATTATTGGCCGCTACACCGTAACGTTTTCTACTGCTAAAATAGGCAAACAACAATGCATAGGAAATCTGATCCTCTTCAGTTACTGGGGTAAAGCGAACCACACAGATCTCCTGTTTACAAGAAGAGAAAGAAAAAGATGGTCAAGTACATTTTTCTGTGAAATGCTTTTTTTTTTTTTACTGACTGCTCTTTATTTAAAAGAACTTTAAATACAGAGCATATACTTTTCCTAAGATTCTTTTGCAATGAGGAGAAAAAGCCATGCCAAAAAGGCAGAGAACAACAGAGGAGACAGAAGGAGCAGAAACATGGCCAAAAATAATTCAGAACTAGATAAAACAAACAGAAAGCATTCAGTATGAAAAACTTAACTGAAGTGCACGACAAAAGAGCCAATATTTTAACAGCCAGCTAAATAACAAATTTTAGGGAAGCTTGCCAGCTTCCAATGAATTTTTCCACTCCCTACCCTTAACATTACCGAAAGCTGCATTTTGTAGTCTGTGGTACCCAAGATATCCATTAATACTAGTGGAAGACCAGTATTCAGATCCCAAAATTATGCCCAAAGCCCAGCTTAGGAGGTGATGCTGGAGCTGATACTGTTTAATGGCTTAATGAAGAGCCTGGAAGATTGGACGTAAGACCCTCTGCAAAACAGAGATGGCACCTAAGCAGGGGCAGTGGCTAATATGCTGAATGGCTGGTGGACATTCAGAGGGACCTCAGCAGGCTGAAAAAAACAGGCTGACCTTTGTTGATGTCAGCAAAGGCGAAATGCAAAATCTTGCACTTCTGAGCTGGAGTAATCCCATACACCAGGACAGCCTGGAAAACAGCTTGGCATAAAATGATGTGGGGGTACTGGTGGACAAGCTGAGTATGAACCAGTGATGTACCCAAGCCAAGAAGGCCAAATGCAATCTGGGTGTGAGAATCAAAGCAGCCAGCAGACCAAGGGAAATGGCTATTCCTTTCTATCCAGCACTTATGAGACAGCATCTGAAGACTCTCCAGTTTTGGGCTCCCCAGCACAAGGACATCCAACATACAATGGGACAAGTCCAGCAGAGAGCCACTGCGATGGTTTTGCACAATGTAACACTACTGAAAATGATAGGGTAATACTTGAGATGTGAAGCAGTATGCAAACATTCATGATGAGTTACTGTGTCAAAGGAAGACAGGTATTCTTAAACAGCAAATGACAGTTAAAGGCCAGGTAGGAAGAAAATAAATGCCAGCAGTTGCCACACATCCCATTCAACATAACTGTGAGATATTCCTAAAGTTCATGTGTTTTGCAACTCTTTCAGAGAGAAAAAAAACAAGCATCTTTAAGATGACTAAGATGCATATTAAACAGCAAGTCTTTACTACGCAGAATTCTTACCTTGGTCCCTGAAGCTTTGATTTTTTCTACATAATCCCAGACAGTGTGAGGAGATATCCTGCCACCTACTTGAATACTATCAGGTAAATCCTATGACAAAGCAGAAATGTGAGTCCAACATAGATATTAAGTCCTTCATCCAGCATCTGTTTTATAAATTCAAAACACACCTAGTTCTTTTATTTCTTAAAATCAAAAATATCAGTAGAAGTGACAACACAAGAAAAATGTTTAAACTTCGGACATTTAAGATTTTCAGTGCGAAGTCAATGATATTTACTAAATTACTTACTATTCAATACTGTTCATCTGTACCTCTTCAAAACTATTCTATCTGGTAACATTAACTGCAAACGTAACTGTACTGTGCTCCAGAAACACTCAACCTACACGTGAGAGCACACCACAATGAGAGCTCCACACCTATATATATAATAAACTTTCAAAATCTTCATCATTGAGGAAAACAACCTACATGTGCATGCACATACAGATGTAAATTCTTCTTGGATACTACTGAGCTTACTGTTCACAAGCAGAATAAACAGACTTTCAGAAAAATAATTTTTTGAAATAAAGCAGTAGACTTTTGAAAAGCTTATCATACTCATATAACAATCCTTTAGTGTTAAGGATTACTGCATGGCCTGCACTTTCCTGAAGATTTACAGCAAAGTAAAGACAATCTGATTGATAGAAGACCTAAGTCCTTTTAATTAGAAAGCTGATGCATCCTGTGTAGCTGGCAAGAAGGAAAATTGAGCCTTATGAGCTCTCTGATCTTTATTTTGTGACATGAAGACAACTGTTATAAGCAGTTGCATGTTCTTCCTGTCTGTCACACACAGAAGAGAACATTATGTAAACTTCTTCTTTAAGGGACATTTTAGTCACAATGGAAGATTAGGACCAGAACTGCCACCAGATAGAGAAAAAAACCTAAACTCCATTATGCAGGTTTCTGTTGTAGAAGGTAAGATGAACCACAGGTTCATGTAATAAATAATACATTACTTAAAAATATAGACCTTAACCTGTGTCCTCCCACAAATAGCGTATTCAGTACAATGATCATGTGCCACTGTCTTTCATCATAATACTATTATTAGCCTACAAGGTAAAGAGGTTGGTAAAATAAATAAATTAATTGTTCATTCTTTGCAATAAATATAAATACCTCTGTTAAATACTCAAAGGACCCAGAAACTGGATAAGCCTTAATAACAAACTTCGCTACTGAAGGCATATTGATAAAGCCCTTCCAGATGAAATTCAGGCGTGCCAGAAACAGACTTTCACATTCCACAGTACCAGGCGTTTCAGACCTAAAAAAGGACAAACAAAAGCCCACCTGATTTACAAGATGATACATCATGCAAGACAGAGTAAATAATATTTTTTCATTATCATAGAAATGCAGTATTATCAAGAATTTTCTTTTTTAGTTAAGCATACTTGCGGGTGAACAAAAAGAGACAGTCAGACAACCATGTTTCTCATTTTCCAATGGAGTAGCTCTACGGTACAGGAAGGACAGCCAGATAAGCAGCACATTAGTTCGCTACTCTATCTTTTAAAAACAGAGAAGTTGTTTATTCCAAGAAATATTAAATGGAACTGAAGAGGACACAAACACACACAGGTGCTGCAGAGCCAGCAAGATCTTCCCCTGTCACAGGGAGATGACAACACACTGCTTGCTGGCCTATCTTGTTTTCCTAACGCCTACATTTTGTGACAGCACTGTCTGTCCACCACCTGAATGCCTGTGTCACCCTACTCTCTGCCCGTCTCACAAGCTGGATCCTCATCACGTCTCACCTGTGCATCATTTCCACACCTTCTGTGAGTGCCTCCTCCCAGTTTTATCTGTACAAAACTGTTTTTCCTCCCTTCAAAACAAAAGCCTGTTTTGTTAACAAAGGAGCTGAAAAAATTAGTCGGATAACCGAAATACAGCAGAATGTTTCTCACCCTGTGGGTTTCCTTATGAAAAAGATTACACATTTCAACATTTCCCAATATGTTGCTAACAAAATATTCTAGGCATGCTATTAGCAGTTTTAAACAGCCCAGAAGGGCCAGATGTTGTGCTGTTACAGTAACACAGTAACCTATGTTTATTTCTGTCTACACTAGATATTACTTTGAATCTGCTGTAAGCTATTCAAAAACCAAAGTCCGCTATCCTTGGTAAAAGATGACACTGTCCTGATAAAGGCAAAATTTCAGCGTGAACTCTGGTCAATTCTAAATAACTGGGAGTTGATGTTTTCCTAGAAAAGCTTCCCTGAACCCAGAAAGAAACAGTCTCATAAACTGCCATTTCCTTTTTAGTGAGTAGGACAGTGTGGAAGAAAATGAAGAGAGCTGGCAGCAAATACAGCAAAACATCAAACAAGCTGCTGTTACCTGTCATTGCTAGAAAAGCACTACTTTGAGATTTGAAACTAGCCTGATTTATCAGTCTAAATGCTTTGTTAAGAGCACTCTCAAATCCCTGGCCTTATATACACAAAGACACATTCATTTAAATGTAGCACTATACATACTACATTTCTTAACAGCAAAAGACAGTATGAGTCCTTTTTAAACCCTGCTGCACAAGGGAACATAGTTTACTTTCCCCAAAAAGAAAATGTAGTAATTAGAAGTTTGCAATCACAACCATATATGTAGTATTATGTATATAATTGCACAACATCATTTACTCCAGCAGATAACTCCATTCTTAATACATGTAAAGCTTCAAGTACACAAATGGATTAATGAAATGCCATTAAAAATTAGCTTCAGACATGATATATTAACAAGATTAATGATGTCTTTCACTTAAAAATACTGTTTCTACAGCTTATATTACTTTGGGAGAGGTGTGAATGATTTTGATGATTCTTGCTTATCATCTTCCAATAATTCTGAAGCCAAAATACTTGACGTCGAGGAGAGTGCATCTGCAATGCTCTCCGCTTCATTGTCTGACTGCTTCCGCGCAACCCCAACAGACACTTTCACCTTCTTTGCAGAGATATCATCAGTTGGTGGTGCCATTCGGCCTGCAGAAACGAAAGTGCAATGGCTTTCATTTCTTATTAAAGAAACAAAAAGAGGACTTCCTCTGAGCACAAGGAAGACGCATTAAAAACACTACATATTGCCATTGAAGTGGGATAGGATACGGAACTCACATATTTTACAGATATTTATACAATGTATAAATTAATACAATAATTATACATATACATACTGTATATGATTATACAGTACTATACATAAATATGGCCACTGCAATGGCATAAGATAAAGAAATGGTGAATTGACAGTAGTATATACACCCACTGTAGGGATTTCACTCTCTGAAGTTATTCCTTTTTTTTAAAGAAGACAATTTTATGCCAAATAGGCTATAATTTTAACAGCCTCTTTTGTAAATTAAGAAGTAAAACCTTCCACAACTTTGTCTGCAAACTAGGTAAAAACCCACATTTTAAAAAATTCTTGAGGTATATTGAGATTTATGACTGAAATTTATACAACCATGATACATTTATTTTCATGTGCTTTCCAAAATTACCTATGCAGATTTTGCAGTTGAGATCAAAGAGATGATTTTTATGTTGACTTGTGGTGTCTGGAGATGCAGATTCATTTATTTCTTTATCCTTTTCAGCTTCTTCTGACTTCTCAAACAACTTCATATTAGGTTCCTAAGAAAAGTCAAACACATTTTGGTTAGCCTTTTTTTTATCCCTCTCCTAACATTCCTAATATGGCTTAAATGTTTATGGTGTTTTTCTGCCTTCAGACATAAAGCTCTCCCTTCAGCTGTATAGCCTAAAATTCTATCACAAAATCTACAAATGCATTGCAATAACTAATTGGCATTCTCAAATATCTTTAGGCAACATTTAAAATATTTTCTGATTTCTACTTTCTGTTTTCTACTACTGCCAGAATTCATCATACAGTCACAGACACAACATAGAAGGAAAGAAACCAACAAAATCACCAGGCCAAGAAGTCAGTAAAGATAGAAGAAAAGTTAAACTCAAACCAGACCTAACAGATAATCATAGACGTAAGCAACAAAACCATAAACAAAACACTTCACAACCATATCGTCTATGAACTAAATACACTGTAGTGCCATGCTTTCTTTTATACCTGAATTTCCATTACTTCCTCTTGTTCTTTCATTGGTGTCTCACTTTCAATTTCTATTTCTCCTTTGTGAGTAATTTTTGTGATAGGTCTTCTTTCAACCTCCCTCTGTTCTTTCTCAATCATTTCAATTGTCTGTGAAAACAAGAAGCTATGTATAATTATTCCCATACAATAAAATTTGGAAATCCAGAAATATAAGAGATAACAGGATTGAAACCCTCTAGGGACAAAAGTCTTCTTATTTTGCAAGTGTCAAGTAGTTTCATAACACAAACATGCAAGCAGCCTGTCTAACTTCTCCTACAGTATAGCAGCAAATACTTACCAGGCATGCATTTAAATAAACTATAAAGCAAACCTTCAACACTAAATCGAAATACCAGTAATTCTGATTTCCCAAGAGCTAAAGAAAAAATACTTCCATTCTGTTCCCATAATAATACGGACAATTCAGGATATAAATTTATACAGATTTGTATCATTTTTCAAGAGCTTGCTTTTTAGTACATAAACCTAATGTTTCACCTCAAAAAAAATTTAAAGGTATTCTTAAATGTAACGGAGATGCTAATGCTGATCAACACTGCTGCTTTGCTTTCTTGCAATAAAATAAGATATAAACCATTATTTCTAACATTGCTTCATAAAGCACATTTCCATTTCTTAAACCAGGAAGAGGTTGTGTTGGCTATTCCAAATATCTTAAGTCTGATTTATTAAGGAAACAAGGATTCTATGATTGGTTTATCTGCCTGAAAAATACCAACATGCTTTTGAACATCCTGAGGAAATAAAAAAATATAAACTAGTAAGTAACAGTCTCAATGCCTTGCTTAAATAGGAACATCAAAAATACAGTCAAATGACACATTGTTATTTATTTTACATGCTGTATTCCATTTCAAGTTCTAGAAATTTTGTAGCATTTCTCTGAAATAATCAGGACCCTCCAGCAATTTTTTGAGCAGAAATATCTTGTTTGGAAGATATTTCTCATAGCAGTGCAGTAGTATTTTGCATGGTCTGTTCTTCGTATTACACTGATGTTTATAAAAATAAATGTAAAGAAGATCCACTACAAAAGATGGGCTTTGGATAGATACACAATAAAAAAACTTTTCATTCTTTATAGGACCTTGAATCAGCTTCAAGACAATCAACAACTGTTTCTGCACAGAAAGTAGCAAAAAAATATCGTGATTCATAAACAGGTCTAGCCACAATGTGCAATGACAAGAAAAAAACACAGGAATAATTACTATTGCAATGCACATTGCAGTCTCTAAAACAGCATCCCACTCTCCTGAATCAGTTATTACCAAACATTTATCCTGAGCACACAGATGAATTTAGACTAGCCAAATATCATGCTTTTAGGTTCTATGATGTGGAATATAAATAGCAAAGATTCTATCAACATAAATCCAGATTTTGTAAACTAGGAAAGCAGCTGCAGTTATCGTCAGACTAAATGCCCAATAAATGGGGCAATGTCTAACAAGAAGGAATTTTCGATGAAGGTAACACAGGTCCTCTTATTCCTGCTTCTCCTTCTAAACTGTCAGCACAGCTATGTAAAATGACTTTCTGTTTCAGGAAGCCATGCTCAAACTAACCTAGTAAACTTCCTACACTTTCTTGGGGTTTTTTTTTGCTGTTTGGTTTTTTCGTTTGTTGTCCCTTTAGGCTGCTTTTCAGACTAGCAGATCAGGTTTTCAGCACTGGGTTTACTTCTTGGGGGCTGATTTTAACACTTCAGCAGTAAGTTAGAAACAATACCGGTTTGCTTTGGTTTGGTTTGTCCAAACAGATCTGTCTCCCTCTTCAAGAAACTGGAGTCTATAAAGCTCCAGCAACAGGTTTAAAATCTTGCAGAAAATAAGGACAAAGAAGCCTTCACTCTTTGAGACAGCAAAAAGAGCAAGCAGCAATAAAGTTGCAAGGCAAAGTAAAATGCATGGTTTCCTCCTTTCAGAAACTGACTACACTTCTTTCACTTCTGTCCTAACAATATCTTTGGGTCTTGAATACTAAATTAATTATAGAGATCCTCCTGCTTAGTCAGAGCTGCTTTATGCCACATCCTTTCTGTTCCTTCTGCATACACTTAACCTGCAAACAGAAATTACACATGCTTAGGCTGTCAAATAAACAATGTAAGTCGACAAATCTCACATGTCTGTTTTCTCTCTGTCTCCAAGCAGCCAGTTCTTTGGAAGCCAGTTCTTCTGGGCTCATTTTTATTAGATGGTCTGGAGTAACCTCTCCTTTCAGTACTTTCTTAAATAATATCTAGAAGAAAGAAGAAAAGTAACAATTGCTATCAAGACAAAAACAGCTTGCAGCAGGAAATAAATCAGACAAGCAACATACACCATGCTATGTACAGCTAAATGGAGTGTGTGAGTTTTGTAATTATCTGCACTGCTGGAAGTGGTACTAAATTTTAGAACATAAAAAGCTTAATTCCAGAGCTCCATTTATTCTACATTACAATGTATCTACATATATCCTTAATGATCAAATGTATAACTAAGTGCTATTTCAAAGTTTATGCCCACTGCAGCAGCAACTACGACATTTTGTTGTTTTTTTTTTTAAAGGTGCAAATCTTCTGCATTACATAACAAAGAGAAAAAGTATCAAAGAGGATGTTTGTGCTTCTTGACTGAAGTCCTAGGGTAAAAAAAAGACAACCAACTAATTTAGCAGTAGAGCAAAGAGAAAACAGAAGTTAGCTGTTAGACAGAAGATAAGATAGAAGTTCATATAATTCACAGTTGGCTAATTGCAATGGCAAAATACAATAAACAAAGCGACTGGATCAGATTAGCTGATAAGGACAAAAGAGAAGCTGACGAGGTATGATGTTGAATAATGGGCTCATAGAAAGCAGAATAGGGAGTGAAGACCAAATTTGAGAAATCTGGGTGCAAAAAAGCACGGTGAGAAGATCCTGTACAGAAAAACAGTTGCAGTAAACATCAAAGAATTATGGGGGAGGCAGGAACATCTAAATAACAGATCAGTGGTAAAGATAAACACAAACTAGGCAAGCTGTATCTACTACACTTTGAAATCAAACAAGAAAAGGTACACTGGGAACAAGGAGGTGGATAATTAAATGATGGGGAAGAACACATAGGACACTGAGTGCCCAAAGAACAAACAACATCAAAAAAATGAGGAAATGTAAAAAAAAAAAACCCTAAAAGGTTACATTGCAGGGAGATTGATAATCTTCATTGAAGACTGTTCCTTTAATCTACAGCGAATCAAGGATTTCTGCAAAGGACAACAGACAACTCACACATACATTATTTTTAGGATCTTTCAGATTAAACATTAAACTTCTGTATTTGTTCTTATACTTTGCGTCAGTGTCTCGGAAAAAAGAAAACAGCTCTCTTTCGATTCTTGTGGCAACTTTTGCTGCTCTCTCCTCAGGAATCTTTAAACTGGAGTCTGTCAATCTATGAGAGAACACAATTGCAAAAATTACAAAATGCATCCAAATAATTAACAGTTTTTCCCCTGTCATCCAAAGGAAAATATCTGTAAACACAAATTAACAATTCAATTTCTCAATATAGCTTTACCTTTTCATCAGAATTTCCTTAAGAGACTGCTTAACACTTTGTCTTATCTGATCAGCAGAAGGTTTGGATGCTGGCACAGCTGGCAGGTGTGTTGCACTAATGGATCCCTTCTCATTTTTCTTTTTCTTAATTTCTTGTTTCTCATGCATACCTATGAAAATGCACAATTAAAAACTGTACAATACTCAAGTAACTTTTATAAACATTTGCCACTGACAGAACTACTTTAACGAAGTTTTATTTTTAAACTGCTAAGAATTGACCTTCAAAAAGAAGGAGTGGACCACTGTGTTTGGTTGGGTTTTTTTACCTTTGGTGTGGATTTTACGTTACTTAGATTAATTCAGAAAA
This sequence comes from Grantiella picta, assembly GCA_013397955.1. Taxonomy (NCBI): domain Eukaryota; kingdom Metazoa; phylum Chordata; class Aves; order Passeriformes; family Meliphagidae; genus Grantiella; species Grantiella picta. The sequence goes on along the minus strand of VZRM01008837.1, from coordinate 290,613 downwards.
AAAAACTTCCTTAGCAGAAACAGGGGGTTGCCCTTTGATTTACGGTATTTTCTTCTACACTAAAGCAAGACGACCAGTGCTTACTAGCTTGATCTTGTATGATTTTTGACTCTGAATTTGTAACAGCATAGACTAATTTTGCAGTGAATAAACTGAGAAAAAATATACTATGAAGCAAATATAAGAATAATAAGCTCTACTTCAAAATACCATTTTACATTAAACTAAGCTTTTCTGCAAATCTGTTAGCCATCAAAATTATTTCAATTATAATAATCTCATCTCCTGATTCAGGTAACACTCAAGGTCATTGTAAGGTTTGTGTCATAAATAATACCAATAATGGATAAGTCTAATCAAACTAAAATCATTAAAGCAAAATTACTTATTTTCAGACAGTAAACTGAAGCTCATTTGTGTCAGCATGTGAACATGTCACTAATTTTGGCCAGTACCCTTCCGTTTAAGACAGTAATGTGAAATAAATAATAATATTTTTTCCACTTTATGTTCAGAAAAAAAGGAAAAAATTGAAGACTGTTTAAGGTTTAACTGTAGAATTTGATTGCAAAAAAGAAGTATTTCTTTATTATTACTTGCACCTATAGAGTGCAACTTAAAATGCATTAACACCAGAAGCAAACAAACTACATTTTCAAGTAGCTGTAAAAAGGCAGATTTTCTTTTGTACTGGGCAGAGTGTGGGTGGATCAACTCTCATTAAACCAACTCTGAGCCCTATCAATTACTGCCCTTCCTCACCAACAAGGTGGAACAGAACTAAGAGCTCTCTGCTGTTCTGCGCTGTGATCTGCAGTATTCATATGCCAGACTTGTTAAGTGTAACAGTTCTAAAAATGCTTTTATTTGCCCAATACCCATTATTGCTCATCTCTCCCCAGAACTGGACTAAATCTTTTCAAAAGATACAGTCTGATGGGGTCAAGGCAAATGGAAAACCTCCACATGCCAGTAACACTTTGGCAAAGTTTCAACCTGAAAACACAGTCCAGCAACAGGCAAGCGATGGGCAAGATCAGCAATAAACAATGCCACTATAACTCAAGGCAGTTGATAGATTAAGTGAAATGCACTGCTTAATTTTATGCTAATTGTCCTAAATGAGACTGCCAAGAGTCCTCTCTTTTTAAAAATAATTTTGAGACTAATATCTATTCTTAAATTGTCACTATCTAAATCTTGTTGTCTTGTCCTAGTTCAATATTGTATTTTAGAACAATTCAATTATTTCATGGTTGCCAAAGACTCATTTCACTCCATGCAACTTGCAGTTAGAAAGGATGTCAATTATTTTGTGACTCAGAGTTTCAAAGCTGAACAACATGGCATTTGAAGTTTAGAAGACACTATTCAGTATAAAACATTTATATTTACAGTTAACCCTCACATTTTCAATTTTTTTTTCTACTAGTAAGAGTTTCTACAATGTATCAGCATTGACAAAAGACTGGAAGAGCTAAATTATATATATTTTTAGACAAAAATTCAAAGCTTGAGTTTCAGAGTAATAGACACAGTTCTCACACAAAATCTCATGTCACTAACGTTGCTGCTGAGATTTCAGTCCCAAATGACAACAACTTCACATTACAACAATCTTAGAGGAAAAATGCTTCCTGGAAGGGAGCTGTGGAGAGGACAGAGGTTGCTGGGAGCAAAAATATGTCCCTTCAACCTCTCAAATGAAGCTCAGATGAAAATCTGATGCTTCAGCAAGCAATAAAACGTTCCTCTTTGAAATGAGTTGGTAAAATTGTCAACTTGTGCAAAAGACATCAGTAAGTCAAAGTATAATTTATACAGAAATTAAACCAATTGTATGTATACTAAGCATTTCATAGTATTTTACAGACGAGTATTTCAAGGTCTCATCTAACATAAAATGAAGTTTAATACAGAGATATCTGTGAATTTTTTCTCCCACTTTTGATTATGTAAGCATCCTCTACTATTCAAATAGAAAACACACCTAGGACACATTTACCGACTAAATAAAACTTGGAAAAAAGGGAGAAATACAGATCATAAATATTATGGGAACAAACAACTCTTCAGATCATCACTTCCACCGTGGAATGCGATTTGAAAAACCGATGGTATTAAGAAAATTATCATCCAAATTATCATCTACATAGATGTGAATTGCAGCGTGGAGTACATCCCCAAACCTTGATACCTGATTTTGTGGACCTTTCCACAGTACCAAGGGATTCTTTACTTATTTTTTCATTTTTATCTTCAGGGGACCGCCGAGGAATTACAGCAGCTTGTGATCCTTTCCGAGGAGGAACATGCTGCCCTTTTTTAGTATCTGAGTCTCTGGACTCCGGTAAGTTCTTCCCATCTCCAGATTCCTGAAATGAACATTTACACATGTTAGCATGCTACTGAATGCTACAATCAACCACTATGCAATTACCACATATTTTTCCCATTTTTTCCTTTTTACATGGTACAATGTATACCCTGAATGTATGTGCCACCATATAATTTTCTAAAGAGTTACTGAACAATATCCCAAATTACTGCCAAGCATTACTTAACAATCTCTTTTAAATATCAGCTCAAGATGCAGCACAGACAATTCGCATTTAAGCTGTGTGTTGAAAACCACTAAGTTTGCAGTTATTTTAAAAATTCAGGGATACCAACTAACATCACTTAACTAGTTTTGGCCACAGAGGTCACTGATGTTTAAAAAGCATATGTAAACCAAAATTAAAAAGAACAGCTTACTTGCCAGAATTTCAGTACTACTACTCAGAAATAAGACAGGATTATCGATTATTATGTTATCATGAATAAGACATTATATACTAACAGACTGCGGAACTGTCTCAATACTCTTTGTAAATTATCCTTTGGTTAGTAAAGTCAGATACAAAAAGTAGAAAGGCCCCAATCAAAGCACTAGGCATTTTTTTTTCTACATACAATCAGAAATAAAAACAATCAAAATTAAAATACTGTTGTCATATTGTTTTACAGACACTTTAAATATCTGCAGCTTATAAGATACAGCAAATTGACAGAAGTCCTATAATATGTTTAGAAATCCGAAAAAAAAAAAGCACTAGGTTCTTCACCATTTCTATGTAGACCTGTATGTATAGGTTCATATACACATTCAGGAATAGGACTTTGACAATCCTTATGTGTCCCTTCCAACTTGGGATATTCTATATGCATGTGACATGCACATATCCCTGCTCAATGTAAGATGAGTTCAGCAATATCATCTTGACAGTCAAGCCAGTTAGAAAACAAAGCAACTTTGCAAACAATTTAAGTTTTAAATTAGAGTCACAGAGATGTCTGAAACATGGTCTATTAATTGACAATGGGACAGGCAGAAACCTTCTAACCCCAGTAATTAAGAGAACATTAAATAACTCACCCGTCTGAAGATTTTGACTTTGTGCTTCCCAAGGTCCTCCATTTGCTTTGTTTTTTCAGTTGTTGTATTTAGATTACAAGTAGGTGTTTGCTTCAACACCCCCAGTTTTTCACACTCAAGTGCTTTTTCTTCTTTATGCTCAAGTTTCACTTGAGTATCTGGTACATTTTGATCAACACACTCCATTTTTTTGTCTTCTTCAGCACAGCATTTCACACACACATACTCTTTATCTTCTTCACCCATCTGCTGTGCTTGGGAAAGGCTCAGTCCAACACAATCACCATGAAACCAATCATCACATCTACCACAACCTACCATAAACCTGGAAACAAAACAAGATGTAAGTCAGTGAAAACTGTGAAAGCGGAATATGAAAGAAGATACAGCACCTTCAGTAAGATATACCGTAATTGTTTTGATTTGTGCATCTCAACAATTTGTTCTTACCTAGTAAGTGATTTTCATTGGTGCTTTACATCCATCTCCAGCCTTACGACATGATCTTCCTGAAAGGTATTTTTTGGCCTTTTGTTATTTACAGTAGTCCAAGAGACTACCAAAACCTCATTGTGTTTGTGTAATTTGCTCCCAGAGCCTACCAAGGTTTTTTCAGACTATTACTGTTCTTATGAATGTTAAAAAACAAAAAAAAACCACCAACTCTCAGTAAATATTTGAAAAGACTTGAAAATTTTCTTGCAAGATATTATCCTTGATTTCATACAAATGATTGTCACCATTACATCACAAACACAGCAGCAGCTGCAATCTTCCACAGCAGTATATGGTTTTAAAATGTTTTGACAAACATAATGGGCAAAGGCATATCAACCTATTCTAAATTAGTTTGTATTTTACATCTCATTCCTTAGACCATTATTACTAAATTATTTCTAGAAAGTTGCTTTTCATTCTCTTTACTGGTGAATATGGGGCCAGGAGTTTGGCTTCCAAAACCACCTGTCCCGTTTGCAGTGACTGTTTTCTTTTAAATAAGGTACACATTTTTGTACTACTCAGCTATTTATTCAGAGCTAAGAGTTACAAGAATGTTTCCAACATCAAAATGACTACCTTTTAAAGGACACCCTTCAACTCACAAGACACTTAACTGCTTCATTATTTTAAAAGCAGAATCGACTTTAGGTACAGATAATATTTTCAAAGCACTGTAAAGATTACCTGGTCTAAAATAAAAGCATAATTTCTGATTATTTTGTGGAAGCATTTTGAAAACTTCATCAGGTATCATGATCGGTAAAATTTCCAGTGTAAGTATTTGGGAATGATGTGAAATTTCAAAGTTCCACAGGCTAAAAAACACTACTTCAGAAGACTCACATGATAAGAATTATTTTTTAAAAATAATGAACCTGGCATCAAGGAACAACTTTCAAATTATGTAGTAAGATCTCCTGCAATATTCACTTACATTCTCTTTCTCCTTTTATATGTTTGGGGAGGTAGGGTGGTGTTATTGGTGTGTGGGTGTAGGTGTGGGGGTGTGTGTGTGTGTGTTTGTGGGGTTTATTGTTAAGTTTTTATTCCTTTCTTCATTTTGTTTTATACTTACATAAATTATATTCAATATATATACTGTTACATATAGTCCGGACAAAGAAAATCCAGAAAGACTGCAAGTGTACTAAGGAAAGTACAAGTTGTTAACACTGAAAAATTACTTACTAAATTCCTAGGTTCTGAATTTCAGAGAAGACAGACCTGACTTTAAGCATAAATCATGAAAACCTGGTTGTTTCAGCAATATATTTAAAAAGTCAAATACACTGACCTGCAAACCCTATTTCTTTAATCTAACACCTCTTACAGATCTCTTCCATAAGATGATTCTAAACAATATTACTCCTAACTTATGTATGTCCCTTCTCAGGCCAGGATCTGCTATCCCCTGACTTACCAACCTTGTAGAACCATGTAAATATTACAGGATGTGCTTAGAGCAACTCTCATTCTCCAGCACTGTAAGTGAATGTTCCAGGTGACTTGATTCAGGTATTGTATTCAAGAACTACTGGTATCTCAAAGAGACGAAAATTCTTTATAACAGCAGACATTTGAAACAAGAGAACAGAAGAAAAAATGTGTCTATGTTCTGTCCATCCCTACTCAAAATATGTCAGAAAAAGTTTTCTTCTGCTGAAGAAAATATTATTTTGATGTAAAATGAGTCTGAGAAGTTTAAAGTTCCATCAGACTGAGAAAAAGCCTATGATGATATTTGCTAGATTTGAAGAAACTAGCTTTTAAACTAGGGAAGAAAAATATTTTTTTCATTTTGGATTTTATTTTTCTAAGCTGCAAGTACATTAACAGTATTACTTGTGACTAGCAAACAATATCTGTCCATCTACTTCATAATTTTAATTAGGAAGCAGAGGTTCCTTCACATTGTCAGTATCTCAATCTTGCTGGAACATGGATCTGACTAAGTCCAAAAACAAGAAAGGCAATGTTAGGGGGCAATTACTTCTGATGGTCTCCACAGAGTAATAACATAGAATATGGTTCTCTTTTTGTACGCAACAGAAAAACAAGACGCAACAGGACCTTCTACACAAAGCTGACTGCTCCTGAGAGCCTTGAGCTGAACATGCAAGGGCAGGAAACATAAGGTCAGTGCCTATTTCACAACTGCAAGGGTCCACAGGGGGTGCTTTACATAGGACACATCTTGTACCACTACAATAAAATACTGTTAAAGCTTTAGGAACACTAAAACTGGTTACAATTCCACATGTACGATTTTCTTGCCAAAGCTGAAGTAAGATCAAAGCATACAGCCAAAGCATCATGCTTGAAGGGTATTTTGGTGTCTTAAGGAATTAATGCCTGTTGTTCAAAAATAAAAGGAAACCAAGAATACACCATAATGAAACCACAACTGCTATTAATTTAATTTTTATTAAAATTTATGTATTTTTTCCTCAGTTTGTAAATTCAGATACTGATTTGTTAAATGAGGAAGACTGACTGCAGCATTTAGTAACTGCAAACTTCTGATTAATATTTAGAAAATGGATATTTACCAAAGAGATGAAACTAAAATACACAAGATGCTGCACATCTTCAACTTTAAATTGACAGCACATGGAATTTTTCAGCTTAATTCACAAATACTAAGGGCGTAATAGAGATGGTGTTTAAGTAAGGCACCAGGATAGGCATCCAGTCTTAGATCTTTATTTTCAGGTCTACCAAATAAATAATAAAAATTTTAGAAGTTAAAAAGCCCTATAATGAATTCAGCTCAGAAAAAAATAACTCTTCACTAACACTACACACCGAGAGAGAGAAATGTCATTCAAGCAAACTACTGAAGATAGAAGATTCATTTGGCTTCATTCCAGTTTTCACAACAAGCTTTCAATTACACTGTATTTTAACACACCAGCAAAACTTCAGAATTCAGGATTCAGAAACCAAGACTACAAAGAGAATCAGGAAATGTCCATGATGCCTGTTCTATAAAATAGAATGTATTGTCTACAATTGTTTTGTTTAAACCTAGTTATACAAAATGGTAATTAAAATACTGATGCTGCCTACCTAAAAAAATTCATTATTTCTACTGGTTGTTTTTGTTTTTTTCTCCACACTAGTCAACTGCAAGACTGCAACTTTTGAGGCTTCGGGAGAACATACTGATTTTGATACCAGTAATGTAAATAATCCTTTTTACCATAAGGCCACCTTTTCATCCTTGTCTGTTTCACTCATCTGCACACAAAACAACTATGATTTGTAACAATTATAGCTGGGTAATGGGCAATGTTCAGACTGAAAAGGGTAGTCAAGAAAAAATGAAGCCTAGTTTGAAGGATCAAGGCTGTCCTCGTGCACAGCTGTTATTTTGACTGAAGAGGTTCTGGTATCTTGGACTAGTAAAACATCAAAGTTTCTGACTGCAGATTGCTTCAAATTTGAAGTGCAGGACTTTTACCCATGTTGTAAGGCTGGACTGGAAGATGTAAAGCTGAAAGAGAAAGAAAAATGTGTTTTAAAATGTTTAATCATGCCACATTCAATAAAAAGCTTGCTTTCATTGAACTTTAATATAAAACCAAGTTTTTTTGGAAGAAAAATATAAAAAGAACTGACAGGTGACAGCAGACAGTACTATAGCTCATTGGGACTTTTGCATAGACTGTTATTGCTACATTCCTTTAAAGAATTCCCTTGGTAGTCCACATATCAGCATGAAAAGAGACACCTTAAAATCATAAAGTAATAGATGAAACATAAAAAAAGAGATAGAATACTTAATGCAAACCTGCCACAGTGGAAGTCGTTCTTTGGTGTGTTATTTGTAGTAAATTAAATTCATTTGTTAGATGAAAAATTCAGGCTTGGACAATTTATTTTCTACACATACTGGCCACATTTTAAACTTAACATACATACTTTCAAGTTATGTAACAGCAGCAAATTTCCTGAGAAATTCTGTACTGTAAAATGGTCAGAAACTATCTTACTCATAAAACAGTTTTGCATTTTAAAGCTATACTTGACTGAAACAAAGGACAAAAAAATCAGGAGCTGTCAAGAGTAGTTCAGTGTGGGCCAGTAATCAGCATTTCAACATTAATTAATAATGCAAGTTGCATTACCAAAGAAAATAATTTATTTCAGAAAGAATTGCTTCTCTTTAATCCTTCATGTTTGTGGTACATAGTAATTGGGAAAAATAAATCAGGACTAAAAAATCTTAACCCAAAATACCCCAAACAAACAAACCCAAAAAAAACCCAACCAAACCAAACTATTCAAAACAACAACCTAGCCCCACACTCACCTAGGAGGAGTGGGTTTGCTCACTTTTTTTTTGCTCACCCATTGCTCACTTTTTTAAGACTTCAGTATTTAAAGCAAGTCCCTCATCTGCACTTCCCTTAATGGCACTGCTTACCAATCTTGTACAGATCTGTTGCAAACTTGCATTAACATTACAAGGTTTCTCAGCTGCACTGATGCTACAATCCAGCCAATGTTAAAGCAGGGACAGGATATTCATGGCATGGCACCTTAGCAGAGTGTATGTTCCACATTGCTGAAGTAGTATGGCTCAATACAAAGCTCAAATGAAATACGTGTCTGTCAAAAAAAAATCTGCGCTACTTTGTCAGAGCATAGAGACACGAGCAGTTCCACTTGTTTGCTTTTTGACAAAGGCTAACACAAGTAATGTGATTTTTCAGGTCCAAATCTTCTAGAAGAAAACCAGCAAACCTACTGCAATCGCTATCAACAGATATCTTTACATGGAATTTGCAGCCTATTAAATAGACACTGCAAACTTACTGCCTCAGTACTGAATTTCAGTAACTCATATTTGATGCCATATAACTTTCTTATTTTTCTTAAAGGCATAATTTTCTTTGCTTTTCATGTTACAGGAACCTCTCCAAAAAGGAAGCAGCAGGAAGACAAACAACTCTATGCTTTTCGAATTAAAGATGAATTCATGAAACATGCCAAACAGCAAAGCCAAAACCACTGAACTTCCCCAAAACCCTGAAAAAAATTAGTACATTTCCTAACATTAATTACAAATCTGCACCAATAATTTTATATATATATATATAAAAAATTAAGGAAAGCTCCATTACCAGTGGATTCTACACATATTGCACGTTGCAGGAGCCGCGTATGTTCTATAAACTGCATTTATAAGCAGTTTGTGTTTATGCTCATCTTTTATAGAACTATTTTAGACAACTTATGGTATCCATTTGCTTGATTCCCTAATGCTACCAGTATTAATAACAATCCTACCAATACCACAGCATAGCAATATAATCCATATAAAGTCTACTAATACAATTAGGTAACTGTAAATAAAAATCACAGTGGAGTCCTTCCATTCTTTATTTATACATTACAGTGCTGGTTTGTTTATATTGCCATTCAGTTTTTCTACAGCTGTGGGTAGACAAGCATGATAGCTTTTAATGTTGCAAGGCTTTTCACAGTGGAAGAAAGCAGTAACAGAGGCAGAAAATTTAAAAGCATCATCCATTACTGTAAACAGATGACATCTTGCACAATCGGCAGTTTAACATACTCATACTATTTAATGAACGTTTACTAGAACTAAGGCTCTATCATTATTCTAATTACTGTTTCTTGTGAAGGATGTCCTCACAACAAATCGTTTGCTGTATACTATCCACTGATGCCAGGAATCAACACCCTAAAAAAAAAAAAAAAGTGCTTACGTAATTTAAGGATGGCCATAAGTCTGGAGCCTTAAGCTCCTTTCTCAACCACTGCCTTCTGTATTGGCTGTGCAAATTGTATGATAACCTGAATCCAATGTAATTTACTGATAATTAGCACTATTTTCAAAATACAAATGCTCTAATAATAAATTTTACAACAGGTAAAAACAGTTTGAGGGTTGCCTCCATCAGCCAGGTACTTTTCTGTACTACGGCTATGAAGAAACTTTTTAGGAATGATGCGCAAGCAAGAGATCAAGAATACTGTATCTTTGCTAAATCAACTTTGGCGCTTTCCAATTAATTACCTTTTACAACATTACTAACCTTTCCTCTATATTAAAGCATAGTTGAAATGTGGGGGGAAAGGAGTAATACCCTGAGTAAAATCTAGTCCTGCATCACTTAATTTTTTCTGTGAGGTCTGAGGTCAGTTTATGTCTGACCACTCAAACTGGATTATCAAATCCCAAGCAACAACAAAACAAAACCAGAAAAAAACCCTCCAAAAAACAACAGCAAAAGAGACTCAAACTCCCACAGTCTATTAAAAAAAATCTTACTTGGAACTGCTGAAATCAAAAGAGGAAGTCACCAGTAACAAACTGAAATTACAAACCTGCTTTGTGATAATGCTTTCTAGAACATTTGCTTAGAAACAGAGTATCTCAAGTCATCTACTATGAATTATTAATCCAAAATTGACTGAACTCTTTGTTAAAGACAGACTACAGACAAAGGGGACAATCTGGAAAATTTCAGTTAGGTTTTGTCTATCTGTACAGGAAAGGAATCAGTTCAGCCTTCCAGCCTATAGAGAATTTTAACATCTACAGTGAAAACCAGAGAAATTTACAATATGAGACCAACACCAGAAGGATGGTACAAGAACTCTCACATTATCAGATTTCTCAGTGTCTGCAGAGCTACCATCTTCATCTAACACTATGCCAAGAAATTAAATATTATTTTAAAAATTCAACTATCTTTAAAGACTCCTAATGTGTTCTGGAGAAGCTAGTATTGTTCGTGACAAAGCTTAGTATTTTCAACATCACTTGGATTCATTAGGAATTTGAGTAGTAACTTCAGTCTGTAACATTTTCTGATGTGATATGCATATCCATACACATACATACATTCCATCTATAGACAGATGAATAAAAATTTTGCATATGATTTATGTTATTAGCTGGTTAGAAAACAATTGACAGCAATATGGGAACACACTGGCAAAGTCAAACGTTGTAAACAACACTATGAGTAACAACAATTCAAACCTTGCACTGAAAAAATACCCTTACAGATGTGCTGAAAACTACAAAAAGTTAAATTGTCATTATCTGACTTATGCAGCAACACAGGGTTTAGTTTTCATATGAAAGAGCAATCATTCCTAGTTATGTAGTAAAGGTGCATCCCAATATATCAAGCAAACAGGCTGAGACAGTCCTAAAGCCAAACACTGAAAACCCATTCTCTGACTAACGGAAATATATATAAAAAAACAGCTATGTTGGTTACAGCTTATAAACCTCAAGACAAATAGAAAAGAGTATGAAGTCATTGCTAAAAGCTCAGGTGCCAAACAATGATGATCTATCAACAGAAAGCAAGCAAGCATTGTCTCTTGAAAGCGATATGTTATAACTTGTCAACTTTTTTGATCATGCAAATCTCATGTAAATAAAACAGGATTCCTCCTTTCCTAGACAAATCCACTGTATCTGCAGTACAAAGTAAGCATACTTTGACTTTGCACGTGGTCAGCAAATTACTGCATGTATTCCTGAAGACAAAAATTTTCTCCATTTGTCACGTGCTGATCTGAAATAAAACAACACTGAAATACCATCCTTCTACTGTTTTCAAGCAGGCAGAGTAAAATTACTCTGGGGCTGTGTAAGGCCTGCGTAAGCATCGCTCTTTGGGGTTCTGTACACAAAGAAAGCTGATGCCATGATTTCCACACATTATCTTCAACCTGAATCAATTCTCCAAGCTTGGTATTACAATAACAAGTTAGAGGCTTTGCATTTATTACAGGGAATAGAAAAAGATTCAAGTGACTACTACTCTGCATCCTGAATTTTACATGTGTTACTTTAACATGACATACTGCAAAGCTCTTAACACACCACTTCCCAATTTGGGGCTGCAACTTCCGTTTAATTTCTTGTCCTACAAGCTATTTGTACCACAGTGTTGATAAAAATTTCCAAAGTTGAAATAACCATAGAGGAGGATATAAACACAAATGTTATTTCAGATCTTAGCTCTACATTTGACATTTTTGAACATACAGTCATTTGACACCATTTGTGTCTTACACTTTTTTATTTTCTCTTATATGAACAGAGAAAAAAGGGTAAGAGTGACCAGCTAGGTGGTTTTAAAAGGGAAACAAAAATTCCTTTAAAAGTAGTCCAAAAAGTGAACTAAAACCCTCTTTTCATTACAATAAATGTTGATAGTTTTGATGGGTTTCCAACAGACAAAATTCAAATCTATTATAAAACACTTCCATACAGTAAATGAATTTTCACATATTTGTTTTATCAAATATGATATCATAAGTCAATAAAGCTCAGAGGGGCTTCTTAGATATAAACAAATGCCAAATAAACACCTCAGGGACCAAAAATAATCGTTCCATATTTCACTCTGATGTACAGCGTTCTAAAGCACAGTCACTCCAAGTTACTGTTACAGCTTTCTCTCACGTAAGGAAAGGACTAAGCACAATTATCTTCAATTTGATATTAAAACAGCAATAATAATGCGTTTCATAGGTGAAACCCAGTGGTGTTTTTCAACTCACAGAGTAGAGTAACTTCTGTCACAGAGGGATATTATCAAATTCAGATGCAACCTCATTACTAGGTTTAAAGGCAATTTCAGATATGCCTACATGAAATTTTACGGTGTTTTTTGATACTCATGTTTTTCTTTCTCCCCTCCCCACCAATTACTTAATTACTGTTATATTGAGATCTCACTGCCATAATTACACAAACTGCAAAAAAACTCTGTATCTCCAGTATTAGAATTGCACCTGTACCAGATAAAAGTTACGTGTAAACAACTATTTGGTATTTTTGGCTGACGGTGATCCTTCCACTTAAGAGGTTTCCGGAAAGAAGGAAATGACAACCTGGAACACAGATACCTAATTTCCTTTCTATGAAAAAAGTCAAGTTTTAAGTGCATCATTAAACAGCATGGAAGAATTATACATTTATCAAAATATGTATTCATATAATAAAACATTTCTATTCAAACTTTTGGGCCAAACTAATTTCTAATGCTCTATTTAAACGACCAAAAAAGAGTGTATGAATGCAAAGGAAATTAACTGACTGTATGACATGCAGGCTTCTATTGCAAGACTACGACTTTTTGTCTTGGCATGAGCAGCATGAAACATTTGGTGAAAGGAAAAAAATTATCTTCCAAGATCCATAATAAATTCCTAACACACATTGCCAAACACACCTGTTGCCATGTGGCTTTTTGCAAAAGCCACACTGCTTGCTGGGTACCCAAATATGTTTGCTTTCACTAGCAGAGGTATGTTCCAAGCCTTCCCTTTTAACAGTTGAAATGTTATCTGGAATGAACAAGGGAGGTTCATCAAGTGAAAGACTTTTGCTACTTCTTCTCTGGCGAGGCTGGAGATTCTTATCATTTCTTTTTGGTTTATTTTTTTCTTTATCATCCTCCTTCAGATGCTCTACAACAGGGTGATCTTTAGTCTCTGCCTCTTCCTTTGAGGAGCTATTAGCTTTTAGCCCAGTTGCCAGCTGGTGTTTGCTGGTTTGCTTCTGACCAGGATGTGAAACATGGCCTGACAATGAATGCACAGAGTGGTGGGTATCTTTAGAACAGCTTTGATGAGTAGGAGATTTCTCACTTGCTCTTTGAACTGATGATTTCTGCCCTTGCCCAGAAGCCTGGACTCGGGGTATTTTCTTCAGCTTCGTGTTGGTCTGCTTTTTTACAGTCACCCCTGAAACACTACTCTTTGCTTTCAAACCCAGATCAGCTTGTTTCTTCCTAATTTTAACCGGGTTATTTGAATGCTGATGACTCTCCTGCTCATCTGCATTTCGCTTCAGACTAGCTGAAGAGGGACTGTGAAGGCCTGAAGCAGCAACACCAGCTCTTGTTCTTGAACGCATCATTTCCTGTTGCACTGTACCTGATTTCTGCCGAGTACCTGCAGTTAGATTTTGTTTATTCTGTACTACAGATTTACTATGCCGGGGCCTAATGTTCTTTTCACATTTTGTTGAAATACCAATTTGTTTCTCATCAACCTGAAATGTTGATGCCTCTGGGCCTTCTACTTTAGTACTGCTGATCGGCTGCTGTACACTTTGGCTTGTTTGGTCAACAACAGTGCTTTCTAAAATGCTATTTCTTGGGTCAGCAGATGTAAACTCTTTGCTTTTCAAGTCTTTATTATCAAAGTCTGTACTGTCCAATAGTTTCTCAGATGCAGTTTCAGTTTTCTCCATTCCCTTGTCATAATTTCCAGCTTCTGTTACACATTCCTTTACTGACAATGTATTTTCATCAGCAAGTTCCACATTGTGGGAACCTAAACTGCAATCAACCCCCTCTTTCACAGAGCTGGACGAATTTGAAAAGGTCTCACCAATTTCATCAGTATTCATGCAAGCACTAGATGGATCATTAGCTGTTCCAGTTACTTCAATCTGATTATGTTCTTCTGTTTTCTTCTCTGATTCCTCTGCTTTATTATCAGTCTTTTCTTCTGAAGAATTCTCCAAGCCCACTGAATCAATCACATCACTTGTTTCATTTTTGACTGGAATCACTTCAGTATCAGCAGATACTGAGCAAATTGACTCAGCATTCCCAGAGTCAGTCTTCATTGCAACCTCTGCTATTTCCTTTGTTTCTCCAGGAAAAGGAGAACAGGGACCTGTTAAATTAGCACAACTTAACTCTTGGGATGTTTCTTCAACTTTTGCCTGCTCAGGGGTTACAGACTTTATTTCTTTCACATCTTCAGGACCAGGCAGACATTTTTTATTACTTTGAGATGCTGCTACTGCTGCTCCTGCTGTTCCTTCTACTTGTCCTGATCGTCTTGTACTACGCCTAACCTCCCTAGGCTGCTCTGTTTTCAAGTGTGCAGCAACATCTGTCTCTTTAGCTGGACTTCTCTCTTGTTTCTGTCCATTTTTTGGAGCAGATCCACTTTTTACAGATGATTTTTTGGTATTAACAGGAGGAGCAACATTCGAACGCTTGGCTAGCGTGCTCTGCCGTAGACTCCGTACTGGTTCTAGGAAGGGAAAAAGAAAAGTGTCTTAGCTATTCTGCTTCCTTCTCTTTGCAACTACAAGATTTACCTAGTATACAATTGACTTCCCCCAATTTGGCTTACTGGACACAAACAGAACTTAAAACTTGCTTATTGAACTTAAAAACTTATCCAACTTATCCAAAACCAAATTACCTGGATTTCAATTTTGCACTGAAATAGTTCAGATGTAAAATCTCATTATTCTCAAGGCTATGGAATTTCTAAATAGTATGTACACAACACAAGTGATGATAGAATGACAATCCAAACCAACTCTACATATCTACCTCTCAGCCTTTTCTACCTCAAGCAAAAATTGCACAAGTATATTGTGATTAGAAATATAATTGAAGTTAAAAAAGATTTTAGAGAACAGTCTATGAATCTGAGATCCAGTCACATTCTCACCTCATGAGAACTTTTACATTTTCTAAACAAGTAACCTTTCCAGTGCATTTCTAAACAGCATAACCAGCTTTGTATCACAGGCTCTTATTTAAATTCTGATCACCATATTAAGTAATTTTATCTTTTTAACTCAACCTGCTCTATAGGGGAAAAAAGCAGAACAGTAAATAACTCCACCAGTTCAGCAAGTTAGAAAACCCCTAACATTAATCAATTAGCTACTATGAAGAATTTCAATATTTTAATAATACACTAAGTATATTGAGATATTTTGATTAAAGACTTTCTGACTGCAATTAGTATAACCTAATTTAAAACAAAAACAGAATATGTAAATAAAAATAAATAGAATCAAAACTTTAATTGGAAATAGAGACATGCTAACCCAATATTCCAATGTTGTTTTGCAACTCCATCATGCTTTTGTTGGTGAAGAACCACAGCATTAATCTTATGTAGGTAAAAGCATCAAAATCTCAAAAATTAGTTTAAGGACTGTAAGCCACAAGGAAGACACTAAATATTTATTAAAGAGGAATTCTAATTGAGTTGTTCCCTATGGATGCCAGCTTCTAGCTGCACTGTATGAAAAAGGAAGTGTCTATACAGGAATTCAAACAACAAAGCTTTATTTTAAATTTATAATCATTGGGGTGGGATTTTAAAGATATAAGTTACTTCAAATGTGCAAACACAAAATCTAGGATCACCTTGTGCCATTAAACGTGGTGATTTCCTCGGTGACGTAACTGATGCTTCTTCAGCACGGCTTCTCAAATTCCTACTAGGTAAAGCAAGCTCATCGTCATCAATGGTGTCATTACCACTCTCTTTAACTCCTTCTTCATCCATAGTATCATCAAGACCAATAACTGGAAAAAACAAACAAACAAGAAAGAGCCTAAAACTTAAAATGATCAAAAAGTGTTGTAGCTGTAATGCTGAGCAAGACAGGGGAAGAGACAGCAAAAAATAAATAAATTTGCCATCTGGAAAGAAACAAGAGGGGAAAAAAATGAAGACATGAAGGACAGAAAATTCCCATGTGAGGCAATTTCAGTGTAGAAGAAGCTATCACCCAAAGCTTAAAACTTCTGCAGATAGTCCTTATAGCTTTTTTGTGGACTCACATTTTTATTGGGTTTTTTGCCACAGGAAGGTCCCCAGTCTTAGAGGATCAGCTGTCCCTCACTGTCCCTTCCCACCTAAGAAAAAGTGAAGAAAGGTAAACAGCAGAAAGAGCTGATCCAGGAGTGCAGAGTTTAAAAATCACAGTTTTCTCATAGGATACCAACTCTCAGCCCCACCCATATCACATATCTGCAACTGCAATGTTTTTTTGGAAGAGCTTCACACAGTCTATTAACTTAACCTCCTTAAGGACTTAACTTAAGGAGAGACAGGGAACATTGTCTTTGGTGAATTCCTACCCTCCACTAACCTGAGAACGATCCCAGAGGCTGCTCCTGAAAACAGGTTTCCTAAGAGGCAGTCAGGTCGCTATAGCAGCCATTCTCCTCATTGCACTAAGTTTGGTTCTTGCAGTGGTAGCCTCTCCTATCCAAAGATCCTATGTGTGATTTAATGAATCCCAGTCCCCACGGAATGCAAAATTTGTGAGATCAAGCCAAACAAAGTGATTTTACAAAACGCATAGGAAGATCTGACAAATGTAACAGAGACTCCAAACAATCAAGTATGCCTGTTTTTCACTATTAAGACACCTACCTTAAGAATTTTTAAGATAAATTCACTTAACACATATAAGATATCTAAAAATTTCCAACAATTACTTACTTAAAACTGATATAAATTAATACATCAATCACAAAAGTTAAAAAAGCAAGAAGTTAAATTGTTAGAATTCTTAGACCAGCTCAGAAAATCTCTCAATTCCTGTTTCTTTTTAGGTCTGATATTACTGCAACTTAAAAAAACCAACACCCTTGTGAAGGCACTACAATAATAAGCACACTTTCAAGATAACAAAAATCGGAAGCTGCAAAACACTGCTGAAACAGAAGAGTGATGAATAACACTATCAATCTACAATCACCTGCCATGAAAAATTAAAAAAATAAAGTAACCAAGCAACCTGTTAGAAGTTCAAATATTAGAAAGATTTTTCAGCCTCTTAAGGAAGCCTGATCATGGCACCAGGCAACTGGCATTCTGAACCTCTGTAACCAGATGGCTGCCAGGGGCTGAAAGCTAGGAGTTTCTTAAACTAACAATTTATGGTCATTCATTTTATTTTAACCATAATTTTTAGTCAGTGCATTGTACACATCAGTTATAAGGAAAAGTGTTTGTGGAAATTACTGTCCACTTCCACTTTCCAGTCCACGGAGCTACCTTTACATCTGTGTGTGTTTACAAACATACAGATACGACATAGAAGGTGCACAAGGTTGATAAAGTTGGTCTTACTCCACTCAGGAGTGTTCCTCAATCACTTATTCGACCACACTGGTAAAAAAATGACATTGTAACTGCCCTAAAAAACATTATTTTAAAAAAAAAAAAATCTAATGCTGGCCATTGTCCAAGATGGAATCCAGAACGAGATGGACCCTCATCAAGATCGACTCCAGCTGCCCATTCTCATGTTCTCAAAGATTATATCCTCCCAGCAGCTCTGCACTTTGTTATACATGCTCTCATAGTATTCCTACAAAACATGGAACTGGTTTCTGGGAACAGACTGCAACAAAAGAGACTCTTTTCAGAAGCACTTCTGCTCCTCCTGTGTAGAACTAATCTACTGAGGTATTGAAGACAATATGAAAAATAGAAACTACTAGGACAGCTTCTGAAACAACTCTGGAGCATATTTCAGGGCTGACATTAGAGCTTAGGGTTTTACAATGTTCTTGCTTGAGTCAATGAATTTATACACTCTCCTTTATTAATAACAAAAGGGACACATTCAGTCCATTAGTGATAAGCAATTTAAAACATTAGAATTGAAGTATTTTCATACTTACAAGACTCTGTGCGGTAGCTTTAATTTTACAGAGGAATTTGAAGCACAGAATCTTGCTAAATTCAAACCACCTGAGCTACAACTCAGCTAGTACAGACAGTCTGATAAGGTTCCCGATGAGGAGCATTCCACACAGACCCTGCTGCGAAGAGAAGAAGTGACAGAGAACAGCAATAGATACAGAGAAGGCTAGGAAAGTAAATTATGAAAGAGAAGTGGAGGTAAAGAAACAGCCTTACGAAAAGTAAACCAACAAAAGCAATATCAAAAAGAACTTTAAAAAAAATAGAGATTATCTTATAAATATCTAAGTATTATCTCAGTAGTAAGTATAGAAATTAGAATAATAAAATAGGAAAAAATAAAAAAGAAAAAAACAAAACCATATCTGAATAGGAAGAGCTGTACACCAGTGTACAACTGAACAGACTGCAAATTAGAAAAATATGAGTCACATTCAACATATTTGTACTGGAAAAGGCACCACTGACCTTCACCTTACTATTTTGAATTTCTCCATTACTTGTAAAGTATCTCAGTTTCCAAACTACTGTGCTGTACTACTGACTCATTTTTATATATGTCATACCATAATGGAGTAACATACAGCAAAACCAGTCTACTACCAAATTTAAAGCAATGTTTTCCCTATTAAAAAAAAAAAAGTATGACCAATTTTTATTTCTTTAGCAATGTAACACTGAAGATAACAAGCCTTACTTTCTGGTGAATGAGGAGGTAAGGACAAGAAAAGACCCCTAAATACATCATCAAAACCTATCACATATATAAATCCTAATTTTTATTTAGTCTTCCCTCGATTATTTTCAGCCACAACTATTACAGAAATACTCCTTTTTGACACACTGACCAAGATAAATCTCATGTGTAGAAATAAATTTCTTTTCTGTAGATGTTAGCCCTGGGTTTCTTTTGCTTAGGTAACCACACCAAAGAGAACATCACTGTTGTTCCTGCTTTGCACTGTTATAAAGTGCTATTTCCAGCTAAACCACATGAATGGCAGGAATGCAGAAGTCCACAGCTGATTCCATATAACCATCACAAATTATATGGAAATAGTTGAAAATTTTAAAATATCCACTATGTTTTATGTGAATAACAACACAAAAATGTAACATTATGCTTCAATGAAAACAGTTAGTCTAAGGCAGTAACTAATATGTCTAGGTAAGCCTTCAGAATAATAAAGTCCAGTGAAGCACTGAAAGATCCAGATATAGTGATGTTTTGTCAGTAAGTCTCAAGAGCCTAAATGAAGATGGTGTATTTTCCAGGAAAAACCTTTTTCGTATTGACATTTGTGATGCACGTGTTCAAAGAAACAAGATTAAAAATACTTTTTCTTTAAAAAAAAAAAAAAAAATTCAAGAGAAATTATGTGATTGATGACATAACTTTTTGCCTGTAACCCACTGAACTGAGAATTTGCCTTCAAGTACCTTGGGCTGACTGCCTAGGTCAAGAAAAGAATCATAGTAAGTATCATGAAATATTACCTAAATGTTTGCTCCCATTCTCCATTAATGTCTATATTGTAAAGAGGTATTTTTACAGTCTTTAGAATAAAGACATATGAAAATCAACTAGGATTAACAAATTTAATACAGCATGTATCTTGACAGAGGACTGCATACTCATTTTATTAAAAAGACAGAGCTACATCACAAGCCTACCAAATTATGGTTCTTTAATGACACAAACTTGTTACTTTGGAAATAAGGAGCAGTTAAGCACAAATTTCAACTTAATAAAAGCACCAAACCAAGCCCTCTAATTTAAATTAAACAATTTTATTAAGAAGGGAGTCTTCATGTATTTACAAATCAGACAGCTAATCTAAACTGCTTTGCAAATCTTAGTACAAGTCCAACCTCTCTCCATCCATGAAACTGATCCAAAGGCATAAATAACTAAATACTTCAGAAGGACCTAAGGTGGAGAACACAGGTAGTTTGCCACCTGCAAACAGAAAAGGCCAAAAAATAAACATTCACCAGTTTCTCAATACCAATAGAGTAAATTTAAATTTTACACAGAAAAGTTACTGTCTTGATCATAAAATGCTGTGGAACTGTTCACATGGGCAGCTTGGAGGAAGGAAGGCATAAAGTGCTAAGAAAACTGAGAGAAACAACTGTATACCAAATTTTGGGCTGGAATCTCAAGGTCACATTCAAAATTACTTCGAATGTAGAGGAAAAATACATGTACATTTGGCTTTAGTGAAAAGAGCCTGAAATGCCTAACACAGCCAGACAGCATACTAGCTAAAGAAAATAGGATTTGTAGTCAGAAAAATTGGTTTGGCTCCAAAGATTCAGTAGGTGATCATGATTTTAGAAGAGGTAATGCTGCTTTTAACAACACTGATGAAAACACAGGCAAAAACTAGAAAGAGCAAACTGCATTTGAGGGAAATACTTTCCTAGCAGCAATTCAGAGAGACAGGGAAAAAAGGGCAATTAAAAAATGTCCCTAACACATTTTGTACATTCTTACAGGACCAGTCTTTTTCATCGTTTATGGTAAGTACCTGATTTCATAAACATACCTATAAACTAAATTTGTTAAAAGCTTGATTTTAATATGGTATCTAGAAATGTCTCCAGATGATAAGCAATTAAAATTCCTTTCCCTGTATTATATATATAATAAATCAAACTACCCCAGTAAATGACATCCTGAAAAGCTACAGAATTCATGATAGCTATGAAGTACCAATTTAGCATAAAGTTATTAGCTCACTGGCACGAGACCAGTCTGACCTGCTATGCTCACAGGTGCATTAGCTTCCAGCTGGTCTTCCAGCAAGAACGGAACAACACAGAAAAACTATCACTAGGGTATCACTCAAAGTTGAAATAAGTGTGTTGCTCTTAAGAGTCATGTCATAATCTAAACTTCACAGTTTCCACTTCTCATCAATGCATTGCTCAATAAGGTAAAAAAAAATCAATGCAACCCCAAAATCACGCCTCCACACCCACTCGCACCACCCAAATATTTAACACTGCCAAGAGCTGTTCTACACAACCTAATTTTCTGCATTGGTCATTCACAGCTTGCAAGAACAGCCACCTGATCAAACTGACAAAAATAAGCAGAGAGGCACCTAAAACGTGATTTGGGACACTTCTGATTGCTTCAAGAATTTGGATTTATTTCTTGGACATTTCCTTTTGTCAAATTCTGTCTAATTGGGAAGGAGAGCAATTATATTAATTTCTACTACCAACATGAGGTCTTTCTGCTAATACCTACTTCAGGACAGGAAGAGCCCTCCATTACAGCTAAGCTGCTATGAGCTGCAGTGAGTAAGATGTGTGGATAGTTTGTACCTTGATGCACAGAGGTAACAGAACTTCCTAATGTGCCATAAGACCAGCAATCTCCTCAGTCTAGCTCCCTAAGCCAGCAATCTAACTACATCTTTATAGTTTAGCAGTCAACCTTCACAAACACATTCTAGAAGGATTTCAGAATAATTTGACCTCTACCCTACCCAGCTTCTCAGAGTTGTGAGATCATAAAGAATTGCATCTACCTCTGCTCAAAGCCATAACCAGGATCACCTGCAAAGAATCTTGTTGTCTTCTCTAAATATGTAATCATTAAATCAGAGCTAAAAAGATAAACCCATTCTATTACTTAGGTGCAATTACAGAGCAAGCTCAGCAAGTCTGGTCTGCTCTTTGGCCTTTGTTGGTCTTTGTCTGAGCAATGGTGTCATCTAACTGTGGAAACCATCTAAATCCAGCACAATCTGGATACAGGCCAAGAGACAAACACGAGACTGGTTTATTGGTATTGATATAGTTCCACCTATCAATAGGCAACAAACATGCATTGTCATACTCCTTGCAATCTGTCATTTACCGGTACTGCTGACTGACACACTTGGACAAGAAAGACGTGGACCTGGTGAAGCAAGACCAGAGGAGGCCACAAAAATGACTGAAGTGTTGGAGCACCTGCTCTTTGAAGAAAGGCTGGGAGAGTTGGGATTGTTTGGCCTGGAGAATAGGGTGACACCTCATTGTGGCCTTTCAATAATTAAAAGGGGCTTATAAGAAAAAATGGGAACAGACTTTTTAGTATCACCTGTAGCAACAGGACAAGGGTAATGGTTTTAAACCAAGAGGGTAGATTCAGACTAGATATATGGAAGAACTTTTCTATTATGGGGTGGTGAAACAGTGGAAGCAGGTTGCCCAGAGAGGGGGTAGATGCCCCATCCCTAGAAACCTTCAAGGTCAGGTTGGATAGGGCTCTGAGCAACCTGATCTAGTTGAACATGTCCCTGCCCATTGCAGAGGGGCTGAACTAGATAACCTTTAGCGCTCCCTTGCGAACCAAACCATTCTATGATTCTGTGCTACTATTCTCCCCAAGAGCTGTTGTTACAATTCAACTTACAAAGGCTGTGTTTTCCAGATAGATGTCTCTATGTGTTTCTTATATGCATGCATTTGAACTGTTTAAAGGACATCCAATCAATTGTGACAGTATCCTTCACATGCAGTCAGGTAATGGGTAACTCACCATAAAAAGAGCTTAGTATTAACAAAAAGCCTAGTTCTTGATGAATGATGTGCAATATAAACCCTAAAGCTGAGCAAAACATGTTGATGAGTAATAACTTTAGATCAGGCCTGTAAAAACTCCTAACAAAAAGTAACATCCATGCAGCAGTAAGAGAAAGAACAGGAAACAAACCCACACTCAAAACCAACTTGAGAGCAAGAAAGAAGGGATTCTGAAGGCAAAAGTATATGATCTCCAAAATAAAGCAGAGAAAATGTTGTCACAATCCTGAGAAATTAGGTAAGAAGCAGGCCTGAATCAAGCCCCTCTCAGAGCTTCTGCTACTTATATATACTGATGCTCACGTAAGAAATTTCACATTTATAAGGTTCAGTTGAAGACACAGAAAGATAGTATCTTGTTTGTGCATAGGTTTTCTGCTATTGAACTCTGCTCAAATGTGCTTTCAAAAAAGTATTAATGAGCCATGCCTTTTGCTCCTCCATTTTATCTAGAAGACCTGACATCATTTTCGCTAAAACACCTCTCCTCAGTTCAACTGTAACTACCTTTATCTCTTCAGCTTGCTCATGGCAACCAAATAAGCTGTAGCATAAAATCTTCACCACTTAAAAAAGTCTACAAAACAGAATACAATCCATTCCAGAAGCATCAAATATGGTCCTTTGCTAGTCCTGTGAATTAATTTCCATGAGCACTGGCTCTGAGCAACCTAGCTGTTAAATAGTCTAGGCATAGGTTATGCAAAATATTAATTGAAGATCTAGAATGAACTATGGCAAATAAATTTGTGCCTCTGGAAAAAATTTGCTGTTTTGTCAGGAATGAAATCAAGAGTGTAAGAAATACCAAGTATTCTAGCTCTAAGAATATATTAAGGCAAGAATTGTCAGGAGAGTTATGCTTTTTTACCTTTGAGAAAAATTGAAGTTGGTGTACAGATGAACTTCCACATAAACTGTCTGGGGAAAACAGCTTTTGCATGGCTTAATTCATACCAAGGGTACTACCATTTTGAATAACCACATTCTCACCAGCACACTACATCAGCTGTGTTGGATTGCCAACAGTATCAGACAAATCAAATAAATCACAACCACACGAACTTTCAAGGACAAAAAACAGGTAAAGAAACTATACTTCAAACTGATACTCATTATTCTTAACTAAAAAATTTAAAGTACATACTGCAGTCCTAACATCTCAGAACAAGGACAGTTCTTATCAAGACCTACAAGGAACAAGCAAACACAAGAACACTTCATGTTTTCTTGGACACCTACATTAATTCCAAATTATGCATTTTCATTTCTTAACTGAAATGTGGCTCTATACTTTGTGTTTTCAGATTTAGAAACAAAACTTCAATTTCATGAACTCAGCATAAATCAAATCAGCTTTGAATCCTTTAGTCTTCTGAAAGCCCGAAACAGTAGCCCCCAAGTAAATGCATTAGCTCACTTATTTTAATGGACCTTAAAATTAATTGTGATCGTGTAAGCATTGACAGTTGCACTAATTATTGCTCTAATTATTAATTATTGCACTATTGATCCTTTTCAGGAGAACTATATGCTAGAAAGCCCCTAAAAGTCTCTCTGTACCTTCCAAAATATCCAGCTGTATCCTATGAGTTCAAAAATTCAAAAATTTTAAATGCATTACAGGTTTACTGAAAGATGCAGTATGACAAAAGAATTTGCAAGAGAGGTGGAATTTGCTTTAATTGTGTACATTATACTGTCTTATGCTCATTACAAGGCATACAATTTTTGTTTGGTAGGTTACAGACAAAAATCTGTAAGAATACAGACTACTGCAAGAGTAAACAAAAGGATTAAGGACGGCCTCAAAAATGTTCTACTGAAGTAGGAAAAAAAACCCAAATATCTTGTTTTGACTTTATATATAGTTCATTTTTTCACTGCCTTAATCAATATAATCTTTGGTTTACAGTTTTCCATGCTGTAATACCACCTAATTTAGTGAAGGTGAGAATTTACTCTGTTAAAACAGCAAAATACAAAATCTAAGGAAATTATCAAGATTTTCAGACACAGTTCATAAAAGTTACTAAAAAAAATTTAAACAATATAATCATTTAACTGCATTAATCTACAACACTTCTCAGTAATGAACTAAAAGTTACTAAAAGTTACTAAAAAAAATTTAAACAATATAATCATTTAACTGCATTAATCTACAACACTTCTCAGTAATGAACCTAAAAAATTACATTTTTTAAACTTCCAGTAAAATAAAGAACACTACTAAGAATAGAGAATATTTTGGTCTCTTGCAACAAATTCAGTGTAATTATTCCAACTATTAATAAATATTAGTAATTTTAGGGATTGGATCATCCCTCTTTTTTTTTTATCTTCTAAAACTACTCAGTAACTCCTGAGATTATTTTTATTTAGAACTTTGCTCTAAATTGTTCCCAAATAATAAAAAAAGAATTTTTTTCCTCATTCCAGGGTCCTGAAGCCAAGCAAAGCAAAACACCCAGAATCCAGAATCAGCTCAGTATCAAAAGGCC
This sequence comes from Grantiella picta, assembly GCA_013397955.1. Taxonomy (NCBI): domain Eukaryota; kingdom Metazoa; phylum Chordata; class Aves; order Passeriformes; family Meliphagidae; genus Grantiella; species Grantiella picta. The sequence continues at coordinate 265,110 of VZRM01008837.1, read as the reverse complement.
TAACACCAACAGAATAACCCTGAGGTCAGAGTAGTAATTTGTATAACTCTCACGCTCCTACTGCTGATCCAGAAATATGACATTTTTTAAGCCAACCAATGACTTCAGTGACCAGGCACAGTACCTACACTAAATAAATCTTGCCTTTCATAGAGAATAATTTACAGACAAAGCCTAGGCTATTTTTGATCCACATAAGGAGCCTTCCCCTATTGTTACACTACGAAATTAGAAAGACCTGCTCATGGTCTACATGCCAGGCATGTAAGCAGTGCATCAAAAAAGGGCAAAAAGGCAACAGAAATCCCAACTTATTTTCTATGTTATGAAAAAGGGTTGGTACTAGAGTATAACTGCATTTTAAATTGTAATCTTAAAAAATTGTAAGATTTACCTGTAGAACAAGGCATCTGGAAACTGGGGTCATTGCTATCCAAAACAGGCAAACAGAACTGGGCACTTGCAGATCCTAGCATAGGATCCTTATCGCTGAGCATGTTCTTCAGCGAATCCTCTAAGAAATTTTGACTTGTACTAAAATCCTCACAGACTTCATTCTCCAGGTTGGATTCTAGAAATAGGGCATCATCTAAGTGTTCAGTAGGAATTAAATGGTTAAATGTATCAACTATATCCATGAAGACTCCTGTGTGTCTTTCAGCCCTATAGAAAGACAAGAAAAATACCATAAGAAAATAAGCTACAAATTGTAAAACACCTAAGACACCAGCAAATTTTTTGGCTGTTGTGTTTTATAAAGAATGCTTAAGGTATCTTAGAACTATAAAAAACAAATGAATAAAAAACTGTTTATGGTTTAGTATGGTCCACTGCGTAACTAAAAATCATTTTCCTAATTATTTTAAAAAGAAATTCCATGCTAAGTTAATATAATCTCCTCTATCAGCATCAGAGTGCTGACACTTCTACAGAGTGTGTAGAACAAAGGATATCTAAATAACTCCTTTCTAAAATTTGTTTAAACCTTAACCAACCCAAAGAGGTAGGAAACCAGAGGAGGAAGATTTCAAGAACAAGTGAACCTGGATAGCAGCATTGTGAACATGAATCTTTCTTCTTTTTAAATATAAAAATTTGAGGTCAGCTTCCACTAACATCAATGGAGCTAAGAAGGTTACAGAGCCCATCATACTAATACATATTACTGAGAAGAACTATATTTCTGGTCAAAGAGCAACTGCCAAGTACTTCATATCAAGTTAGTATTTTTAAACAACAAGGTTTTTTTGCTATTATTTTTCAACTATCAATACATTCAATAAAATTACAGAAATTTTATATGAAAATCTGATCTCAATCAAGCACATGAGAATTCTGAGCTAGCAGCAAAAGGGCCAGAAGCCTTTTGGAAACTTCAATTTTGAAGAAGTTTAGATGAACTTCTAGAAGTCTACCTAAGGAATTGGCTTGAAAGACATCATCTGCATTTTATATAAATTCTTTATTTCCTAGATCTTCTTTGCAATGCAGTAAAAGTGCAACTACCACGGCAGAGACTCAACTAATAAGAATGTATAACTAAACAACAGAATGGAAAAAAGTCAGCAAAACATTTTTTCAGAAGTTTTTATCCAGCATATACTCAAAGTGGAGAGAGACAACTATAATAAATATGGTCAGGCAAGGAGAACAGAGTAGTGCCGTACTGCCTGGCTTAATTTGGCATACAGGATATTCTGGAAGACCAGTTTTGGTACACAAAGCTGTTAAAGCTTTTAGAAACAGCAAAAGGACACATATGCTTTCCTGCCCCTTATTTCATCATGCTCCTCCCATGCATGAGACAAATTCTTTTTGTTTAGAATGAGCACACCAATTAAAGGAAAATGACAAATGAGAATTGGAGTTTGCAGTGCTTGAATTACTTTCTAGATGGCTATTCCAGCAACCTGCCACTAAAGAAATCCAGTACTTACTCATGCTTAATAGAAGATTAAGTATGCTTCCTTAAATGCATTAATGGGAGATTTCTGTTTTAGCAATCAACTGGAAATGTCCTAGCCAGATATATATAAGGGCTCTGCTACAATTTCAACTCTATTTATGCTGTTTTATTTCACAAATTTATAAAATCTATGGATTTAACATTAAGAGTATTTCCTTTTGCTTGGGTAGGGTTTGTTAGGGTTTTTCTGTTTGTGGGGTTTTGTTGTGTTTTGGGTTGTTGGAGGTTTTTTTTCAAATATGACAGTCTTTCTTCCTTATCCCATAGGGCAGCTCAAAGAAAACAATGGTCAGGGATGGTACTGTGTCTCTTGGCACTCACGGCGAAGCATGGTGTCTTTCCAATTTCTACACACTAACCACAACAAAGTCTAATACACAAGCTCCTACTGACCAAACAGCCAGCAGGAAGGAAAGTTTGGCCAAATCAGGTGCATTTAGTATGCAGGTAATACACTAAAGCAGCAAGTCATAATTTGAAAGCTCTCTCACCAAAAAAATGAACCGCTGTTACCAAGCAATGCAGTGCTTGATATCTACATATACACCATACCAACTGTCACCGATGGCAATCAACATTGTTTCTGAAGTTCCAAATCTGGCAACAAATGAAGAAGCAAACTAATGGAGTATGTACTGTGCTGCACTGTATAATCTGGTTTTTTTTATTATTATGCCAAGTAGTTATAACAATCTGATAATACACAGGATAAACTACAGTGGCTCCAAGTCAGAAAATAATTACAAATGCCCCAACACAGTACTTTAAAGCACCTTCCTGTAACGACAGGTTCTTTTCATATTAGCATTACATGAGCACCAGAGTAACAGCCGCAGGACAACATTATGGTGAACCCTGACATTAGCAAGTGTCAATGACACTGCAAGAGAACACATACATATTGTGAGAATGTAAGAAACCCATTTGCATCCAACATTAAAAAGTGGAAGAGACATTGAAGACATTGACAATAACGTATCCCAAGCTTTTTTTTCTGGATAGGAGAACATTTATATATTTGTTACTCAAATATCATTGTTCCCAAAGCAGTCATGACCACTTCATTAAAAGCAATGTTAAGTACCAAAGCTTGAGAAGAACATTAGCGCTTGCTACAAAAATCCCTCCTGACAGAAATTAACTTCTGTCTTCAGTGATGTGATGAAAAAAAGAAGATTTCTTACAGTGTAAGACTACCATGCAACCATTCAGAACACTAAAAGCACTGTGAAGTAACTGTCAAAGCAACTACACGTGCAGTGGCCACAGCCACCTTCAATGACACCTAAGTAGCTAGTAAAGGAAATTCAAGAGGAATTTTATTGAAAGCTTTATTTCTGGAGCATGAGACTATGATCAAGTGTAAGTTCTATCCAAACTTTGCATCAAAAAGTCACAGAGCTTGCATAAAAATCCTACTACCATAAAATCTGATCTTAAAGGATTTTTTCTACCATTTCTAAAAAGCAAGTTAATGCCAGCAAAACATGTGAAATCAAAATTCTGCTTTACCTGGTTCAAAAAAATGGTGCAATTCTTTGCACACTTTGTACACTACAAAGGTATTTCAGAAAATTATTTCTAACATTACTGGATTAACTATCACAAGTGTAGAATCTGTGGGACTGAGGATGAAAGACACTTCTTTAGCTAGACAGCTAGACAGAAAAAGAAATCTTCTCTTACACAATGCCTGAAGTGTATGAATTTTGAATGGTTTATTTTGCATTTGAAACACTTTGAACATCGGGAAAAATAGCCAGAGGTACAGGTAAAAGCACAGTTGAGATTTTCATGCTTACTTATTTCCAAAGATTATTCTAACCCCTCAGAGGAAGAATGTATTACTCCACTGGAACACAGCTGTGTCCTCCACTTGAACCCTAATGGCCAAGTGCCTCGGCAACACTCCCAGCAGATGCGCGCATACCAAGGGTACTCCCATCGCACAGTAATTCACAAGTGCTTTCCCACTGGGTAGCTAATCAGAAGCAACAGTATATTAAAAGTATTATGCATGCAGAACCAGTGAGGAGTGCTCATAAGTGAGGCAAAGGAGCAAGTCCCAGCCAGGCTTAGTGAAACTTTTCCCATCTGCTGGCTCCTGGAACATCAGGGCATGTACTGAGACTGCTACAGCACAGCAACATATAGGAGTCTGGGTAAAAGAAGGGTTCACCATCAAGAAAAGCTAAAAGCATAGAAAGCATTCTCCTCAGTTCCCTAAATACATGGCTCTTACACTTTTGAGACTGATTTGTTTCAATCAGCCCCTCTACTGGAAAAACAGGAGCAACAATTACAGAAGTAACACTGTAACAATTACAAAGTAACCCAAAAACCACTATCTGTCATTATTAAATGATGCAACACTATAAAGAACCCTGTTCAAAAGCACTACAGTCAAACATGACTTCCAGAATTTGCCCCACTGGTTTACCATAAAATTTCTTCGTGCTCTCAACATTGTTTCCTTTTACAGTCTGAGTCTTTTAACAGTCTGAGTTAAAAAAAAAAATCCTCCGTTGTTGAATTAGTTTATTAAGCAAGGTATGCCATATTGCCTTAAATCCCAACAAATCTGGTATGAAATAAACACGCAAGAGGATATGCCACACCAGGTTTTTATCTTCTCCCCATTTACCACATTTTCATTACATTTCTAACAGCTCTACACCACTTATTTAATTTAAAAGGTAAATAGCCAGAATAATTCACTTGCTGAGAAAAGAAACTGAGATCTCAAGCAAGCATATCCTTCCAAACCAATCTCAGAAGGGAAGGAAGAGTAGACACTGGACAAGAGATGTTGCACATCTTGAAGCTTTTTCATTGCTTAGTTTGTCTGTGAAAGAGGCAAAGAATTACTTCAGTTCCTGTTGTATTATTTTCTTAATCACAACAGAGAAGAACATTTTAGCGGAGACATACAGCTGCATCCGCATGTTTCTATCATCTTATCTGAAATCCACTTCAGGCAGCAGAGATCACAAATTGTATTTACCACCAAGCATCCTGTGTGTTATGTAGCTGATGGACAGCCCAAGCATACTTTTGACTGCACTTTAAATTAGGTATCTCTTAAACATCAGCATGTGTAAGTGTTTCATTTTCCAACTACATATTTGGATTTATGTGAGCTACATTTGTCTTGATATTTTATTATTTTCCCTTACATTCATTTTGTTCAGTTTTTACAGTATTCCCATATCATTTATTTTACTAAGCAAATGTTAGGTTTCACTGTAATTACTCTCTCCTTCCCTCTCTGACCAGGGGATGAATTTAATATATCAGCTTACCTTTTAAACTTGACTGTCATATTTTAGCTTATATTTTAAAGCTAGCAGCATAAAATAGAACTTTCTGTATGTTTAATGATTGTCAATTTAAAAATCAATCTGGTTTATGAAAGTCCTCAGCAATTGAACTTTAAGGAAAATATTTCTACAATGAAATTTAACCAAAAAGAATTGCCTGAATTGGGAACAATGAGAGACAAAAACTTGAAGGAACCTAACAAAAGAACAAAAAAAAAAAAACCCACCAAACTCACATTACTGATTTAGGGTATTCAAAATACTAGATGTTGAAGATCCTATCTACTTTATTGACCTGCCTGAATAAGTGAGTCTGAAACTGCTAAGACAGCATAGCAACGGTACAATTCCTTCCATTTCACTGAAGTACCTTTCTGAATAGTGTTTGTCGCCTCCAATTCACTGAATCTATCCAGTGCTTTTAAAAGCTTTTGTACATTTAGTTATTGACTGAGCTATGTGAGAAACACTGAAACATTCAAAATACAAGACTTGGTCTCCTGACCTTGTGCTTATGCACACCAAATGACAAGAGCAAGCACTAGTCATAACAACAGTAATAGACTTCATTAAAAAGACCCATATTATGTTTATTTCTTCAAGTAGTAAACTCTTGTAGGAGAGTAAACAAAGGAACAAGCTATTTGGATGAGTAGCACCTTAGATGTCAAAACAAATGGGAAAGCTGACTCAGCACTATTACAGAAGAATCAGTAAGTAACAGTAACTGACAAAAATTTTCCTCAAAAGATGGGAACTGCACCTTAATTAGCATGCAATTAGCTAACAATACAGACAGCTTAAAAAAGAAATCCCTTGCCCATGCTGTGCGGCAACTACTGTACCCAAAAGGAGCACTCAAGGCATGAAATGTCTTTGTTCACTGGAGCTGTGATGTCAGACCACCCCAGGGATTCACTGATACCTGGACACTTACAACCCACCTACCAAAAATGTTACTTCAAAGCCCTGATGCACAGCAAGTTTTGCTAACATTCTCCTACTTCCTAGTACACAAACTAAAGTTTAAGTTCACAAGTACCTAATTGAAAAATAATAAGTTGCGATGGATCCATGTTGCCATGCTCTAAGCACTAGAAGCTGCATGCATTATGTTTATGGACATTACAGCACCGTAAGCCAGAACTGAGACCACATCTTCCGTAGTAACAGATTTTACCCAATGGAGTTTACAATCTAAACATATCATGGGATAAAAATCAATACCAGACAGTGCATCAGTGGCAGAGTCAGTAAGAAGACATCAACTTGACAACTTTTTCATGAGTTTACAACTCTCACACCAATGCACTTTCTAATCTGGTTCATATTGGCTCAAATCCCATCATCTGGGGCAGTCTTCAAGAATTAAATTAACTGACAAAATATTTTTGACAGAACAAGCAGTGTGATTTATGAGCATATGAACTGCCATCTAGACACAAAAACGTGTTTGGAACTGTTAAAAGAAGATTTCAGTGCCCTTTCTCAAAA
>VZRM01008837.1:235094-254557 GCA_013397955.1 Grantiella picta | reverse complement strand
TGGAGTGGGGGGCCGCTACAGCGCGAGGCGCACGGTGGCAACCGGCCGTGCGCATGACGGGCCTGGCTGGGCCCACGGGAGGGTGGGTGGAGGGCGGCCGGGAGGGTTCGCGTGTTTTTGTAAGGCCGTGGCTGAGGACACACATGGGGTGACCGGTGCGTGTGTAATGATGTGGCCTTTTGTCTTCGGAGAGCAGCTGCCACCCCCTCCTCGGTGCAACCCGCATTACACAACTTGATTGTTAATCTGTCCGGTGCGCCGGCGGCCTCGGGCTGATTACTCCAGCTCTCGATGTGCCAGGCTCATCGGTTCCTACAGGTTGAGCGGAAAAGTCTCCGTATTCGGTCGGTCCTGGCTAGACACGTCTCATGCTGCTTATTGGTGCAGGCGCGTTTTCGCCGCCTTTTCCTGGTAGCAGTTTCTCCCTGTGCGCTGCCTGATCTGTGGCGCACATTCAAACCAAATCCACACCTAAGGGGCTGTCACGATGTGTGTTTGTCGGGACATCGGCAACTGGAGTGATTTGGTCTTTACATAATGTTATCAAAGAGCAGGGCTGTCTTTCGTAATTTGTGTTAACGGCATTAGCTGAATGCAAGCATTCGTTACACTGCTTTCAGTTCTGATGGCTGGCATAAAGTGTAGTGCAGGCTGACTCTTGCATATACCAAGTTTCAACACCCCCAAAAGAGAAACAGATTTCTAATTCAATACTATTTCTAAAAATCAAATTTGGAATGATCTTATGAATTACTGTATTAAGGCTGCCTTTATATATTGTTTTGTAATGAAATGCACACATGATGCGAGGACAAAAAAGGATGAGCAAGTTAAAATTTATTAGGTTTCTTTTAATTTCTTTTTTTCAGTTCTATTTGAGTCTTTGAGATGTGCGTTCACTACGGCTTTTTGTGGTGCCATGAAGGCTGCAATACATGGAATACTTCTCTTGCTACCATCACTCTAAGAAAGGAAGTATTAAACTTGAGGCACGGTAGCAGCAATATTTACAGGCACTACACAAGGTAGTTGCAAAAAAGCACTTTTGAAGCAGAGCACAGTTTTTAACCTACTCTTTTTTTTCTCCCTGCCCTTCTTAAGTTACAGTTACACACATTACCACAAATTGGTTTTTTCCAGTTTTCTTCCTGTGCTTTCCCAGTTTCAGAAGGTCTCTCTCCTTTCCAAAGCAAGCATCTTTTTAAAAAAAAAAAACCCTGAATTCTTACAATGGCACAGAATGGAGCTGCTGGGCTGGTTGCACTAATTTCTTCAAAGGCTTTTTAGGCATGGATTTTTACAAGGTGCTAACCCTCTGATATATTGTTGACATTTTATAAAGAAACGAAAGAACTTTCTGATGCAAAATTCAGTTAAACACAATTTGAATTGCACAAATTTTCCAGCATTCAGCCCTTTTGATTTCATTAGTTTTGACACAAGTGGCAGGCAAACCACTGCTGGTAATCTGATCATTGTTCATTGCTCTATTCAGTTTTTTCTTTACTCTGTCAAAAGTCACGTAACTCCAGTGACCCATCTCAGCTTAACAGAGTTTGTGCAATTTTCTTTTACTGTAACCACACTCTGCCAGTCCCTTTATGTAATGAACTTGCCCATCTGTAGCACCTCTGTAACAGTTTAACAGAAAAAAAAAAAAACCACCCCAGTAGCAAATTCCATAGGTATTACAGAGGCCTTTCCATACAATGACATACCAGGTATACACAACTACAACTGCACCATCCGCTATCTTTCCTAGCAATATTTTTATCATGTTGTCCCTTTACACATGAGCTAGTTGGTATTAGTCCAGATCTTGGAAGTTGTTTCCATTGCAAAGCAACCTATATATTTTCAGAAAACAGTCTGCTATTGCCCTGAACACAAAAAAAAAGCAGCAGCAGAAGGCAGTTTCTTTACTTAAAATTCCAGTCTCTTCAGCCACAACTCTTCCCAAGAGGTTCATTAATTATTTTCCTTATAGTCTTTCCATGTTTCTTGTTATAAATGGAGTTTTTGAAAATATGCTATACACAGTCAGATTATGATCACACTGGTCTTAATCATGGCTTGCTTTTGACTGTTAATTACTAGTTCTTTGGTGTCAAAAGGTGGAAAGGAGTTAGATTGCTCCACATGCTTATCTGGATAAAGAATGTATTCAGTATGGTGGTGGACAAACAGGTTTTTTCCCCCTGCTGTAGGGTGGTATTTGCTACTGTCAAAAAGCTGAGATATGTTACAGCAGTAAGCCAATAACCAAACAATGTCTCACAGCGACATCTTTCTTTTGTCTGCAAGATACTTGATTTAAATTATTTTAAAACCCAAGTGCTGCATCTGTTTTGTAAATTGCCTAACTTAAAATGTCATACAAAGCAGAGTTAGACTTCTGGAATATATTGAAGTGTATGTACTACAGCATCAGTTGCACTTACCTGCTGAATTTACGGTATTGAACAAGCTTTTTTTTCTGATTACTGTTTTCTGTAGTCAGATATACTACATTGGCACCCCTTAATAATTAGATAACTGCTTTTCACAGCACACTTGCCATGATTTTTACCAGAATGAACAGCAGACACTCTGTTCACAACACCTGGGATTTGCCTGTATCACTAGTTTAGGAGGCTCCATAGTTAGCTCGTTTGAAGTCTATTGTAAGTTACTGTGAATTATATCTTTAGTAAAATTTAAAACTGTTCATTCTTCAGATCTGTTCTATTTCTTGGGTAATAAGAACTGACTTTTTCAAATGCAGAGTAACAGCCAATAATCTACAATTTCCTAGTCCTATAATGGAAATCCACATCTTTTGATAAGAATATCTGATTTAACACTATTTTCACTTTAATTGGCCACCTTTCCTTGCTTTAGTAAGTACAGGAACAGTAACATGTTCCCCCTTACCCACTTTCCACCAAATTTATGACAGTATCATTTTCTTTCCCCACAAAGACTCACTAGCAGCTGCCAGTTCTTAGTTCAAACAGCATGTCTTACATATACTTCAATATATTCCAGAGGTCGATAAATCTGCTTTGTATGACATTTTAAGTTATGCAATTTACGAAACAGATACAGCACTTGGGTTTTAAAATCATGCCTTTTCACTTGATATACAGGTTTTTCCACAGCAATGCATCCCGTCTATCCCAGGGATGGGCTACCCTATTCTCCACAGTTTTGTATGGCAGCATTCTTACTTCTCCCTGCCTTCGAACTGGGACTTCCTTGTAGGATGCTATGGACGATGGGTGCCTGGCAGGAGCTATATACTTAAAACTCTGTGGTATTTGATTTTCTTCAGCTACACTTCAAAAGTTCTCATTTGAATCAGAAATTGAAGCAGGCAACTTGATCTTCTGGCACTGTCCCTGTCACTTCTTGTCAGACCACTATTTAAATACTATTCCCTCACAAAGCAGCTTTCCACCGACAAGGAACTTGTGTTACTATTGAGATAATTATCAATGCATTAGGACAGTATGTATCAAAATTAACAACAGTCTTGCAGGGGACTACAAAGACAAAAACAATGCCACTTGCTGTGGTTACATGTAGCATAAACTGGAATCAATTTAAAAGATTAGGTTATAATTGTCAATGGTTATTACACACTAGCAGTGAGGTATATGGAGAGAAATACTTCACCTGACACTTTAGAACAATTGCACTTAAATAAATTAGGTGAGATTTATTTAATCTACCTGTAGATACCAACACTGCAAACTGAATTTGCTATCCCATGCTCCTTTTACAGACTACATTCTCATCTTTAGAGAGCTCTTAATCTAGCCTATTTTAGGTATCTCTTAGCATAGGAGATCTGAGACATATGCCTGAGAAGTGAAGAATTACTTTCACTGAGTGTAAGGGAAGCATCTACTCTTGTGTAAAAATCTGTATTTCTTCAGGTAAGTCCCTCCAAGCTATTAATAAATCCCACCAAATTTCAGCCTGATTTTAAGATCTGAATTCAGCTTGTGAAGTAGAACTGATTTTTTTTTCAAGTGGGATTACACAAATATGTACAAAAAGATAATAGTAATCTACTTGGAACAACATTATTCCTGGTTTGACAACTTTCCCAATCCTGACAGAAAATACTTGCTTAATGATACAGCAAAATTGCAGCAAATCTAAAATACTGTTTTGAGTACTCTTCAGTAATTATTTAAATCATGTTGCTCATATTAAAAAAGGGAAAAAAAAGTATTATTAATGCTGCAGTCAAGCACTCAGAAGCTTAAAATCAATGAAGGTAATTTATGAACCGTCAATCTGGCCCTCTCAAATACATTCAATTACAGATTTTTCCCCCCACCTCATTTGTAAGGACAATCAATGCTCACTTAAGTAAGCAATGCTTTTTTTCTTACTGCCAAAGATCTTAAGTCTAACCTAGAATTAAAATCCTTAATAACAAATTATATATTTTCTCACTGTTTCTTCTGCAGTAATGCAGATGGGTCTGATTACTTCAGAAATTGCTGCTTATTTCCACAACTGCGCCACTAATGTAAGGACTGGAATGGCTTTTTATACACCAAGAACTGAAGACAGGGAGAATAACAATCAGAAGTATTAATTTTGAATAGTCTGAAGTGGTTCAGGACAGTTCAGACACCCATTTCTACATAATTTCATATATACTTAAGTCTGTAAATACTGTACTTAAGTTGAAACTGACTGCTCAGCACTTCTGAGAATCAGATTCAAAAAAATCACATTTAACTTTATACCTGATTTTGGATAATCAGTAATAAAGTACCTTGGAATCAGTACAAACTACCTTAGCATTATTTAGGGACCACATGACAGAACAATATAAGGAATTCATTTTTCTGCTGCACTAGTTCCAAACTCTTCTTCTCACCCCTTTCCCATGAACATTTCTGCTACATGCTAAGGAATCCTGTAAATACTACCACCATTTACAAATCACATAATGTAAGCCACTAGGTCCAAAGCACAAACCAGTCTAGCAAATGACAAGAATATCCTGCAACATACCTCTTGAGGGCACAAAGCAGTTATAGCCATTTTAAGCAACCAAAATTAAATGTTAAAGCCTGTCTTCCATGCCAGACTTTAGCCTAAAGATAGAGTAATTCTCTTTTAGCATTTCTTCACTTGAATTTGTAAATATGCAAATACATATATACACACATTACTTGGAATTTCATTCAACTTCTTCCATGTAGTTCCATCTGCTGTCTTCACAATTTAAGTATTGTTAACATTTTATTTCCTGAAAACTACCAGAATTGTTCCAAGAGGAAAAGATTTTCTGTTCCTAAGTCATGTCTAAATGGGAATTCAAAAGTTAACTTGATTTTCACTTTAAACAGACACAGCCATGCAATTTTTTCCTCTTGTTTACTGAAATCAACTGAAGCCAAGCCTAGTCTCAAGTTTAGAGCTCAGTGAACCAAGCTTTCTTCACTAATGTGTTCAAGCTCTGAACTGAAACATAACCCTCCTTACCCATAATGAATTCTTTAAAGACAGAGCAAAATCTGATACAGAAACTGCATTAATAATTTTAAGTAAAAAAAATTCCAGGCTTTTTACTTGTGGCTGTTGCACAGATTTCTCCTAACTTCATGAGTGACCATATCAGGATTTTTAACTTCGATACTAATCTGTGTTAAACCAGTATTTACATCAGCCTGCTGTACTGATGAGTTACAGAATTTGTGAAGATTTTGTCTTTGCCATTGTTCTATAATCTAGTCAATCAATAAAACATTGAGCACTTTGGATGTTATTCCAGAAGAAAAGATCTCATTTCCTCAGGCAAATGAAGCTGTATTCCATTAAACAAAATACCTTTTAAACCACGTTCGGCTTCCAAAGGAAAGATTATCCAATGTTTATTTTACTACTTTAGAGATTGAGCTCATTACATTCTTTCAGGCATTAATTATTTTTAAATCGTACAGTGCTCTTTATAACAAGGCTCTAGCCCTAACTCTTCCAAAAGCAATCCTTCAGAAATCTCATTGACTGATAACTATGATCCCACCTCAGTGTTTAGAAAGGAAGAAATGTATAACTATAGTTTAAGCAGGTATGAGCACTGATCATCTCAGCTGGCTACTAAGAGCACCCTCCAGTTCTTGTCAGGAAGCTCAGTCACCACTCTGCAAACTCATACAAGAGATCTTTGCTAACACAATTTTTGGGACATCTTCTGTTTGTACATAGCTTCAGTCTTGACAGTGAAGCACTTATACTATTTTTACTTGAATTCTAATGCTATCTCCAAGCTTTACTGATGCATATAACTCCTCTACTGCAAAAATAGCTTCAAGAACAGTAAGCAAGTAACCTATTTTAGTACTGGGGACAGCAAGTCACAAGTAAGCTACATGAAGAAATACTGTACTTTCTACCATTAATTTTTGTTCACATTTATTTATGAGTGAAACAAACAGCAAACATACAGGGGACATTCAAAGGGGACATTCAGGCCCACATTAAAAAAAAACCCAAACAACCCAACAGATGCCTGACTAGATTCTCAATTTAGGCACCTCAAGATTGATGACAAAGTACACCAAAATAAGTGAAAAGTGATGAGCATTTCAGCAAACTTCGTAAGTGCATTTCAGTATTTATTTAGATGTTTTAAGCTCTCGCACTAGATTTTACAAGCTGGTGAACACTGGCAAAAGTATTTCTCCCACAGAACTATAACCACACATTCCCAAGACAGTATAAATATATGGTTGAACTAACATTAATACACATCACCATTTTATCAATTACATAATAAAACAAATTATCAAGTATCCAAATATTAAGTTACGCAGCTTGAAAGGCATACAAAATATTACAGAGGTCTGCCCAATTCATAGCAGAAACTCAAGGAGGAAAAATGAAAAGAAAAAAAAAAAATCACACTTTCAACAAAGCAGTAGTTGGTAAACAACTCTCAATAGGTACAGAAAAAGAAAGCTACAAGATTTTTCAGAAATTTTCTGATTAAGAATTTTTAGCTACAATAACAAAGCATTTCTACATTTTAAAAAAATATTTACTAAAGTAAAGGGCATATTCTATACTTCCTGCACAAGACAAAGGCAACATTTTACTAGAAATATTAAATAGCCCCTCCCAACCTTTTCAGGCCCTCTGTTAAGTTGCACATAGAGTGCCAACATTAATTTTACTGTAAGGCTTTTTGTCTGGAGACATTAAAGACTTGTGTGCTTCTGTACAATTTAAAAGTTCTTCTACATGAATAACCGGAGTAATGAGTTGTAAAATGGAGAGGTTCAGGTAACAGGAAAGTACAGATGAAGGGGTAAAAAGTTACTGTAATTCATAGTATTAAAAAGACAGACTGTGCAAATCCTGATAATTCTAGTGCGATTGTGGGAGACAAAACATACAGTGAGCAGGCAAGACTACTTTAGAGGCCATATTCTTCAATATTGAAATGACTGTAGAAAAAAAAGATAGTAAGGTCCAAATAAGCTGGTAGTTCTCACATCATCAGAACTATGCTCATTTTAAGGAAAAACATGTAGCTGATATGCTGGGTGTTTTGGCACCTAATCTCTCTACAGATTGATTTATTTTAGTACCCCAATTTTTAGTAGCTGAAACTAGGTCGGTAAGACTCAATGGCATGATTAAAGGATATTTGATCTGATAATTAATGAACAAGGAGACAGCTCAGAAACAGGGTACAGCAAAAACATTTACTGGGTCTCCAAATAGACAGGTATTTATCTAAACATAGAAGTTGCATTTCTACTGAGCCTTTAGCCTAATAAATACTCCTAAGGAAGCTTCCTTTACTACTAAAAAATACCAGACTGATGTCTTTGACATGCAGTCTGCTTAATTCTAGTTTCCATCCTTTATTTCCAAAGAAGTACTACAGGCTTTTGAGCTTTACTGAATACAACAATTATTTCGGTGACCATTGGAGTCTTTAAAGCGCAGACGCATCTTGGGGCGGTATTTCTCCAAGTACAGAAGTTGCTTGCTGTTGAAAGCTCCACGCCGCTTCCTAGGTGGAGAAAAACAGATTTTAAACAGAACATTAATCTACTGCCCAGTGAAATAATATCACCAACCAGAGAAAAATATTTTTAGGTCACTTAGAAAAGCCACCTTTAAGTCAAGGCTGTAACCAAAATAGGGATAATTGGAAGTTAAGTGCCAGGAAAGAGGGTGGTAGCTTCCTTTCACAAATATCTCACTGGACCACATGTTCAAAGGAGTACATAGAATTTTACACAGTGTTCTGGTCTCTGATATGTACAAGCCAGAGACCTTACATTAAGATCGTTAGAAGGAACTTCAAATTGAAGCTATGGAGCAGACGCCAGATGGTCTTCTTGAGAACTGAAGTGATTCGTTCTCTTAAAATAATGATGAATACTACAATATTAAATAAGTACGTAAACATTGAAAGTCCCCAAAATAACATGCTGAACAGAAACTGAGCTTTCTTTTTTTTTTCCTCAAACTGTAAGTACGTGATAAAAAGGTACATGTTGGCTGACGGTCTGGAGTGTGTACCTGGCTTCCTATTCCTCACTTCATACACAACCAGTACAAGCTGAATTTAATTCTTCCAAGGCCTGGCAATTATGCAGTATTTTGTTATTGTTTTTTATTTTATGCAAGTATTTTGTTATTGTTTATAATGGATGCAGCTTCTTTTAAGTACAGTTGAAACCTGAGAAATTAAAACATTAAAATTAAAATTGTTCTCATCCAACTTACATACATTGATGAAAAATTCCAAGGAAGTATTTGTCTTCAGTGGACCACCAGAAAAGACTAGGAAGAACTTTTTAGCACATTTTGATCTAATACAGAAGGAAGGATCCACCAACATGGATGAGTATTAATTCTAGCTGGGAAATAGAACCTAAATTCCAAAGGTATTCTGCCTTTCATATGTGAAATAAAGAGACCTCTGCAAATCTAACTGAAGGTTAGGGGGTTTGTTAATGGCTGTTCTGGGTCTTTTTAAAGCTCCTCAAATAATTATGGATGGATTTTGGTTTTGACAGGAACAGAAAACACCCATTCCACAGGCCAAGTCCTACAGTACTGACTGTATGCAGTACAATTTCAGATGTACTGAATTAAATAGCTTACCAAAAAAAAAAAGGGCAAAGACAGTAACATTCAGAATTTCCTTCAGTGCCCAAGGATGTATCAACATGTTAAATATTGGGAACAGCTATATGTTAGCTTCATACTTACTGTCTTATGAACTGCACTGCATCTTCATATTTCATTCCACATTCTATCAGTGCAAGAGCAACTAAGACTGGAGCTCTGGTTTAAAAAAAAAAAAAAAAAAAAATCAGTTTAGCTTTTGTCAAAGCATACTCAGAAGAACAATTTACTTTATTCAGTTCTCTCTTCTGCATATCTAATGCTTCTTTTCTGGGAAAACAGAAAAGGCAAAAGGCATTTCTTCATTAACTCAGGCATTATATCACCTGGTTCTGAGTTCGTCATTCTCATTAAACGGGTTTAAATTAACTCTGGTCAACCTTAGCTTCATTTGTCTGACTTCAGGTACAGGAGAGGACAACAGGAATAAAATGCAAGTAATCTTTAACCATTTGTTTCAAATCAATTGATTCTGAGGAAGAGTTGCATATAGGTTTCCGTTCTCCACAATGAATCATCATTAGAAGCAATCAGGATGCCAAAAGAGGCATTGGGCTTAGTAAGAAGCTTGACAAATCTTAGATCTAGGGTCACAAATTTTAGGAACAGATGCAATCCACAGGCTGCTGCACTCCCTTGAGGATCTCCTTGCTTGCCAAGGTGTTCTTCCTCTGACAGAAGCAATTTTCAGTTGGAAAAGCATGACTTAAATCAAACTCAAATACATAAGCAATTTACGGCTCAAAAAACAAAAAAAAACAAAAAAAAAAAAAATCAAGACAAAGACCTATGCCACATACTAGCAACAAACAGACTTGAGCATCTAGTAGTAAGTTTAAGTAGCTTTGTGTGTTCAGGGATTTAAAAGAAAACTTATGTAAGAGAAAGCTAGGACCATCTTTCCAACTAAGTAACTGCCCAGTTTTGGGGAAAAACCAACCGGCAGAAGAGGACTTGTTTTGGAAACATTCATCACTACAGTGAAATTTGTTACGTGAAACCATAATGAAGTGGATAAACCAGGCTTATGGACAGCAAGACCAGAAACCTCCATTTTATATTGGACATGCTATATAATAGCCACGGATTTCAGTAACTCCTTTCTGAACAATCTAGTTCTCAGGTAGTCTAGAACAGCAGCAGAAAAACCATTATTTTCTCACAAGTGTTAGAACTATATTTAAGATAGTGGAAGCAGACAGAAGGAACAGGGCTAAGAGGAGAATATTTAGCATTATCCCTAAAAATTTTGATGTCACTAAGAAATCAGGAAAACAGCTTTGGGACTCTGGAAAACACTATTCATCCCCCAGATAGGTGGTGGATAAAAGCTTGTCTTGGTATGCCAGAACCACCCACTTGTTTGTGCTTAATGGTTACAATGCCCTTGGTTCAAGAAGACGGGCAATACTGCTAAAATGGAGAGGAAGCAGGCGAGTCACTAAAGAACAAATCCATTAAGAAAAATAAAGAAATAATACCAAAAATACCAATGGTACACTCATCAATATGCTTAGTACAAGAATATGATGGTTAACTTAATTCTCTAGACTTAGTGAGAGCTATGACAGAAGCATCATCTTTAGACTTAAAGACCTGTAACAAGTACATGCAACAGTTTCCTGCCATCTTAACTGCTTTTAAGTGTGAGGTCATTCTAATACTGGGTATGTGACTATTTTACATTTGCCTCAAATAATCTTTTGCACTAGATCTTAACAAGTCTGACCAGGGGTGACTTTTCAACAAAGCTTTAAAACTTCACCCACCTTCCAAGACCAGCAACACAGTGTACAGCAATACAACAACCAGGTTCTTCACGAAATTTAACTTTAAGGAGGTTTAGCCAATCATCAACAATCTGGTTGGATGGTGGCGCACCGTCATCAAAGGGCCAGTCCTAGAACACAGGATGACAGATACGTAAAGACAGAATTCTTGTAAACTCTGTGCATAAGCAAAAAAAGGAGGGGACACAATCAACAAAGAGCTGACAGCTAAGGACACCACTCAAACCTACAATTTTTTAATAGTGTAACTATAGCAGTATTACAAATACATTCCTTTCAATCAGTTTTCATTGAGCATATGATGTAGCTCAAAACTGAACATTTTTCTAACAGGAAAAGATGTCTGCACATCTTTTTCCTCTATCAGCTGCTGGTAATAAGGTGGTGCCAAATAATCTTTTTTTTGAAAGGGGGCAGGGTGAAGAGGGAAATAGGTTGGCCTTGAACTCTGCTTCTACACTACTTACCAAAACCTGAATGCCTTCTTTTTCCACCGGAGCAGTGTCGTAAGTAGCTTCACACACTCTTACCACTGTGGTAACACCGTATTTCTTAAGTTCCTAGGCAGTGAAATAAAACAATGCTGTAAAAGTAAATTAGCTTCACTTAACATTTAATATTCTCAGTAAGCTAACTTAGTAACTCATTCCAAAATTTTCAGTAGCTAAACTCATGCAAAAGCTTGCTATCCTGCAAAGAACACAGAAAGCTGAAATTACTAAAAACTTGTGTGCTAATGCTAGATACTTTAAGCTTTTTTGCAAACATAGTCTTATCTGCAGATTAGGTTTTATTATGTTGGATCAGACTTTTTTCTTTTAAAATCAGATCCAGACAAATACTGATTGATCAAGTAATCCATCTCCAAAAGATCATTCCTTTTGAACGAACATAAAGCTTCCTGGTTTGCAAAGCTACATACTTCACAAAAAGCATTCTGAGTGAAGTTCAGATCTTTCCCTTCTCTCTCTCTGCTTAAAACAACAGGTTGGTTTGACAACTTATTGTAAAGAGTTATGAGCACAGGACAATAAGTTAGTCCAGTTCCTGAGTTGTCATAACAAAATTTAGCTTTCCATTTTGCTATTACGCTACATTTAAAAAAAAAAAAAAAAAAGGAGCAATCCCCCTTCATTCTCCCTGCAACAACCCATCATTCACATTGCAACTGTCACGGTAATGTCTGAAGCATAGCCTAAGCATACTTGATCTACTTGTGAGAGTATAAAGGCAAGCAAATCTTACCTCACTCTGTTTCCTGTCAATTATCCTGCACCGAATGCAGAACTGAGTTATAGAACACCTAAAATCTTGCTAAGGAGAGACCTTGCAAACTTGGACCTTCCCAGGATGTAGCTTTGCAGGGAACTTAAAAGCACACAAACACGTTATACAACTGTGCACTTTCTAGTTCCAACATGCTAAATACATGGTTTAGATGATAAATTCAGCACTAGCAATATATTCCAAGCCACTGGCTTTAGTCAGGAGAATGTATGAAAGCACTTAAAAGTAGCTTCAGAAGCTCTGGATGTAGAGTAAGTCTTTTGCCTCAAATTTCACTCAAGCAGACACTATGACACAGAGGATCCTCTTAAGCTACACTAAAACCATGATCTGCTAATAGTGAAGGAAGCTAGGCAGCGAAAGCATATTGCAATCCTGTTATTTTTCCTAAGGTTCTGACCCACGATACGTATCACTATGCAGCAACTGCAAGGAAATGTTACACCACTTCAGCCTATTCTGAATGTGAGCTCCTACTACTAAGACATACTTGTACTGCTCTACACATAACTCTGCTAGATAATTCCTGTTTTCAGATCTAAACAATGTACTTAATGTACCATGTACTAGACAGTATAATTATTACTTGGCTTCACTCTCAGAATTACATTTGTGAAGACCAAAGTATATGTGAATAGGTTTGTCTGCAGATCTTTGAAGCACAGCACCAGTATTTGAAAAAAAAAAATTAAAAAAATCATATACTGTCAATATATAAAGTCTCAGTACCTTGTCATATGGCTTTCAGAGCAGTTATCAGATAGTAAAGGAAATTGTAAATATAGCATGCTGTTCAGGCATTAAAAAATACATCAGTAAGAATTCTGTACTGGTCTTACCTCTATAAATTTGTTTAAGGTTGCATTGGTTGGATTATGTGTGATCAGGAATCTCATGTTCTTGTAGGTGATTTCCACAGGAGCTGGGCGGTTCATTCGGGCCATATTGATTTAGTTAAACATGCAACAAGATTATGAAAGGATTAAAAAAAATTCTAATACAGAAGTGATGTAGAGAAACTGAAGTCTACTTCACTATACTCCACGTGAAATTCTCAGTGCTTGGAAGAATGAAGTTGGGAGCAATGGGAAATGAAATGAACCTCCTTACAAGAAGCAGCAATTCTTCAATCCAGTAATACTGAGGCAAAAGAAAGGCAGTGCACTGAGGTTTACCCCATCCAGGTCTGAATTCCGTTGTTAAATGCTCTGCCAATTTCAATTCAACACTTCTTATCCTGGTCAACCACTCTTAGGGGGGCTTCTTGGTGGAGTAGTAATGAATTTCTACAGTTCACTTGTCTGCATAGAGGTCGTGCTGTGCCTGGCAGTAGTCTCCACTGCCCTTCAGAAACTCCATAAATGTGTGACCAAGAACACCACAGAACTGCTGTAAAGAGAGAGGAGAAAAAAAAAAAAAAGCATGAGTACAGGTGAAACAAAGTTATTTTTAAGATATCAAGCTTTATAAAACAAAGAAAAAAATATGGCAACTAAGCAGCTTCACAAGGTTTATCTTTTATTCCAAGAATTAGGTTTGTGTAAGAATCCTGTTACCTTTTTTAGCATGGATTACACGAAAATAAATACATTCACTTACTACAAAATTTTCATGTACGGTTTTTGCAATACCAAATCCTATAATGTATTAAAATACCAATTTCAGATGTGCTAAACATAGCAACAAGTTTTAAGAACCCCAGAATTTATAAAAAGAATCCTTCTTACAGGATGCCCATACAACTGCCGTTTCCATTTTGAATTGAGAGACATCATAACATCTACTAAAGTAACAGTGCCTGAAGTTACCAAAAAAAAAGAAAAAAAAAAGGCATATTAATCCACCTGACTCAAATAGCAGGTCTTGAAAGCAAATGCAGTCTTTGTGGCCTAACAACACAATGTGAGCTTCTGAACAGAGGCTTTTGAGGCACAGAGACTTCTAACCAAGAAACATTTCACACAGTAAAGGCTGAAGACCCATAGCAACCTTCATATGCTTCTAACAGTCTTTTTACACCATGACTTCTCTAATATACTGAGACAGCAGTAATAGTCTAGCTAAAAACATACATAGGCAAGTTCATTGAACAGGTTATTCCTGTCCAGTGGTATGCTACTTAGCTATGGTTAAATTTATATATATAATTACTGCAAGATGCAACCAGGAATTAAGATGGCAAATTAACTGCTCCAAGTTGCGCGTTTATTTGCGGATGTTGCTTTTATGCAGTGTGGAACACTTACAGCAGATGCATTAGTTTTGTGCCCAGCCACTCTACCAGTGCTACTGCTTATACCTGCCTAGGGAACAGGAGGGAAGAAGAAGGGAGTTCTGTTTTCCAAAAGAGAGGTACAAGTTGAACCACATATCCACTAAATATACTAAGGCATTAAAGACAAACATAATCAATACTACAAATATTTAGCAGAAAATATTATTTTTGTTGATCAGTCAACTTATTTTCATGTTTTCAGACAGCTTCCTGGTAAGAGTTTTAAGGGCACGTGTTAGTCACAGGCACGACTTGTAAAAACCAACCAAACACACAATGAAACCCCAATCTCCTAACAAACACAAGAATGACGATAACAGAAAGAAACTAAGACGACAATTTTATATCCACTTTGCTGTCACTCCAGGGATACTACCATCACCTGGTAGTGATGCAAACTATAGGATTAAGTTTGCCAGTTACTTGTAAAAAAGATATTTCTGCTTTATCTTTAACAACTTGAGAGACAGGAAGAACTCTAAACATAACAGGTGTGGAAAAGGAGTAAGAAGGATCCTCTGAAGTCAAAGGTCAACAGAGTAACAGGAACCAGGAGAATTCAGACTCGGAAGAACTCCAAGGATCATCTGACTCACCAGCCATGCCCTAGCAAGGTGACAGGTATGCTTTTAAAAGCCTCCTAGGACCAGATCTAGGGAACAGCTAAAATAGCAGCTGAAAAAAAGAACTGAAGATCACTTATTTAAAGTCACTTTCAATTAGTTTAAGAAGCAGAACAGCAAAAAGGGATGGGACAGCTTTAAGCAGATACAGCTCCACAAGGTCTTGTGCTGCTTTTTGCACTGCACTGGCAGATCTCACGTTGATCTCTTCTTAAGACTGCTAAGAAGAATCATACACCCTTTCCTTGGTAATGGATGAGGGAGTGAAGGCTGTCAGAAACATAAATACATGCAAGTGAGCTTGAGGATACAGAATGGAGTCATTAGGGTGAAAACCTTTTAATCTACAATATGGAGATTTTGGGGGAAAAAAGAACATTTAACATGTCGCCATACCAGGACAGGCAGGAAGTAAACAGGATTCATCCAGTCTTTTAGGCAGGCTGCCCTTAGTCTGCAGCTAGGAGTACTCAAAATACCAGACAAACCAGTAAACAAGGAAAAGGGCAGGCAGCAAAAAATTAGTTAAGTGAAAAATTCTTCTTTTTAATGCAGATTGCTAATGACAACTAGAAGCTGGGTTCACAGTTCAAATTCTTATACGAAGTAGAAACGAGTAGATTATACAATGTTACATTTGAGTTCTACGTGTTATTAACCCGTACAAAAAAATTAATTTTGTTAATTACTAACTTAACAGTCAGTATTAGACACATCAGAGCCTTAATAATTCACACAACTAAGGACCTAACCAAGCATGTACTTAAGCCTCACTGTTTGCCTTGGCAACTACTGCTGACACATTACGAAGGACCAAAGCTCACATTTTCCTTTGATGTGAATGCCATCACTGCTCACCAATACTAGCAGGAAAGCTTTACATGCAGACCAACTTCTTTAGGCAGCAACACACTGTTCTATCCCAAGACAGCTTTGCCAACCTAGTTTCAGTCTGTTCAGGGAGTCAAATAAGAATTAAAGATGAGTAGTACATAGGCATGCTGTTTGTGTTACAGCGTTACGCCAGAGTACAAAGCTTCACCCACCTCCAGCAAACAGACCTGGAAGATGAGAAATCAGCTACAAAAATAGCGTTGCAGTAATTATGATGACCTCAGGCTTTGAGGGAACTCAAATGATGTAATGAGCTTTCAAAGAGCTTGGAAATACAGCTTTAAAATTACTATATTGTCTCATACAGTTTTGGCATGTAAGCTATCAAAACAGTCAAGACAGTGTATGAAAACAGAAGTTGCATAAGTGAAATTCAAATCCATATTGTTGAATGTAGAAGGCTCTTTAACACAGTAGCACCAAAACATTGTTAGTACCATCAAATTCAATACTCCAGTATGTTCTTTTCAATTTAAATATGAATTTTCCTTGAGAAAATTTAACACTGAAGGATTTTAGAAAAAAATAGCAGCTTCCATCACAACAGAAAGCCCAACATTTAGACTGTTAGAACCATCAAATAAACTTGGGAAACAAAACTAAGGTTAATATGCCAGGACTACCCATTCAGAGAAGGTAACTTGTCCATTATAGATGCATTAATTATGACTGTATGATCTACTACACTTCAAGCTAGGAGACGTTAGAGAATAGTTTTATCAAGTACGAGGAAGGAATCTTTAAAAAACTTCCCTTCTTAAGGACTTCTAGAAAGCTAAAGTATCTGTCTTCACTGACAAGCAGATTCACATGGATGTGAATTTTGGGTTTGAAACAGTAACTCATGTCTGAAAAAAATGGTTTATGAAGGTAATCTATTACATCTTTATTGATATGGAGAAAGCGGAGAGGTGTAAGGTTATCCCATGCTGTTGACATTCTGGTTCACAGCTTGGTAGCATCTTGAAAAGCATGCAAACACACTTGTTAACATAGTTATATGACACTTTACCTTCAGAAGATGTGCAAGATGGGTCACAGTTGCTCAATCCACCTGCTCGTAGACCACAAACATTTATACCCAGAACCAACTGTGTAGTCTCACATTCTCTCCTAAGCAAAGACCTAACACGCATTCACCTACTGAAACCACAGGATTAAAACTAGAAAACTAAAATAAACTGAGTTTCATAACAGTTTGAGAACACCTGCAAGGACGTTCGTTGTTCTAACTTACTACCCAACAAAAAGATACTGAATGGCAAACACATCTGACTTCCTCTTACTATTCAAGGCCTCAGCAGCAACTGCTAAGGCAGACAGGGCTAAGTGGGAGGGTAAGGGGTACAAACTTCGAAGCCATTATGCAAGGTAGAGGCACATCTTCATTAGGTGCTCTTGACAAGATATACCTCCTGTCTACTGGGCACATAAATGCCTGTCTTATGATATCCACTGTGATAACACTGTCCATTTTAGACCACAGAAAGCAACCCATTGCCTATGAAAATACATTCGTATCTCACCAATAGGAAGGGAGAATCCAAAGGTTTATCATAAATTTGTTGTGACATGCTCTATGCTGGAAGGATATTCTTGTGGTTTAAGTGTGCAGTGAAGGGGGAAGAAAAAATTATCTCAAAACTTCCTGTATAACAAGTCAATGCAACTTTCAGAGATGATGAAACCAAGGCCATGTGACTCGGTTCAAAGTTCTTCTGCTTGGACCACAAAAACAACATGCAAAGAAGCCTTAACAGATGTTGGAGAAAATCAGACATCACAGAAACCAATCCATCCCCTTGTCTAGCACTTCCTCCTGAGTTTCCAAAAGTAAGGAATCTCAAAATGACTTAACACTGTCACTTCAATAGCAAACTACATAAATCCTGTCATTCTACTAAAACTCTATAAAATTACAATTTAAGCAATAACATGAGAAATTTAGCACGTACAGCAATATCTGTCTGCATGTATTTCATCAAGTTTAATTAAGGCATGAATGCCTAAAAAGCAGTTGCAACTGAGAAGAAAGCTATAACACAGAAATATTTCCTGTATTGATCTGAGTGAATTTTACTTTTTGAAGAAGGTGACAATCTCTTGTTAGTTTACAGTCACTAATACCCTTATCTGAGTATTCTGGTTAATGTTTAAAACAAGTGATCGCTTACAGTCAGCCTACACACTGGGATAGATCCGGTATTCTTACGTGGCATGTATTTTGTCGGAACAGGAAAGTTTCAGTCGATAGAAATTATTAGATAAGGCTAAATTCTATTTTTTTACTGTCTTACTGACACATTTAGTTTAAGTAAGACAATGGCATCCTGTTCCTTTGGCTCTTTTTATATCTGTCATTCATTTTTATTTCTTGTTCTCACATTTCCTCTCATGGCTGTGCAATTTTTTATTGCTTCTTCCATGTTTTCCCCCTGAAACAACTCTGTTCCTCCAAGAAAATTTCAAAACCCTTTGCTGTTCCATCACTGGAATAATATAAGCTGACATTTAAGTGTAATCTCTAGGTTTCTCAATTTGGCAGTTTTATGGGATTACAAAGAGACGGAGTTCATACCTCTGAGTCACTGCTTTCAAAAGGCTCAGCAGATGCAGGTAGACATATTGGGAAGTTGTCTCCAGTAGAAATAAGAAACACCATATTACAGGACCTTCATGCCATGAACACTGTACAACTGTCAGCTCATAAATACCTGCAGTGTGCATAGCAAGCTACCAGTGAGCAAACAATCCTGCTTCTATTGTCGTAGATTACTTAATTTTGTTAATTGTCTTTCCTGCTTCTGGACGGCATACTACCACCAGCAAGCTGTGCATTCTTTGATTTTCTGTGCTTAAATACACGCTGTGCTCTGTGATCACAGATGTTAGGCAGCACAGGCACCGAGATTACTATGGGAGTTGAAAAACAAACCAAAAGCCGACGAGCGAAACCTTCCAAAGCTGAACTGTGATCCACCTCCAGAAGAAAATGCCATCCTTGAAAAGACAGATAGCAAGGTCTTGAAAGCAGTTTCGGTCAAAATTAAGGTATTTGACTGAACTCGTGAGCTTTTGCGGCTCAAAGCAGATTGTTACAGAAACATTCCCTTCAACATGGACTCTGCGGACTTTTCATGCCGAACAATGCCGGCTGCACAACCGAGTTCGGGCATACCCCATCTCTACTGCATAGAGCTCATTTTGGAAAGGACTCACGTCCTCGCTCGCAGCCGGCACCGACTCCCTGCCCGAGCACGGCGGAGACAAAGCAGCCGCCCGGCCGCCTTCGCCCCAGCCGCAGCCGCGCACGTGGGGCCGNAGGCTCCCGACGCGGAGCCATCTTGTCCCCCGGAGCCGCCGCCCGGCTCGACCTCCCCCCGGTAGGGGGCTCCCGGCACGGCCCAGGGCGCGGAGCCTCGGACGCGGAGGCGC